>CM071793.1:11595236-12154598 GCA_036559045.1 Platycarya longipes | reverse complement strand
TCATGATTTTCTTGTATTACTTTTCTAGCTCCTAAACTGTAATTAGGTGTTCTCTATTGTATAATCCCTAGAAGACGATGAAAGAGATTACCAACAACTTAGTTATGACACTGACTAACATGCAACTTCTAAGAACCTTTTTTTTATGGCAAAATAGAAGTTGCATTTAGAGAGTGACAAGTTTGTCGTCAAGATACCAAATGGGCTCCAAATATTTTTTTTGATAAATAGATATAGTAGATATATATCTCAGAATCTCCAATATGGACACAAAATAATATAACATTTACGCATCTATGTCACTTTGTTGCCAAAAGAAAAGCAAAAAAAAAAAAAAAAAAAGAATTATACCATCTTAGGCTCAGTGGGTTTGGCATAAAGCCACTGGGGTGACAGAGGTATGCTACTTTCTGATGCCAACTGATCTGCAATAATGAAAATTAACAACTCTTTACATCAGAGCAGAAATGGGCGGCAAAATGACAGCAAGTAACACGTATAGGACTCAATAGTTCATTCTTTTGGCAAGAAATAAATCCAACTCAGCAACAATACCTTTCGACTCATCAAGCGACCCCATAAGTGCCTTGTCCTCTTCATTCCCTTCAGAAGCTTCTCCTGGCATAGCATGAACAAGATGAAAACACTTATTATGTTAAGCTTCCATTTGCAAAGTGCAACTGGAAACAAACAATTGCCCATCACAAAAGCAATCAAATCCGCCCCAGAGCACCCATAAATAAATAGAGAAAGAAATAGCTTATAATTGTAGTCCTGAAACGTGTATAAGAGCTCAGAGCTCAATCGAGAACAGATAGAATGCTCCAAGCACTGAACCAAAACGCTCAGAGCTCTAAAATATGAAAGATTTCAGCTAAATAAATAACTAACTTCCAAAATTAGCCCACCGTCATGGGCCAACAAATCTCGGGAAAAAATCAATGTCATTCCTGCCCACTCATGAACTAAACCGTAAAAAACCAGAACAACCCTGCGGTTATATAAACCCCTAAAAATTCTGAACTGGAACGGAAAAAAAATGAAACCAACATAAATAAATAAAAATGATCTGAAATATGACCAGTAAAAGAGAATGAAAATCAGAAACGTATTTGCAGATTATGTTGAAAACCCTAATTGACGGGGTTGATTGCTCAAAAAAGAAAATGAAGTAGAACACCACAAACTATGATGCTCCACATCAACAACCCTAACCTCGAATCGAATCCAAATCTTATGAACCATCGGCTACAAGGTTTTGCATTTTCGGAATCAGCCAAACCAAACGAAACCGATGAAAATCTCAAACAAATTCAAATGAAAAGAAAAACGGAGTAGAGTGGAAGAGCGGGGAAATACCTTTGAAGGTCCAGGTGTGATCGGAAGGTTTAGATGAGATGAGGTCATCCGGAAGATCGAGCTTGCCTTCCCCCATTAATGAGTCGCAAGATTGAGCCAGAGACAAAGAGAGAAGGAAGATCCAATCAAGCTAGACAAACAAACACCGACGCACACTGGATTGGAGCTCCGAAGATACAAAGGCAAGGTAGTCAAGAGAGAGATAGAGAGGGAGAGAAGGAGGCACAAGGGAGAGTAGCTCAGGTAAATGTGGAATTCAGGAGGTTCGGGTAATCTAGGGTTTGAGAGACAGCTTTTGGGAGCACTCGCAGGAGGCAAGAGAGGGAAACAGAGATGACAAGGGTGAGGGAGGGTTTGGGTGGTAGTCACAACACCAAAATCAACTAATCAAGTAGAATCATTTCCGCAGGTTACTTATTCAACAATTTACATTTCTTTCTTTTCTCCTTTCCTTTTTTTTTTTTTTTATTCTTTTTATCCTAATCTTCTTTCAATTTCATCTGCGATAAGAGCGGTAATTCCTTATTTTTATTTGAGATCCAATTGCATACATTGATTACAAAATAAGCTGGTAATATATTCTGTCAAACATTAGTTTGTTATAACACAAATTTTTATAGTTGTAATATTTTTCATTTTTTAGTGCATAATGGGCTTTTTTGGGTTTTGCTCTTGTATATGATATCATATTTTAATAAATTTTTACATCGACAAATATATAATATACATATATATATATATATAAAGCAATGGACTCTTAGGCCCTGTTTAAATTGGAGAGTGAGTTGACTCAACTCATCTTTATTTCATCATTATATTTTTTTAATTTTTCATACAAAATACAAATCTCAATATACATTTTTCAAATTCTAATATACATTTTTAAAATCTAAATTCAACTTTTTAAAATTCTAAAATAATAATAATATTAAAAAATAAACTAAACGCATATCATTTATCAATCCAAACAAAACTTAATTAATTATATGTCGGTCAACTAGGCCTAAAAACATGATGATGTCCATGAAATCCCCTCTCAATTTTTAATTCAAAGTTTATATTTAACTCATGGAATCATGGTAGTTCATGTTTAATATTGCAGTAGGAAATTTAAGTAATAAATTTTATTATTAAAAAATTACTTATTATTTAACAATTATCTATTTAAAGCAATTTTAAATATCTTATATTTATTTAAAAACAAATAAAAAATGTACTTTCTAAGATAGAAATAATGGTCATAAAATTTAAAAATTATGGTAAGAGTATTATCCGTACCATATGGTGTAAAGCTGAGCAGAAATCCGACTCACCAACTTCGACACTAGTTTCGACCCGACTCTGCTCCAGAGTCATAATTTTTTCCTTCCTAAAGTCTAAGTCGGAGGCGGAGGCGGGACATCCACCGCCTCCAACTACTCACCGCCCCCGACTCCGCCTTCAATATTTTGCATATAAATATAAAAATATAGATATATAATTAAATTAACTTATAAAATAATCTACTGATAATATAATAAACATTTGCTAATATATAATGACATAAACTAATGTTATAATAAGTTTTAATATTTAATATGTTCTAAGTTGGAATATACATCTAATATATGTTATAAGTTATAAACATCTAGGTAACTAGAACTACTTATAATATAAGTTTAATTAATTATATTATTAATGTATAATAAGTTTTAATATGTTATAAGTTACTAATTATATGTGTGTTATAAAATTATAAGTTAGTAAAGTTACTAATATAATAATTTATAATATAGTAAACATCTACTTATAGTTAATAAAATAAACAAATACAATTAGTTAGATTACTAATCTATAATAAGTGTTAATATGTTATAAGTTATCAATATAAGTGAGATAAACTTAGAAGTTAGTAAAGTTACTGATATAATAATTTATAATATAGTAGATATTTTAAGTATAATAGACATTTATAGTAGATTATAATAATATAGTAGACATTTTAAATCACCAAGGTTTAACTAATGTAAGTGTAAGTGTAAGTGTTATATGCTAATGTGTAAGTGTAAGTGCTTACTAAAGCAATACTTATGTGTAAGTGTTATATACTATTACACTTGTGTTATTATAAGCAATATAATATAAATTACTTATAAAACAATATAAATAGACATCTATTAATAATTAATCTCCTTATAAGCTATATAATATAATTAATCTACTAATATAATAAGTATTAAGTGTAATACTAATTTGGGGAGACAATTACATAAAGACTGAATAAATTTAATAATAATATTAGCTAATATTTCCATATACATTATAATCTACTTATAAATCTTAAATCCTAAACCTTAAACTCTAAATCTTAAATCTTAAACTCTAGTAAAAATAGATAGAGATAATTAAATTAATAGACATTTATTAATTTGAAAATAAACTATTATAAAATAATGTATGATAGACATCTTAAAATACAATACATTTTTTTATTATCTTATTTAAAAAAAGAAGAAGTAATATTTATGAAATTGCCCTACACGGCTGCGACCAAGTGGTCAACTTAAGTATGAAACGGTTTTATCACAGTTTAGGGCAAATTGCCTAGGCGGCTAGGCCCCAATTACCCCCGGCCCCCGGGATCATTCGACGCTCCGTCGCGATGCCTCCCACAATCTCGACCTTCCCATTTCCCTCTTATTTCCATTAGATATTTGGAGTTCTCTCCATCAGATCTAGGTATGTTTCTGTGTTCGAAAATTCGGAGTTTTCCATTCACCATGTTTGGGTTTTGTTTGAAATATAAGACATAGCTTTATTTGTTTGATGCCTGAGAATTTGAGATATTGGCATGTTTATTTTCATCGTTAATTCGTTTACTAGAAAGCACCACCACAAATACCCATGGAGTCTCCCTTTAAATTAATATTTACGTTTCTTCATTTGCTCAAAAATCTATGATCTTTGATCAATCAATGAAAAAATATTTTTTTGCAAATTAGTTCCGTGATAGCTAATAAGAGGAAACTTCGAAAAATGAGAGAAAAGATAAAGGGGCAATAAATGAAAGGATTATGAGTTTTTTTTAGTGTGATCACTAGATTTTTTTTTTTAGTTTGATCAATTATTTAGTTTGATCGTGAGTTTTTTTTTTAAATAAAACTTCCATTCATAAATTATTCACAGCTGATCAACTTGTTTATATATATAACACATTTTAAGTGGTTGTTTATTTAAATAACATGCATGCTTGTCAATGTTTTTAAAATATATCACATTAACATGTCAATTGAAATCGCTAAAATTTAAAATAAAGAGCAATATTTGCTATAATTTTTTATAAAGATGGTTAGGAAGTCAAGTCTAGCATTCTAATGAGTAGGCTGTTTGGGAATTTGTAGTAAAATCAAACTGGTGTAGCATTCTAATTTTCCCAAAAAGGAGTCAAATTGTGTTGGTAAGAATTATTTGAAGAAGTCAATGCGAAATATTGGTCGGTTGCAAGCCGTCCAGGTCTAGAGTATTCTAGGGCCCTGGTTTTCTTATGTGAAATAGTGAAAGATCCTTGATTCAACCAAGAAATTCGGATTGGGAGCATTACCCGCCCTTACAATATGATTTAGATATTATAATTCTAACCATCAAAAGGGGAAACATATTTTCTCATATTTTAATATTGTGTATTGTAGTTCTTAAATCATGAATACAGAAGGGGGAAGCACTTCTACATCCACAGTTGCATCCTATCTTACCATCCCAATTGTGAATGAAAAAGGCCCAGTACCATAACACACAGTGAACATCGATGTTGATGTTGATGTTCCCATTGTTGAAGAGTCTATAGGATAGTTGATTCGATAGCCACTCCCTTTGCCAACCATTCAACTCCTCGCCCTCTCCTTCCACCTGATAGTAGAATCCAAAAAAACAGGTTTGAGGTATGGGACAACTTCACAAGAGCTACTATTGTGATCCTGATGAACTCATAGTACATTGTAATCATTGTGGAAGAGAATTTAAATGTCATACCAAGATGGTTGGCATTTCAGCTACGAGACAACATATCAGAGTTTGCTCAAAGAACCGTAATAATAAGAAGGACAAGACTCAACAGTTCTTGGTCCCATAAGCAAAAAATGAAGGAGGGGAAGTGGTAAAGAGTTTAGGGATGACCAAGTACAATGAAAAAAAAATCCGGGCAGCCCTTGTTAGGATGGTAATAGTAGATGAGTTATTCTTTAGAATTGTTGAGGGTCAAGGGTTTCGGGAATACACTAAATCCCTTGATCCACGATTTCCTATACTTTCTCGATTTACCATAATGAGGGATTGTATGAGACTATTCTTGAGAGAAAATGATAGCTTGAAGAATGCATTTTTGACAACAAGACAGAGAGTGTGCCTAATTACTGACACCTGGACTTCTATCCAAAACATAAACTATATGTGTGTGATTGGAAGTTGCATAAGTGGATAATTTCTTTTGTTTGGATTAGTGATCACAAAGGGGTCACGATTGGGAGGAAATTAGATGAGTGTATGTTTGATTGGGGCATTGGCAAAGTATTAACAATTACGGTGGACAATGCTACCTCTAATGATTCCGTTATTGATTGGTTGAGAACAAGGGAAATAGGAAATGATGAGTGTGTTGCGGATCACGAGTTTATTCTTATGAGGCATACAATGTACATTTTAAACCTTGTTGTGAGTGAATGTTTGAAAGAGGTTGATGACTCAATTGTAAGGCTCTGTAATTTGATTAAGTATGTAAAGTCTTCTCCCTAAATACTTGCTACTTTCAAGTCTTGTGTTGATAGGTCAAAAGTTGGATATTCTAGTTTCTTGAGTCTTGACGTGCCTATTAGATGGAACTCGACCTATCTTATATTGAATGTGGCTGAGAAGTATTGAAAAGTATTCCAACTTCTGCTTGATGAGGATCCTTATTCACGAGATTATTTGTCTAAGGATGGGCATGGGAAAAAGGGTTTAAGAGCTCTTGGAGTTGATGATTGGGAGACCATTAGAAACTTTGTGAAGTTTTTGTAAGTGTTTTACAATATCACCATGCGTATTTCTGGGTCATTATATGTCACATCAAATCTGTATTTTCAAAAGCTTATTGATATTTATGCAAACTTGGATATTTATTGTGAAGATCCTAATCGCCGCTTAAGTTCAGTGGTTGTCCAAATGAAGACAAAGTATGAAAAATATTAGGGTGATCTAAAAAAGATAAATCGATTGTTATTTATTGCTGTCATTCTTGATCCACGGTACAAATTGAGTGCTCAAGGTTATTGGTTCAATGAAATATTGATCGAGTAGAGAGGTGAGGAATTTGTTATACTTTTAAAGAGGGATTTGACATATTTCTATGAGCAATATGTTGGGTTTGGCGGTGAGTCCTTAATTAAGTCAATTTCTCAAAGTGAATGTAGTACATCAACGATGAGTACTATTACTAAGCTTGATCCCTTATCCTTTTTGAAATCCTACCATGGTAAGCTCAAATCTGCATCCTTGTTGAATTGTAAATTAGAATTAGAACGATATTTGCTAGAGAAAATTGAGGTTCCCGCTGAAGATTTCGATACTTTAATTTGATGGAAGGTCAACTCCAACAAATATCCGATTCTTGCTTTGATGATAAAAGATATATTGGCCATTCCAATCACCACCGTAGCATTTGAGTCGGCATTCAGCACAAGAGGCCGTGTACTAGATCCGTTTAGGAGTTTTTTGGCTTCTAGGGTTAGGACTATATAGGTTCTGGTGTGCATGCAGAATTGGTTAAAATCCACTCCTATAAGTTTGATTAGGAATTATTTGGATACTATTGCTGATGTGGAAAGTTATAAGTTAAACGCAAGTAATATATTTATATATATTTTCTCAAAATTTGTATATATGTTGATTTTGACATCCCTAGTGATACTAATCTCTTACTCTTTGACATCTTAATATAGAATTAATCATTGGTACGATGAACCTAGTACGTAAGGATGATTGAAGTTTGAGTTCTTGTGATGTTCTTAAATTTGTAATTTTATATGTAACTTATTTAATTATTTTGTTATATTTAGCTCATGTTATATATTGCTCATGTTTATTAAGATTTTTTTATTTTTTTTCTAGGCATTGTTGAAAAGAATATTATTGTAAGATGGGACCTTGTTATTTTAGTAATATGTTTATTGAGAGTTTGACACTTTTAATTTGATATTTTATTTAGTTAGAAGTCGGTATTTAGTATGTAGTATTAATGTTTGATCTTTTTGTCAAAATTAGAACTTAAAACATATTTATTTTAATCATTGTAAACTTGTAAAAAAAAAAATATTATTATTAGTGATGTGAATGATGTGTGTGAAATGTGAATGTGGAATATGGTGGCTGTGATTTTAGATTCGAAGTGATATTTAGTTTTTTATTTTATTTTTTATTTATTAAGAAGTGATATTTAAATAGATTTTTGATGTTTAGTTTTTTTTTTTATTATTTGATGTGTATATTTTATATTTAAATGGTCAAATCAACTATTAAGAAGGGGCTAGAGGCCTAGTAGATCATAAGTCTTTTTTTTTTTATTTTTCAAATTTCTCATATTCATAATTTATTCAAGAATAATGCAATTGCCTATTACCAGTCAAACAAAACTAATGAGAAGCATATTTCAATGCCAAACATAATAGAAAGCATTCGGATACCAATTATGTGTGCGGGAGGCTCAATATAAAAAGTATAAAAAGCTTTAAAAAAAACACAAATAAGACTCAACAAGAGCCCAAAATAGATAAGGCCCAAGAAAACTCAATCCAACTCAAACCATTGACTCTGCTCTGACAAGTCGGAGGTGGAGGCAGAGCGGGGATTCGATACTTCGGAGGCAGAGTTGGAGGTCATTTCCAACCTCCATCTAAGTCGGAGGCGAAGTCGGTAAATGCTTTATCCGACTCTGTCTAGGGCGGTGCTCAGCCCCAATATTGTGCATGACAACTCCCTCTTTGTGCCCAATCTCGCTAGGTTAGGAGGTGAAATTTTCACCCTTGGCCTCGCATCCTGCATTTTGGGACAGTGAGCAAGGGCCAAGATGGATTCTCAATCCCTTTTGTCTCACGCATATTTTAATAATGGATACCTATTTTAATAATGGACTACAGTCCACTAAATCCAAAAATTATTAGTAGATTTAAAAGTGATTAAAAGCACATTTTTAAACCCAGATTTTAAATTTTAAATTTTGAAAAATGACTATAATTTTTAAAATTACTAATTCAAAAATTATAAAAATAATAACTATTACAAATATATAATTATATAAAAAAATGAATGCAAGATGAAGGACGAGATGAAGTCCCGTTAAAGGATATCATATTGCCCCTCACCACACCATTGCTTTGCTATATGGAGGCGGGGCAAATGAGGGCAAAATAATAGTGCGAGACCCACTATCCACCTCTAACTATATCCTTAAATTTTAAAAAGTGTAACTAAGATATTTTTGTCTATCAAGAGTCTTTTAAAATTTAAACTATATCTTAAATGATATTTTTCTTTTTAGCTTATTAAGATTAAAAAATACTTTAAATAATTTTATGAAAAAATAGACTTTTTAAACACTTTGTAGCTTATCTGGACCTTTTTAGATGTTAAAAAATAGACTTTTTAAACACTTTAGTACTCCTAACGGCTAACACAACTCCAAACTGGCCTTTTACCACTCCTTGTAACAAACATCCAATTAATTAAAAGATGAATATCCATTCGGCCGTTTTCAAAAGATGAATATCCGTGCTATTTTCTTTACAAATTAAAAGAAAGTTTTGTTAATTTTTAGAGATAAAATGAAACGAGATAAAAAAAAAATTATTGTAAAATATTTTTTTAATATTAATTTTGTATAAAAATTTAAAAAAATAGCATGAAAATTTGAAAAAATTAAAATTTTAAACATATTTTATATGAAAATTTTAAAAAATATAATAATAAATTTGAGATGTATTTTAAAATTTTGATCTCATCTTCCCCTTAGCTAAAAATAAAAATACAAATATGGATGAGGTTCTCCGTTTGCTCCCTCAGCAAATTTTCAAGGCATTTGGTCTAAGCGTTCTACGTGCATCGGTTAAACAATATTTCACAATCTTTGGAATTGGGACTTACAGGCGTTTCTTCCATAAATGAATAAACACAAATCATTTAAAAAAATAGAATAAACAGAAACGCAGGAACAGCTCCTAAAACAAACTCCTTTTGGACGTTTTCACATCACTGCATCGGTTAAAAATCAATGTATTGCAACTCAATGACTTCTAACACTCCACCTACCATTTCGATGCTGCCCTTGTTCTCCCCCTACGGTCGCAGCAAGGCTATATTTACCTTACGCCCTAAGAAATTATTATAGAGTAAACACCGGCGTCTTGCAATAAAAAACAAACAGTAGTCCTGCTTGGATTCAGAGATGAGATGAGTTGAGATGAGTTTGATTTATTTTTTAATATTATTATTATTTTGAGATTTGAAAAAGGTGTGTTAGAATTTGAAAAATGTGTATTAGGATTTAAAAAATGTGTATTAGGATTTGAAAAAGATGTATAGGAATTTGTATTTTGTATAAAAAATTATAAAAATATAATGATGAAATGGATGAGCTCAACCCACTTCCGAATCCAAACAGCCCCTAAATTATGCTTGTGAATTACAAGTTACAATTAACTCCAACGAGACTTGCCAAAAAGAAACACATCTCTTTTTATTGAAATCTCAACACACAACCATCCACACAGTCCAAAACTGGACTACTAAGTACTAAAATGCTCTCCCAACCCTCGATCTATCTCTTCCCACAGTTCCTTGTATCTTTCAAATTTTCCATATCATCTACATCCCCAGCAGCTACCCTCTTCTTCTTTTTCCTCAACTTTTCACAAATGAAAGCCCTCTCCATCTGCCCAACCCGCCGCGACAGCGAGTTCAGTAATCTTGTCTGCATCTCGTTCCTCACGAAGAGCTCCGCCATCAACCCCATCATTCTCTCGTTGTCCTCCATTATCCTTTCCAGCAGTTCACCACTCCTCTTGCTCTCCTCTCTCCCTCCAGGACCGCCACATTCTTCTTTCACGCTCCTGTCTTTATTATCAATTTTCAATTGCTCCTCTTGCTTTGACGAGTTTTCCTCAACTACTTCGTCCAAACTCTCAGGGTCGGCAGATGAACTAGAAGCAGTTTGACTGGTCCCTACGCTCTCTTCCATACATTCATTCGCAGAAGGAGCTACTTCATGATCCTCAACCAGTTCTTCACCCATTGCCTCCATTCCGTTACCAGCTGCACCGACCTTCACCGATTTCTCACAAACTTGCTCCAATGCTTGCAATTTTAGAGTCTGATCGGGCTCTTCAATAGGCGTTGACTCAGAAACGTGCGTTGTCTCAGACCCAACCGAATTTGGTGCTAAATCATCATCCATCTCTCCATCATTGACCTCCATTTCGGCGCCTGATGCATCAATGCCACCCAAATCCACGTTCTCCGACCCCTTCGAATTCTTGCATGCCTGCTCCAGTGCTTGCAATTTTACAGTCTCATCGGACTCTACATCAAGCGTTGGTCGAGCAACGCTTGATCTTTCAGACTCAACAGAATTAGGTCCCATATCATAATCCATCTCTCCATCGTTCACCTCCATTTCCATACTTGCTGCATCAACTCCACCCAAACCCACCTTCTCTGACTCCTCACAAGCCTTCTCCGGAGCTTGTAATTTGTCAGTCCCATGAGGCTCTATGGTATCCATCCTCGAATCAGGCATAGACTCAGCGTCGTTGATTTTCTCAGAATCAATCGAATTAGGGACCGAATCTCCAACCTCATTCTCCACCTCCTCCAACGCTTCACGATCCGCTGATAAATTGCAGGAATTATCAACTATATTACCGCCGGAAGATTTAGTTTCAAAAGCTTGCCCTTGCAAATCATCACCATCTATTCTCGAAGGTTCTTGGTTTGGATGGACAACTTCGGCCTCGAGAGTTCCATCGACATGATCCACATTTCGTTCGCCGGACGAAATCAAGTCCAGTAACTCCTGCAACGCGATCGCCCTCTTGATCACTGCCTTCCTGCAGTCCCTAACCCCAGAATCCACACCTCTCACCGAGTCTAACTTGAAGAGCAAGCTCATCAGCGTCTCGTTCACCCTAAGCCTCTCCTTGGGATCACTCCGAATTGACTCCACCGTGGCCTTCTCCGACATCTTCCTATCGATCTCGTCAACCTCCCTCCTTATCGCCGCAATCTTCCTCATGCTCTGCCTCACAAGGAATCCCCGGAACACCTTCTGAATCTTCAGCGCCGAGCCGGACCTGTTCCGCTCCGACCCGACGAAGTGGACTGGGATCGACACCACCTTCCGAGAGGGAGTCGCTTTCGGCTGCACAGGGACTCCTCTCGCCCTCGATGGGAAATTCCAATGGTTTGTGAAGAAAGGACTATCCATCACCGATTATCAAAATAAAAGAACCGAATTTGAATCCTCCTGGTAAGAACTAAGAAAGAAGTGTAGTAATTTTGCCTTTTGAGATTTTGGAAATTGCCTTCTGTGGATCAGAACTGGAAACGGGGATATTTATGAAGAAACGATTGAAAGTTCGAGAAGGGAATTGGAAGCAAGAGATGCTTCTAGGACGGAAATGAAAGTTCGAGAAGTTTCTGGTCAGATGTTACTTTATTTCAAAATGTGGGGAGTTCTAGAAAACTGCCGATTGTTCTGGGTTTCCCGCGTGTGACGGACATTGAGCGTTGGACTCGAAATTTTCCTATTATTTTTGTTAAGTAACTACTCTAACGGGCCAAAAGCCCAAATAAGTTGGCCCGGTTTTGATTAGCATTCCCATTGGGTCATTCCCCCCCCCCCCCCCCCCCCCCCTACCGGTCCATAAGGAAACATGCAACAAAGCTTCGCTCAAAGGTTGAAGAAGTCAAAAGGGAGAAGACTCAAAAACCGGAAGAAATTGCTGAAAAAGAGCGTGATCGTCTTAAAAACTGGTAGAGCTGCTGAGAAATTTAAGGCTTTTTTTGTTTTATTTTAAAGTCTCTGAAGATGATAATTATCAAACCTTACAAAATGCCAAATGCTTTTCAGCAAATACAGCAACCAAATGCCCTTCTGTTTGAATAATAATCATAGCATCTTCATTCTGCTGGGAATTATTATTCCTGCCCTCTTCAGTAGATCCCTAGCAGCTCCTTCTGCCTCCAAAATAACATCTTCCTGCGGAGATTAAATTTTGCATGCATAAGTAAACTGCAGAACTATTGAAAACAAGGAAAAAAAAGAACGAAAATACATGTTGATAAACAGGCATTTTGATTATCTGATTCGAATTCCCAAAAAATGCATCAGATTTTTAAATTTCTATTGTGAATCTTCCTAACCGTTGATATTTGACTGATACCAATGAAAATTGACTATAAAAGTACCTCATTTACACGCAAAATCTTCTTATCCTTCATGATCCACTGGCCATTGCACATTACAGAGACCACGTTTTCAGTTCGCATACAATACACAAGGCTGGAAATGCTGCATAATACTCAAATAAACATTCAATAATTGATCTTGGATCAGATTACTGCAACTTCTATATTCCATCTTGTCAGTTTCATGCATTTGTCTCATTAAATCCAGACCGTAAATAACTTTAAAAAGTTAAGTATAGCCGATGGTCAATGATTTTTTCCATGCAATTTGAGCTTCTGAGTCATTATTTACAATTCCGACCGCAATTTAGTCACAAAACAGACTAAAAATAGAAATTCCAGAAAGAAGAGCAAGAAGATTCATTTCCCAGATAGATGAACAACCATTCAAGTAATGGAATAAAGTCATCAGAAAACAAGAATACTGCATATATTTTCTTCTAGGATAGAGTGCATACCAGTCATGAACAGGAACCATAGTCCAAAGGGAAGGATTGACGACAACCAAGTCAGCCTACCATATGAGAGACACAAACATCAATCAGCCTCAATTATTGAGAGAATGAATAAAACAATCAGGCAATTATGATCTGATCAATGGATGATATAACAAAGTATAGCTGCTTGGTGATCCAGCATAAGGAACTCTTTCTACCTATAATAAAACATAGAGTGAGGGGGAAAACTTATAAGGAGAATGAAGCAAAAAAAGAGGAGTGACTAATTTGAGCAAATAGTCCAACCTTTTTCCCAACCTCAAGTGACCCTATTTCGTTATCCCATAGTACTGATTTTGCCCCATTTATTGTCGCCATTCTGAGAACCGTTTCACCAGGGAGAGCGGTGGGATCGGTGGTTCCAATTCTATGAACTTCCCGTCCTTTGTTAATAAGAGAAGCCAGGTACATCTCATCAACTGCAAGAGTACATCCATTGAGTGATTTCAAGGCATCAATCTTAAAATGAGAATCTTTCAGTTACTTATAGTAAATAGATACACCTTTTACTTCGTCAATTATAGGTTATGCAGCAGACCCTAGAGAAGTTGGCATTACCTTTACCCCTCATTTGGTCTCCTTAAACTTAAACATCAGCCATACCTAGCATCTATTTTTCTTGCAGTACATGTGTGATGAAACGTGTCTGGGATATTAAAGAACTAAAAGAAAAAGAGCAAATTCGGATAAAAGCCAACATTTTATTGGGTATTATCAAACGTGACGAAACTGTGAGAATGAAAGGATGGAAATTCAGAATGTGGACAAACCAATGCTCATTCTGTTATTTGATGGTGCGCCATCTGTTCCCAACGAGACACAGATGCCAGCATCAAGCATCTCCCTAATGGGTGCAAATCCAAGCATGCGCATTGCAGAGGCAGGACAATGAGATATTTTGACTCCAGTGCTAGAAAGAAAACCAATCTGAAAAAAGACAGTTCAAACCAAACCAGCACCATAAAACAAAAGCACGCATAAGACAGCAATACGGACGCCGCTGGCAGTCATTGATGCATACATAACAGAAGTAATTACTATACAGAGTCCCACTCACCAATGCCATCAGTACACAATATTTTCTCCCAACACTTCATCTGCCCTGACTTAATACACTTTTCACTTAAATGCCATACTGGCATTGATATGTGAAGCTTCAAATAATACCACCATTATTAGTTTGAGTTCTAAGGATCAATCATCTAAGAGCAGGGAAACACAGCATAGCACATCAGTTTTAAAGCTAAACATAGCTACATGATAAATATATTTATGGTTAAAGATCCGTCTTTCTTGAAATCTTATCTGCTTCTTGTAATCCAAAATTAAGTATACGATGTGCAGTTTCATGGCATCCATGGTTAACTTAGAATCAGAAAGATCACAAAAGATAATTTTGAACAACCTGGGTGGGGAAAATAGATGTGCAAAAGAGGAAAAAAACGCAAAATATATGTGCAGCGATGCCTGTACTTTCAATTAACAGAACCCAAGCCAGAAGATTCCCAAAACAAATTAAATTTGGTCAATAATAAAAAATCAACTCCACTGGCAGTACTACCAATCCTCGATGCTATTCCATTCACCATTTTATATCATCCTTACTTTTGTTATCCATGAATAAGATGGTAAAGAAAGGATATTTATTTCATTTCCTTAAAGTTCAAAAAGTAATAAGAGGAAATACAAATTACCTCAGTACTGTTGACCCAAACCGTATGAGCTGAAAGCAAATTGTTTTGGAGAAACCCAATCTTCTCCAAGTATGTAACCGTCCCATGATCAACCTTTCGAGCATCCATCACGAGTTGATTCTCATAGGGTATCTCTGCAACATGCTAAACACCAGATAATGTCAGCCTGATCAAGTTGACTTCCTGCATAATGTATTGTTTAAATCGAACAGTTGAAGTTCTTGAGATGACAAAGCCAATTGAAATTTATTTATTTGTTTTTCAACCTTTCAAAAGGAGTCAACTGAAAGTTATTCACATCCATTTTACTATTTAGTAAAATCTACTAGAAGGATCGAATAGAAATGCAGTTTTTAATTATTTGTACCATGCAAATGTTAGCCCGTAATGTGGCAGAAAATTCAAATATCATACATAACAGGGATGCCTAGGTAACATATTTCTACTTTGACAAGAAGGCTGCCGCATGCATCATCCAAATTTATCAAGATAGATTATTGAAGCTCATATAGATGTCTTCTAAATCTTGTAAAAGAAGCTGCACACACACACGCGCACCACAACATTCAGTACCATATGGATTCCAGTTTTCAGTTCTCTCGTGACGTCTCTTGTTTCAAGTAGCAAACGATCAGTTGAATTCATGATTTGTCTAATTCCAAACCACACTTTGATTCGTCCATCTGCTGTATTATGATGCTTCTTGTAGAGCTCTTTTTGAGACTGCCCTTTAAACAAGTAAACCAAATTGAGGACCAAAACAACAAACAGAATGTATAATAGCATATTTGATAATAAAAAGAAAACAAAAACTAATCATAGGCAAATTTTATAAACTCGCATTAATTTAACATAGGGGTCGTCAATTCAACCTAAGAACTTCAAGCAGTAGTTTTACGCCTAACAATTCTACATCAATCGTCCACTTTTGATGCAAATTCTAGATATGAGATTCTATCATGAATGAAATCGACATAAAAATCAAAATTTTAAAAAATGAGTAGAAAAACACAAAGATGAAAACTATATGGTACTCGACCTGAATACAATCATCAGTAGTTCTGGCCGCCCACAACGCCGGCAAACCCTCACCGGAATCCATGGTTGATTGGACCAAACACGCACGCAAGCCCAATAACTCCACCGCCCTCGCCATTCCAGATACGTGCTGCCCCCCAGCTTCAGCAAAGCACGTTACCTGATTCGAGAAACCACCAAACATCAACAACCACGGCATTAGAAACACCTAAAACAAGAAACAAAGAATATTGTGGGAGCTTACACCGGAGTGAATGAGTTCGATGCCGCACAGTAGAGTGGAAATATAAGAATCTTCCTCGGTCATGTTGGACTCGTACGGCCAAATGCGGCCGTGCAACCATGTCATCAAGTCAACGTCGTCCGCTATCCCTCTTCCTAGTTGCTGAGAGGTGTGAACGTGCGTGTTGATGAATCCTAGTTACATGGAATCACCCAAATACGTCAACACAATATAATCAGCTAGACTACATGGGTTCTAGAAAAGAAATCAATTTGATATAGGAGAGTACCTGGGAGTAAGATTTGGGCGTGGAGGTCGATGATTTGGTGAGCGAGAGAAGAGAAATCGCGAAGAATATCGGAAGATTGACCGATGGCGATGATTGTATCGTGCTGGATGAAGATCCCACCGTTGCGAAAGACTCGGCTTTGAGGATCCATGGTGACAATGACGGCGTTGTGAAGTATGATGGACGAGTTAGTGTTCGTTTCCGCCATCGCTCTAGCTCTCTGTATCTCTAGCTTTGGCTCAGTTTCCGCGGGGATTTGTAGAATTACAATCAGTCAGCGGAAGATCTTTGTCCTATACATTATTGAAAAGAGTAAGGTTTGTCCTATATATAAATAATATTTATAAATATTGTTTATATAAATGTGTATTATGAGTATGGAATATTTTTAATTTTTTTTATTTAAAAGAAAATATTAGAAAGTATCTAATACTCATAATACATATTTATGTAAATAATATTTATAGATACTATTCATATAAATGTATATCATAAATATTAAATGCTTACAATATTTTCTCCATTCAAAAACAGAAAACAGTTGGCACTAAATCAATAACAAGTGTCGCCCTTCAGTATTGTACAGTACTACACTCTACCTAGCTTCTAGTAAATGCATTCCTTTTTGGGACGATTGAGTGAGTAAATATCTCCAATTTTTTTTATTACTGTATTCCTACTATATATATTCGATAATTAACGACACTTAATAAATAGAATGTTAATATATATTTTTGAGCCGGCATATATAACACTCTTAATAATAAAAAAATTATTCTCCAAATGGTGTGTAAAATATATTTAATAAAGTTTTTACATAATTTGATTAAATAAATAAACTTTAAAATTTGTATTTTACAAATTAATCTTAGAAATTAAACAATGTAAAACTTTAACACCGACCTAAAAATAAGAAAATTCATATTTACTTCTTGCTATTTAGGCTAAGAATATTCTCATTGAATTATGTATATGTAAATTCAAAATTTGCATTGATATCACATGATTTTATATTTGATTAGTTCACTCAAAACTTATTTCCACATTTGGATTATCTCTATCAACTCCTCATGCCACAACTCAGCTCTTGCAGTTTCGTCAATGTCTTCTTGCTGCATTGTCATAGAGGCCAATCAGGGAGAGCATTTGCTTTACATAAGGAGGATCTTCTACTCTTCTGGCCTTCAAACCATTGCATTAAAAGGATAAAAGGGGCACGGTATGATGCTATACAAATAGAGACAACAAAATCTTTTCTAGTCTTTCCTCATTTTTCTCAGCAACCAAACATGCAATTGGCTACGCTTTACAGTTATCCAAAAACAACCATAAAAGAAAATAACAACTTCTCCAAGAAAAGAAATTTGTCCAAAAAAGACTTAATCTGCTGCCACCATTGAAAAGTCCAGAGTTAGAACATTGTCTAAGCTACAAAAGCATGATACATACTCATGAGTTCCCACCTTTCTAAAACTTAAAACATGATTCCTATTATGATTTGAAATCATGAAAATGGAGACAATATTTTACCAGTCCTGAAAATGGAATTGTTTCCAAAATTGTTATTTGGACAGAGCAATAAACATGTGGTCTGATAATGATAAAGCCCATGACAGCTTCAGCCATGTTTTGAATGAGAGGTACGTAGAACGGTGAAAATTGGGAGTTTTGGTTGCTACTTGAGCATTTGGTGTTGTGGGAGCTGGCCGAATACTACTGCTGTTATTTTTAAAATGAAAAATGATAAGCTGACAATTTCTTTGCATTTTGTATACAATTAAATAATTAATAATTTAACAACTGCCAATCAATGGATACTTTTTCAAATCCTAGGAGGAAAATCAAGCACACCCAAATAATCCAACTCCACAATTAAAAATAGTAAAACAAAATAAATAAAGCCTCTTTCTTGTTGTGTACTTCGACGGCAAAATAAGCGAGGCCTTTGACATCGGCAAAACATAGCAACGTTCGTGAAATTTGAAATTGTTACCAGAGAGAGAACTTGAGATCGTGAGGGAGAGCACATTGGATGTTTCCAACTCTATTTCCGAGGAAATTGCAGAGAAGTTGACGAAGCCGCTATTGACGCAAAAATCCCAGCTCACACATGAAAAGTTTATGCCGCAGACACACTCGAAGACGAAAAGGCAGTGATTTTAATTGGTCATGAGAAATGAAAGAAACCTAGTAGAAAGGAAGAAAGGAACAAGAACGAGGGGAAATCGTGGGAGTGAACTTGGAGAGAGAAATATTTTTTTAATTGTATTTGATCTAGCTATAATCACATTCAAACACGACTCACAACACTAATTTTACTATAGTTAAAAAGTCATATTTTTCACATTTACATAATCTATTATAGTGAATCTTTGGACTGTTTGTAAGATTGCTCTAACTAGACTATTGAAAGGGCTCCATTAGGAAAATTATGAAATCCTATTTGGTTGGAATATATTAGATATAGTTATTGATGGAAGGAGTTTGAAGGTCGGGAGGATTTGACGGCCTCCTTAACTAAACACTTTTATGTTTGAAACCTACAGCATGCGGGAGAGATATGATCCCATGATTTTGTTAATCAGAACAAAGATATGCAGGTTCTTCTCATCATGGCAATTAGTTAGATCAAAATGTGAACAATTTCAGTGTTAAGAGTAAACCATGTTTCTACAACAAATACAATCTTTTCTCACGAATTATTTTTCTAAGATATACTATTGTGACAAATACTTAGTTGATGACATGAAAACTGTTCCTAGAAAAAAAATAAGTAATTTGCCTCGAAACCATGTCCAATAAGCAAAATTTGGGGGGAACAACTCTTTGTGTCTACAAAAATGGCTTTTTACAGCGACAAAAATGCCTTTTTGTGGCGACCACAGTGCGCTTGTCCCACTCACTCTACCTAGCCGATGACTCTTTGCCCCACCATCGCGTTGCTGATGTCTGTGAGCTCTCTCCCTTTCTCTCTCGCAATTTTGTTTTTAATGCTTTAAGACTTAAATTTCTTGTTGTGGGTTGAGATTTGAAATTTGATTTTATAAATGATTAAGATTTCGTATTTGAAATTCTGGGTGGTTAAAAATTAGGATTTTATCGTGTTCTTCTTCTTGATTGTGGTATCCGTGGCTAGCAATGTAGAAGGCCAATTCAATCACATGAATGTTATGTAGCACAATGTGATTCTAGCGTCCCATCCAGTTTCCTTTCCGATTGAATAGCTAGTGCACTGTGGTTATCCCGGTGAGAACATGACTTAATTCAATATTTATACCAAATTTTATGCTTTTTCCCTACTATTATGTTAATTTGTTGGTTTTCTTTAAAGAACAATAAGATCAAAACAAAGTTCATTATTTCTTCCGACAGATTGTTGGCATTCATGAAACACACTATGCCATGCCATGTATTTGTCTACTTTGAACTTAAACCATCCAAGAGTTCAAAACCAAACAAGAGACACCATGCCTTGTATTTGTTCGTGCTGCACTAAGGCATTACTAGTTTGATAGAGATGTGCTATGATAATGTTGCCCCTGGTTCTAAATTGGATATAAATTTAAGACAAATGGATACTTGTGCATGCGACCTTCTAGGTAAGTAATTTTGATGGCTAGTTTATATTTCTCTTTTCATATCTAATCACTAGGCAATGATCATATTGTTTTTATTTCATATATATATATATATATATATTCTCTTTAATGATTAGTATATATGCATGTTTGACTTTAATTACTTGCTTCATGCTCAAGTTTTTTTTTCTTTGTTGCTTGATAAGGTAAAATATTTACAACATCAGGGATAGCTTGATAAAGAAATCCTATTTGTTTTCGTTGTTAGAAACTTTAGATTCCCTCCAAGCATTGAAGACCATCAAAATCACTTTAATCGGAACAAATCTTTAATAATAAAGAGATCGAGTGATCCATTACAGACACCAATAGATTATGGGTACCACTTCATATCCCAATAATCACGAATTTGTTTTGATTGAAAGAGTTTTGATGGTCTTTAATGCTTAGAGGAAATCTAGAGCTTAATTCTAGCCTGAAAAGCAAACAAGATTTTCTTATCAAGCTAACCTTGATGTTGCAAATATCTTACCTTATCAAGGAAAAAAAAAAAACCTTGAGCATGAAGCAAGTAATTCAATTCAATACATGCATATATACTAATCATTAAAGAGAATATGCGTGTATATATATATATACATATATATACATACATATATATATATATATGAACTATAAGAACAATATGATTATTACCTAGTGATCAAATATGAAAGGAGAAATATAAACCAGCCATCAAAGTTTTTTTTTTGTTTATAAGTAAAAATAAACCAGCCATCAAAGTTACTTACCTAGAAGGTCGCTTTCACAAGTATCCATTTGCCTTAAATTTGTATCCAATTCAGAAAAAGGGGCAACATCATCATAGCACATCTCTATCAAACCAGTAATGCCTGCTAGTGCAGCACCAACAAATAGAGGGCATGGTGTCTCTTATTTGGTTTTGAACTCTTAGATGGTTTAATTCCAGAGTAGACAAATTCATGGCATGGCATGGTGTGTTTCATGATTGCCAACTATCTCTTGTAAAAAATATTGAACTTTGTTCTCATATTGCTCCTTAAAAAATATAATAAATTAATATAATAGTAGGAAAAAAGCACAAACTCTGGTATAAATATTGAATTGATCCTTGTTCTCGTTGTGATAACCATAGTGCGCTGGCTACTCAATCAGAAAGGAAACTAGATGAGAGGCTAGAGTTACACTGCTACATAACACTCACGATTGAATTGGCATTCTACATTGCTAGCCACGGATGCCACCACCAAAAAGAAGAACACGATAAAACCGTAGTTTTTAACGCCCAAAATTTCAAACACAAAATATCAATCATATGTAAAATCAAATTTCAATTCTCAATCCACCACAAAAAAATTAAGTTTTAAAGCATTAAAAACAAAGTAGAGAGAAGGACAGTTAAGAGAAACAGATGGAAAGAAGAAGAGAGCTTACAGACAATATTGGCGGTGCAACAATGGGACAAAGATTCATCGACTAGGCATAATGAACGGGACGAGTACGAGACGGCGGCATTCCTTGTGAACCGACAAGGGTGGCATGGCCTTGTTGGGAGGTAAGCTGTGGAGTATAGTTTCGGCTTAGGGGGACGACACAACGGAGAGGGTATCGGGTGGGTAAGAAAATTAGAATAAGGCTCTGCTTGGATTCGGAGATGAGATGAGTTGAGATGAGTTTAATTTATTTTTTAATATTATTATTATTTTTGGATTTGAAAAAGGTGTGTTGGGATTTGAAAAATGTGTATTGAGATTTGAAAAATGTGTATAGGAATTTGTGTTTTATATAAAAAATTATAAAAATATAATGATGAAATGAAGATGAGTAAAGATGAGTTGAGCTCATCTTTGAATACAAACGGGGCAAGGGGCAAAAACTATGTTTAGATCTTAAAAGTTAATTAATTGCGAAAAATTAATATTTCTGCGACGAGGCAAAAAGTTGTTTTCTACAAAATCATACTCGCCAAACGTAATCTCCAAACAAATATATTATATATATTTTTTGGGAGAGGCTTGGAATTAGATAGATGTAAAACCCATATTTACACTAGCCAATAAAAATGCGCCACATAGGCATTTTATGAAGAAGTCTACTGAACATTGTTGCACCGGATTCAATCCTACCCCAAGCTCTCTTGCGTTCCCTCTCTCTTCTCTCACTTCTCTCCCCCTTTCTCTCTCTATCTTGGCGTGTTTAGCCTCTCGTACCCTTGATAGCATACTCAATTCGACGTAACTCAAGCCGACGATTCCACCGACGTTGAAGTCGACGTCCATCGGCGCAACCCAACCCGCGGCAGAGCCCTAGCCCAACCTAGCCATCCCACGCGGCGTAGCTCCAGTTTTACTCCAAATCGGTATTCTTTCAAAACAGAGCATCTCAAAATAGAGCGCCTTAGTTGTCCTAGATTATTTTAGTATTCAGCAAAACAAAATACATGTTCCTCTTAAGCAACAACATAGATTATTTTAAGATAGCTTGAATATTATTTTAACATATATTCAGCAAAATAGAATATCTTTAGTTGTGCAGGTTCTACGATTTCTGGTATTCCATTGGGGGGGGGGGGATTGCAGGTTCCATCGGGGGTGGGGGCGATTACAGGTGGGGGTTGTTAGGGACCTTCCTTTAGGTGGGGGCTGACGCTTAGAGGGTGGGGTCTGGTTTCCAGGTAGAACAAGAAAGGGGAGAGAAGTGAGAAAAGAGAGAGCACGTTGTGGGCAGTTAATGTTAGATTTGTTTCAGTGCAATCAAGTCTATTATTTTTCTTCAAGAAATGTTTACGTGGCACATTTCCTCACTATAAGAAAATTGGCCTGTTGTGACATTTCTATAGCAACCAAATAGGCACTTGTGACATTTTTATGACTCAAATAGCCTATTTGACTGTTATAAAAATGTCACAACAGGTCAATTTTCTTGTAGTGATATTAGTGGATGTAAAAATTATTTTTTACTGATCCTGTTCTAAGCTTTTTCTATTTTTTTTCCCTATGAACAGTTACTAAGTATAAATCACGATGGCATATTTTGAATTAAAAAAAAAAAAAAAACTTGTGAGAAAAGGCTGTATTTATTGTACCGATATCATCATGCGCCATTTTATGATTGTCGGAACGTACGCTATATAATTGGCGGGTTTCATTTTCCTCCATATTCGGAACTATATAATTATAGTGATAATCAGGGATGGTGGAATTACAATATAAATTTAATTTGATCGATAATTTTCATGGCATGCATTAACTCACCCAACCACCTATGTATTGGGCTCATCATGCTACGTATAATAATTAATTTCCATTATTGCCTGATCTTCAACTTAATACATTTTACCTTAAATTAAAATAATACGAAGATGCTGAAAGTAATTAGTAAGTCCTTCAAGCATATTCTAATACTAGTAGGTGGAGAGAATATACATGATGATATTATATAAAATCCCACCTGTACGCACTACAGAAGTTAATTGATTTACGCAAACCCCATATAAATCACATGGCACAAATTAAAGATTAATATTTCATATATTGTGACCATCGATCGTAAATAATTCGCCAAGATTAATATTTTTTTCTGAAATGCAATGATTTCAATTAGGAGATCAATATTATAGATAATAATAATAATAATAAATATTATTGGATTCACTTCGGCTATTTCTCTCCTATTTGATTTATGCTATAAAGTCAAAATGGCCAAATTAATGTTCTTATAAATAGGATTAATTCATATTCAGAAGGCTGAGTAAACATCAGCTGATCATAAGTGGATGAATATATATATATATATATATGTTACACACGTCCAAGTTTTGTTGTTTTTAAATTTTAGAAATATCTTATTTATAAAATTATCATCTTATAAAAGTAAATTTATAAGATGACGTGTCTGATCAACATGGGATTATGTCAGATCTACTCTATATATACATTAATAAAACAAGCTATATATTAATATAATTGCCTAAAACATCATGAAAGAAAGTAAAATGATAGAGACAAACAGGTTGAGGCAAACGGGAGACAAACAGGTCTACTTTGTATAGTGACGTGACATAAGTGTTAAACACAGCGTTTGGTTAGAAGGTAAGAAAATGTTTGTCTCCCTCATTTCCTTCCCCCACGACCTGGTTTTCTCCTGCAACATGTTTCATGACTCTCTCCAGCGGCCTAGTTCCCCTCCCCCACGAACGAAGCCACCACGAAACTTGGTTCCCCTTCGAACTCAAACTACTTTCGATGCCAACCCTAAATGGGATCTAAGTAGGACGCATAGCAGTCTCGAGGATAGAGAGACAGTGGTCAAAGGAGTCGAGAATGGAGACGACTTTGTTGGTGATGGTCTTGCTCTTTTGCAATGACTCTCTCATAATGGTGGCTCTCTTGCTCAGTGAATCCATGCCCACAACTGTTACCCACATCCTCTTCTTCTCCTCATTTCTTTAACCATGTTCTGTTCCTTTGTTCGAACAAAGTCAAAAGGAGAGGGTTGAGCAAAGCACTGTAAATCTGAGATCTCTTCGGTGGATTCTTGGTGACTTACCGTTATTCAAGGGAAACACAAAAATTGGCGCCGACAAGGGATGAAGAGGTGTCTGACGAGGGATGGGTCTGGCGCCGATGAGGATGAAGAGGTCTGGAGCGGTCCACGACGAGGATGAAGAGATTTGGCGCCGACGAGGATGAAGGGGTCTCCGAGGATTGTGACCAAGGTGCCGACGAGGATGGGTTTCTGACGAGGATAAATGGGGGAGAGCTGCTAGGTACAAGCAGCTTTGCGTAACAAATTGCATACCAAACATTAATATTTATTTTTTTATTGAAAAAAATAAACAAAAGATGAAAATGAACGAAGGGCTTCATCTTCATTTCTGTTGCTCATTTCCATTAGAGAAAATGAGGAGAATGAACCAGGAGAATGAACGAAGAGGCTTGACAACTTTGTCTCCATCCCGCTACTCATTCACAGAGAATCGAATCGCCCTCCACCAAAATCATTTTCATGTGCTCTTGATTTTTTTTTTTTGGTTGAGTCTCGGTCTCGCCTGTTTTCAATGTGTTCTAAACTTTGATCCTTAACTCCCCAGGAAGCTTCAATCCAACCTTTTTAGTACATCTATTCCCAACAGCTCATCTAAAGCGAGTGTCTCTGTGCTTGTCTCTCTAATCTCTATAGCCTTTGTACACTAGTGAATTGCCGATCTTCAACGATAAAAATGGCGGACAAGGCAGTAAGTTTTAACCATCAGAATTAGGAAGTGAAGAAGAAGAAAAGTCAAGTTTTCAGCTGTGGCAGAAAGAATAAATGAACTTTCATTTTGTGGGTCCCATGGTGCTGCATCAATTTGATTGTGTTTAGATTTTATGTAAATGAGGAGAGGTTCAATTTCATGGTTTTTTTTAATTTAAATATCGGCTGACGTAGCATTGTTGTTTGTCTCCCGCTTGCTACAGACGTTTGCCTGTAGCACTATTGTGAAAGAAATCATTCATTAGTTTGTAATTTTATTTTTGTGGATGTTCTAATTTATAGATAAAGTCTCCCTTATAAATTTGTGGCACTTTCATAGAGCCATATATAGAAGTGATGTGTGGAAATTCGAAAATATTTCCATGGAAATTGGAATCATGATCACCGTCTGCAAAATATTTCCTCTTGATCAGTTTAGATTTAAATAAAAGTGTCATGAAAAGATATATATAATTAATAGAGATTAATCTGATATTATATTATATTATATATATATAGATGATACAAATTAACTGAAGTTGAAAATTTGTAGAGAATATTGATTCCACTAAATATGTATGATCATCAGTAGAAGGCCAGAATTCAAATTTCTACTAGCACTACAAGAAAAATGAGCATTAGTGACCAAACAGTTGCGACCAAAATGACTGTTTTCGCTGAAAATAACTTTCTGTGACGTTCTTTTCTACTTTTTGCGATGAAATATGACATCGCAACAAGTTTATTTTCTTATAGTGTAGTGAGTACGTACTTTTGTGGGATATTGACAATTTCCACCAGGAAAATTGAAAAAATAAGAAATAAAGTTCAACAAGAATTTTGAGTGGGATTTGGATGAAACTTTGTGACATTATTAAAAATTATCCCAAAAATATTGCATGTGTCAAGCTCTGATGCTGCCATGGCTGGAAGAGATCTGAACCGATCATGAATATGGTCTTATTAATGTTGTAATCCAATGACTAATATTAAGTTTCATGTGCCAGAAGTATTAGCGTTACTTAAGTGGCATTTGTGTCATTTTTTTATGCCTCTATATAGACTATGCGATGGATACCGTACACTTAACTTATTCAGTCTGTTTAATATCAACGAGAGATAGAAATAGGGGGAGGAGCTCTGGTGGTTTTTTTTAGGGTTAGAGTTCTGCATTTTTTCGAACTAATTTCTGTGGTATTGTTGTGAAGAACTGAGATTTAATTTCTTGTATCTCTTTTACACCATCAACAAAAGATTTTCATTAGGCTATTCTTATTGTAGATATAGGCTATTAAAGCTGAACCATGTTAAATTTTGTGTTCTTGCTTTTGATCTAGTTGTGATTTCCTACTTTAATCTTTAGAATATTTGTGAAGTGTGCTTTTCTCAACAGGTTTGGTATTTTTGAAATCCTAATAACAAGGTTATCTTGAATCTGGTTATTTCTAAAAGAAATCTTTAAAATTGAAGGATAATACAACAAGTGGTATTCAGGCAAGTGCTTCGAACCCACGAAAAAGGGGATCACAAACCAATTATTTGTATTCATATTTTGTGGGTAAATTATTTAGAGAACCAATGGGCGTATATATATTATAAGTTGCAGCTAGCATTTAATGAATATTGCCGTTTGCCGTATATATAAGAATGAGTGCCGCTAGATTCACATTGCATTTTGTTTTTTGTTTATTCATTTTCTCTGATATTTCTTCTTTTATTTTTTTAATATTTTTTAATATCTTTTAATATTCTAATAAAAAATACTTCCTTAATCATTAGTTAAAAAAGTTAAAAATATATATATATTTTTTTGTATCGGGAGAAATCTTAGAAAAAAATCTTAGGGAGATTAAACATTTTTCAGATATGAATAGACATAACTAATTAAAAAAAATAAAACTAATTAGGTATGTAGGTACGTACGTATAATAACCTAGTTAAAAATATTAAACTCTTTAATATATATATATATATATATTGAAAATCATGACTTACCAAATTAATTAATGATCGCCTAAACGAAAAAAATTAAATTAGTAAAGGATGAAAAAATGTCATTTAACTAATTAAGGTCTTTTAATTTACGAAGGAATTTGTCTTAAAAAATTCCTACAGCTATGAGAGAGAACTGGAGATCGACAATTCAGCAATGCCACAATTTCTGTTAAAGGACTAAATTGATTGGGTCTAACCCTTAAAAACTTACCGTTAATAATAAGGAAAGAAATAAAGTTAAGACATGAAACATTGAAGAAATAGACAATGAAGAGCTAATGCAAATAGGAAATAAGTTAGAAGTGTTGTGGGTCCCTCCATGTGAGGAGGAAGCCAATTCATACTCAACTTAACATATACATATATATGTTTTTTCGGTCAAAATAAGTGTGCATAGCAGACAGAGAGATAGAGAGACGGAGAGAGTGAAAAGAAGAGAAGCAAAAACGAAGAGAGAAAGAAACTCTCGTCCAGTTTCAATCGAAAGCCCCGATCTAAGTCATCTGTGATTCGATTGAGCTGAGATTTTGCAGAAACGTTCACAACTCAAGGTTCTACAATCTGAACGGTGGAGATCAGATTTTGAGTAGTATTTCTGATGTTCGAGTTCGTGAACAGTAATACGTTTTGGTGCTCGAGATTGTAAACAGTACCACTTCTTTGAAAGCTCCGATCTAAGTCGTCTGTGGTCCGATTGAGCTGATATTTTACAGCAACGTTCACAACTCAAGGCTCTACAATCTGAACGGTGGAGATCAGATTTTGAGCAATATTTCTGGTGCTCGAGTTCGTGAACAGTGACGCGTGTTGGTGAGCTCTTTCCTAATCACATTGTTTGGTTGCAAAGAAAGTGTTTTTCTTGAGATCATTGTTGATTGTATGCCTCTAGTATTATCTAGAGAGAATATTTGTGTATACAAACATTGTTGATAGTGGAAGTTTTAACTGGACTAGGTCCCGTGGTTTTTTTCCCTTTGCATTGAAGGGTTTTCCACGTAAAAAATTGGTTTTCTGTGTGTGTGATTCTCTTTGTATTGTTATCTACTCAATTACTTCCTAATAGGTTCACACAAAGTGGGAGATAATTTTTCCGCTGTTTAGATTTCTCTCCCAACAAAGTGGTATCAGAGCGGGGTTATAACCGCTTAGTACTTTGTGTTGAATAATGGAAGCCAATTTGAGTAGAATGGTTACTTTGAATGGTTCAAATTATCATATTTGGAAGGGAAAAATGGAAGACCTTTTATTTGTGAAGCAATTTCATTTACCGGTGTTTGCTTCTGAGAAGCCAGAAAATAAATCTGATGAAGAATGGACTTTGCAACATCGACAAGTCTGTGGATACATCAGGCAGTGGGTAGATGATAATGTTTTGAACCATATTAGTGGAGAGACACATGCACGTACACTCTGGAATAAACTTGAACAGTTATATGCTCGTAAGACTGGAAATAATAAAATGTATTTGATCAAGCATTTGATGACTCTGAGATACCAAGATGGAACTCCGTTGACAGATCACTTGAATACATTCCAAGGAATAATTAATCAGTTGGCTGGAATGGGTATCAAGTTCGATGATGAAGTACAGGGATTGTATTTGCTTGGTACATTGCCGGACTCTTGGGAGACATTTAGAATGCCATTATCTAACTCAGCCTCGGATGGTGTAATCAGTATGGATCTGGCGAAAAGCAGTGTATTGAATGAAGAGATGAGAAGAAAATCACAGGGCTCTTCTTCGCAGTCAGATGTCTTGGTTACAGAAAAGAGAGGGAGGAGTAAAAGCAGAGGTCCGAAGAACAGAGATAAAGGCAGAAGCAAGTCAAATAAGTTTGCTAATGTTGAATGCTACCATTGTGGCATGAAAGGGCATATCAAGAAATATTGCAGAAAGTTGAAGAGAGAATACAAAGAAAAAGGGAATGAGAAGAAGAACGACGATGAAAAGAAAGATGATCAAGTTGCTACCACTACTACTGGAGACTTCTTCATTGTTTATGATGATAATGATACTGTAAACATCACTTCTCATGAAACTAGCTGGGTGATTGATAGTGGTGCTTCCATCCATGCTACACCTCGAAAGGATTTCTTCACAAACTATGTGCCTAGTAACTTTGGCACAGTAAAGATGGGCAATGGTGGTTTGGCTAAAATTATTGGAAGTGGAGATGTATGCTTGGAAACGAATAATGGCACGGTTCTTGTTCTTAGAGATGTAAAGCATATTCCTGACATCCATTTGAATTTGATTTCTACAAGTAAACTTGATGATGAAGGGTATTGCAACACCTTTTATAATGGGCAGTGGAAGCTTACAAAGGGCGCTATGGTTATAGCTCGAGGAAATAAGGTATCAACCTTGTACATGCTACAAGCAAGGCTCTCCAGTAACATTGTTAATGTTATGAAGAATGAGGACACAGTACAATTGTGGCATAAGAGACTTGTCCACATGAGTGAGAAAGGCTTGACAATATTGGCTAAAAAGAATCTTCTATCTGGAATGAAGAGTGCGCCTTTGAAAAAGTGTACCCACTGTTTAGAAGGGAAGCAGAACAGAGTTTCCTTCAAAAGTTCTCCTTCTTCAAGAAAGTCAGGAATACTTGATCTTGTGCATTCAGATGTTTGTGGTCCAATGAAGACAAGAACACTTGGCGGCTCTTCATATTTTGTGACTTTTATAGATGATCACTCAAGAAAGTCATGGGTCTATCCCCTGAAAAGAAAAGATCAAGTATTGGAAATGTTTAAACAATTTCAGGCCTTGGTTGAGAGACAGACTGGAAAGAAATTGAAGTGCATCCGAACTGATAATGGAGGAGAGTATTCAGGCCCATTTGATGACTATTGCAGACAGCAAGGTATTCGACATCAAAAGACACCTCCAAAGACTCCTCAGTTGAATGGTTTAGCTGAGAGGATGAATAGAACACTGATTGAGAGGGTGAGATGTTTGCTTTCACAAGCACAATTGCCTGGATCTTTTTGGGGAGAGGCTTTGAGTACTGCTGTACATGTTCTCAATCTCACACCATGTGTTCCTCTTCAGTTTGATGTACCAAACAGAATTTGGACTGGTAAGGATGTTACTTATGATCACTTACGTGTCTTTGGATGTAAAGCATTTGTGCATATTCCCAAAGATGAGAGATCTAAGCTCGATGTGAAGACCCGACAATGCATCTTTCTAGGTTATGGTTTGGATGAGTTTGGATACAGATTGTATGATCCAGTTGATAAGAAACTAGTAAGAAGCCGAGATGTTGTGTTTATTGAAGATCAAACCATACAAGATATTCTAAAAACAGACAAAGCAATGCTTCGGTCCAATGATAGTTCAGTTAACTTGGATCCAGTGCCATTGACTGACTTGCCAGCACAAGTTGAAGATGCTATCCAAGATTACCAACAGAGTCCAAGTGATGCAGATGCTTCATTTCAGAATGAGACCCCTGATCAGTTGCCAGAATCAGAGCTGCCATTAGATGTTCCACTCAGGAGGTCTACTAGAGACCGACATCCTTCCATTCGGTATCCTACAGATGAGTATGTGTTAATGACTGATGGGGGAGAGCCCGAATGTTATGCAGAAGCAATGGAAGATGAACATAAGGCAGAGTGGGTTGATGCCATGCAAGATGAGATGCAGTCTTTACACGACAACCACACTTTTGAGCTGGTAAAGTTGCCTAAAGGCAAAAGAGCTTTGAAGAACAAATGGGTTTATAGATTGAAGCAAGATGAACACACTTCCAAGCCACGATACAAAGCTAGACTTGTTGTTAAGGGATTCAGTCAACGAAAAGGTATCGACTTTGATGAGATCTTCTCTCCAGTTGTGAAAATGTCATCCATCCGTGTGGTTCTTGGCTTAGCAGCTAGCCTAGACTTAGAAATTGAACAGATGGATGTGAAAACTGCCTTCCTACATGGTGATTTAGAGGAAGAGATTTATATGGAGCAGCCTGAGGGTTTCAGTGTGAATGGCAAAGAAGATTGTGTGTGTTGGTTAAAGAAAAGCCTATATGGTTTAAAACAGGCGCCCAGACAATGGTATAAGAAATTTGAGTCAGTTATGGAAGAGCAAGGCTACAAGAAGACCACCTCTGACCATTGCGTATTTGTGCAGAAATTTTGTGATGATGACTTCATAATATTATTGCTTTATGTTGATGATATGTTGATTGTTGGCAGGAATCCTTCAAGGATTGAAAATCTAAAGAAGGAATTGAGTCAGTCCTTTGCTATGAAGGACTTGGGGCCAGCAAAGCAAATTCTTGGTATTCGAATTTACCGAGATAGAAAAGAGAAGAAATTACGGATGTCACAGGAGCGATATATTGAAAAGGTGCTTGACAGATTCAATATGGGTAAAGCTAAGACAGTTAGCTCTCCTATTGCTACTCATTTTAAGTTAAGCACAAAGCAAAGCCCTTCCACAAATAAAGAGAAGGAAGATATGGAAAGAGTCCCATATGCCTCAGCAGTGGGTAGTTTAATGTATGCAATGGTATGCACGAGGCCAGATATTGCTCATGCAGTTGGTGTAGTAAGTCGTTTTCTCTCAAATCCAGGTAAAGAGCATTGGAATGCTGTTAAATGGATTTTGAGATACCTCAAAGGAACTTCCACAGTATGTTTATGCTTTGGAAATGGTAAGCGTATGCTTGATGGGTTTACTGATGCTGATATGGCTGGCGACATTGATTTCAGAAAATCTACTTCAGGGTATTTGATTACTTATTCAGGGGGAGCTGTGTCATGGCAATCCAAACTACAAAAATGTGTTGCCTTGTCTACTACAGAGGCTGAGTATATTGCCATAACTGAAGCTAGCAAAGAGTTGCTATGGATGAAGAAGTTCCTAGAAGAACTGGGTCAGAAACAAGAGAAGTATACTCTCTACTGTGATAGTCAAAGTGTCATCCATCTCAGCAAGAACTCAACTTTTCATTCTAGGTCCAAACATATTGATGTGAGATATCACTGGATTCGTAATGCTTTGGAGATGAAGTTGTTACAGATTGAGAAAATCCATACTGATGAAAATGGATCAGATATGATGACAAAACCATTGCCTATGCAAAAACTCGAAGTATGCAGAGTAAAAGCAGGTTTGATGGAGCCTCTCACATAGTCGGGAGGGGGAGATTTGTTGTGGGTCCCTCCATGTGAGGAGGAAGCCAATTCATACTCAACTTAACATATACATATATATGTTTTTTCGGTCAAAATAAGTGTGCATAGCAGACAGAGAGATAGAGAGATGGAGAGAGTGAAAAGAAGAGAAGCAAAAACGAAGAGAGAAAGAAACTCTCGTCCAGTTTCAATCGAAAGCCCCGATCTAAGTCATCTGTGATTCGATTGAGCTGAGATTTTGCAGAAACGTTCACAACTCAAGGTTCTACAATCTGAACGGTGGAGATCAGATTTTGAGTAGTATTTCTGATGTTCGAGTTCGTGAACAGTAATACGTTTTGGTGCTCGAGATTGTAAACAGTACCACTTCTTTGAAAGCTCCGATCTAAGTCGTCTGTGGTCCGATTGAGCTGATATTTTACAGCAACGTTCACAACTCAAGGCTCTACAATCTGAACGGTGGAGATCAGATTTTGAGCAATATTTCTGGTGCTCGAGTTCGTGAACAGTGACGCGTGTTGGTGAGCTCTTTCCTAATCACATTGTTTGGTTGCAAAGAAAGTGTTTTTCTTGAGATCATTGTTGATTGTATGCCTCTAGTATTATCTAGAGAGAATATTTGTGTATACAAACATTGTTGATAGTGGAAGTTTTAACTGGACTAGGTCCCGTGGTTTTTTTCCCTTTGCATTGAAGGGTTTTCCACGTAAAAAATTGGTTTTCTGTGTGTGTGATTCTCTTTGTATTGTTATCTACTCAATTACTTCCTAATAGGTTCACACAAAGTGGGAGATAATTTTTCCGCTGTTTAGATTTCTCTCCCAACAAGAAGAAGTTGACTCACACTCTTAAAAGAAAAGAAATTCAGATTTTTAAAAGCAAATGAGTTCACAAGACAAATTAGATTTAAATTATACTAAGTAGACTTCTATATAAGGGGGAGACTCGACATGAAGCGCTCTCTACATACAAAACTCCACCATATATAGTGCCTCCACCAGATGATTATCTGATCTCTCAAAGGGAGATATCGTCTTCAACGTCTTCAACATTTAGAAATCCTAGATTTTTCTATTGTATTGATGAGTGATATGTGAGGTCATGAGAAAATATAAAATCATCAATCATAGTGATTTTTTTCCCAAATAATTTGTGGACATAGGCCTTTTATGCCAAATCACATACATCTCTGTTTCTCTTTATTTATCTTTATTTGGTAATTTATTGTTATTTTATGTACGGACTCGAAAAATACCGTATTGACGCCGGAATTATCATTGTGAGTCAGGAATAATTCCTTCATCCCTTCGGGCGGCCTATTGTGAAATTTTTTGCATTAGCAACTCAATTGACGGCCATATGTATACAAAATATCAATTCTGGCATATATCATTCAAGCTAGCTAACCTGATGCTAAAGGTCCACAGTGCTCCATTCATACACTTGCTAATTATTAATAAAACGAGAGACAAAAATAAAATAAAATTATCGACTAAGCACCAATGATCTGTTAACTTAATTATAGCACATTATATTTGAAATTAATTATTTTGTAAGGCAATACTCAATTATATATTATAAATCGGTTTTAAATCATGATTTATCTATATTGACCCACCATATATAATTGAACATTATAAAAACCATTGGCTGATCAATAAAGTAATTTAAAACGCGCGCCTTGATGATCTATCACGACATGATCTTGATCATTTAACTTTACAAATTATGATGGCCGATAATGATATTATATATATATATATATATTGATCGAGCCAACATATCCATCCCAGTAATGGAGTGTCACACTAGATCACCTGGTATGGACTAATTTGATCGGATTAATGAGACCGTCCAAGGCATATGATTCTAATTCAATGATCTTATATATATAAATCGGTTTATATATATATATATATATAACTTTGAAGTTATTATATTTATAAACTATAAATTGTCTGATGTAATCAACAAGTACCGGCCAATAAATTAAAGAACAAGTTGAATTTTAATACCATAATTATAAATTGGACTTATTTCGTAGGAATTAATTATAATTAGCTTAGACTCCTTAATACACAAATTAGACTTGGAATTAAAATAGTACATATCCGGCCTGCACACAAATTAGACTCCTTATATATATAGCTACCTAGCTGCTAGCAACCTGATCAAATGGCACACAAATTAAGATCGGAGAACTCACGTGCATGACCTTGAATCTGAAACTTAAGTTAAATACAAAGGGAAAATGAATTAGTAGTTAACCTAATTTAATTAATTAAGTTTGCAAATTGAGTCATAGATATACGTACGTACCTAATGAATTATTAGTACATAATAATTTGGGTTGACTTTGTTAATCGTATCACATGCTATATTTATATATATATAAAGCTATAAATAAATTAGATGCGCCGTAGGCAAACTAACAAAGCCAAGTATTAATCCAACATCATCAATTTTGGCCTTATTATATAGCATTGCGATTCATCAATTATAGTATTATTAATGGTGCAGCTAGGGAGTAAAATTAGGGCGAGGATCGGCCTTGAAGTCGTGCCTAACATTCTAAGCAAATCAATTAACTATATATTCATGCTCCCTTCAAACTCAACTCATCATGATATATATGAACTCCGTCTAATTATAAATAAACAAACCAATGCAAACTTGAACAAAAATTAAGGCGGCTTAGCTATCAAACGAGTCTAACTCATATAAACTCGTATTATTTTCTAGTATAGTTTATAAACTCGTATAGGCTCGCATAACTTCGTATTTATAGTTTTCATAATATTACTTTTAACGTGAAACCCGTACATTAAGAATCGATTATGGAATTTATAAAATCCTATAAGAAATAATAAACTAATATTGAATACTCAAGCAATATATTAGATCACTCGGTTTGATTACAACTATATATTTGTAAAGAGAGATAAACATAAATTGAACCTTACAAAATTTATTAAGTATTTAACGATAAATTTATGTATATATTAAGGAGGAAAAACGTGCAAAGCACATTACCTTAGTTTAATGAAACAATTATTTTTAAGAAATGATATAGATTTTATAAAGAAATAAATCTCGGTCAATAATGTAATGCATAGAGAAAAAATAATGTAAATTCTAATAAATATTTGATGGATAATAAAAAAAAAAATTTTAACAGCGAAATAATTATATAAAAGTAAATAATAAACTGATGTGAAGTGATGAAACATAACTGTTTAATAATTATTATAATTTCATTTATAAAATATATTATTTGAATTTAATGTTTCATAATGAACTTAAATTGAAAAATAAATAATATTTTATTCAAATAATTGTATTCACAAATATAATTGATAAACAGATTTAAACTTAATTATATTGAATGGTCATTAGATAGTCATTTATTATAATATATATATATATATATATGTACACGCTAAAAAAAAATTTCTTTTGTTTCATTGAGCTATCCTTTTAATTTGTTATAGTACATGAACTTAATTATATAGAGCATCGTTTTGTTTTAACAAAAAAAAAAAAAAAAAAAACTCAAATAGAACTAATGTAGCACTGCATACTAAAATTAATTAATTTCTTGTTTTGGGTAACTAGCCTTAATCTGTGCTATATATGCATGCTTCCACGTTACCACTTGTCATGTATATGATTAATTAGTTTATCCTAAGATAGTTGGTAATTTTATAGTAACGTAATCACAAGAAGTACTTTTGGTTTTCTGAGCAAAAGTTAACTAACAACTTGCTTGTACGATCGAGTAGGTGATCAAAATGATCAACTTCCACTTGCTCCTTGCCACCATGTTGAACTCTGCATACACACACACACACACATATATATATATACTAAAATTAATTAATTTCTTGTTTTGGCTAACTAGCCTTAATCTGTGCTATATATGCATGCTTCCACGTTACCACATGTCATGTATATGATTGTTAGTTTATCCTCAGATAGTTGGTAATTTTATAGTAACGTAATCACAAGAAGTACTTTTGGTTTTCTGAGCAAAAGTTAACTAACAACTTGCTTGTACGATCGAGTAGGTGAAAATGATCAAGGTCCACTTGCTACTTGCCACCATGTTGAATTGCTGTCTGTCTGTTTCTTTCTTTCCCCTGAGCTCGCTCTTAAAGAATAAAAGAATTCAGAGCATCGATAATAGGACACTGTAAATATGAATTTCAGACTCAGATCTCAATACAAGCAAACCAGCAAAACTTCATAGCAGTTCAATTTACAAAGAGAACTTGGATGTTCTTTTTTTTTTTTTTCCCATGAACTACTTATCATATTGATCTACTTCAATTATACATGCTTAACTATAAAGATTAACCCTAGCAACACAAAAAAAGAAGAAGAAGAAGAAGAAGAAGAAGAAGAAGGGAATTATAGAGATCAAGATCAAAACTCGATCCTAAAGTACACTTGCATAAGAGGAAAAGATAATTTAAAACTGATTTATATCAACCATTCGAGAGGGGCTAAGAAGGTGATAATTAGAGCCATAACGCTTAAAGACACATCCTTTCTGAATATCAGGGGCATCCTCCATTTCCAGCAACACCTTGTGAAAGATATCAACGTTGCATGGAAGAACAAGGGGGCCTTGATTGTCGTAACCATATTCAGACTCGGCCTCTTCGAGCAGCATCTTGAACAGAGGATGGTTTGCGTACTCTGTTTTGATCACAAACTTCTGTTTCTGAGGTCCGACATAGACCGAGAAGCAACCCTCGGGAGCAACCCGGCGTTTCCTAGGATGTTTTTCCTCTTGATCGGCCAGCGAGATGCCGAGGGAAGGACACGATCTGCTTTTCTGTGTCAAAGTACGACGTTGATTGGGTCCCGAAGACCCCGTGCGGCCTCGTCCGATGGATTTGCATCGCTCCCATGTCTTGATGATCAGCCCCTTCTTCCCTTTTTCCCTACTTGCATCCATTTTTGTCGATCGGTACGTACAAGTATTTACCACTAGATCAATGGCTATAACTCTAGATAACAGCAATTTATCAAATATATATAGGTAGTATCAAGAAAAGCTGGGTATATATATATAAGTATATATGGGCTTGCTTTTGGAAATCACTCACAATATGGTACTCCACTATCCGTATTATAGGCACACATGAATGAACTTGTATAAAGGTATGAAAAAAAGGAAGAGTTGGGGATTTGAAGAAAATATGGCGTCGAAAGTATTGGGTATTTGGCTAGCAATTAATTAAGCTAACCCCTGTCATAAACCAAATGAAACCTTACCTTGCCTCTTGGCTTCATTGTGTTACTCATACCTCTTATTTTCGAAATATAAATAGATCGTAATCAGGTGGCTAAGGTGGCCTTTGAGTGTGTTTAAGAACTCTGGAAGGAAGAGGAAGAGGAATAGGAAGAGGAAGAGGAAGAGAAGAGGGGAAATGAAACCGGATCAGCTGTCTGTAGTTCACTGGATACTGCCCTCCATCTCTTGCTGTCTTAGTTGACGATATACCTATCGGCTTTGATTGCTCAAATATATAAAGCCCAACTTGGATATATATAAAAATATTCTTAAAGAAAACCCACTTGTCAACCTCCCATCTCTCTCCATATAGCAATAGTCCATTTTTTTTTTTTTGCCCTTACAACGACATGAAGAGTCCAGTTCCTTTGAATTGTTCTTCTCTTCTCTTTCCTTCTCTTCTGATCTTTGTTTTTTATGTTTTTGTTTTTACGTTTTTCTAAACAAGTAGAGCATTTATTAAAGAAAGAGATCAAAGCGGAGAAATCCGTTCATTGGATGGAAGTGGGCAAACACATTTAATTACTTTGTAAAGACACTATACCGGGCCTTTTTTGTTTTTTTTAATCTCTTCATGCTATAAAAGGACAAAATGGAGGTTGATTAGACTAGTTTTTGAACTTCCTTTCTTTATTAATAATGGTGTCACGTCTAGAACAAGTAACAGCTAGCTAGGTCAAAGATCACCAATGGAGCTAATTACAAGCGCCAGATCAGATTGGCTTAATCGGTGAAACATATCGTATTCAAGATTATCCTGCCAGCCGGTTAAATTGACAGCGTTAATATAGGAGCTGGGAATATGGTGGGTGCAGTCAGCTAGGGGCTGAAAACACGCAAAATTTTAGTCGCCATAGAAGTTCACTGTACTCCACGAGGTTTTCTTTAAAGTCTTTCCCTTTCAATATTCAACGGTTTTCTAGAAATTTGTGAAGGTCTAGAAATTGAATTTGTATAAGTAGCTAGCTAGGCATATTAGTGGATCGGAGTACTGGTCCAGGTACAATTAATATAATTGGTACAAATTCATGGAATTTTACTCGATCGGCCCCATTAGCAAATTTGTAGATTACTTGTCTCAAAAGATACCCTAATTAAAGTCATGAGAATTACTTAATCTAAATTTATAATATTAATTATATTGTTCGCATGTGAATTTCTCGAACGGTTTTGAAGGGTGGGTTAACGTTAATAAGTCAAGTATCTACTTTGTTTATCTGCAAAGTCAAGCCTCCTTCATGTGTTTGTGCATTTTTGAATTTTTTTCTTTCCTGCTAGCAAAACGTACGATATTAATGGCCTTTAATCATTTCAATCATAGACCAAAACAAAAATTATATTAGAAATCCGATAATGTATTTATTGGTTAATTAAACCATGTGCGATAAGAGAATTACCTTTTTACGAAAGGAAAAGATAACCCATTATCGTAAAGAAGACTTTCGAATAGATTTATGATTATTTTTTGAATAACATGATCTAAATAATGAAGGCCTGAAATGACTACCCTTAGCCACTCGTAAGCCCAGGAACAGTGTCTGCAGGAATATTACTTGTTTGATCATCATGTTTTTGGTCTCTCTCTCTCTCTCTCTCTCTCTATATATATATGTATATAATGCGCTATAATATTTAAGATCCACTTCTATTGAGCTTCTAGTACATGGATAATACAAAGTCGTGATCATGGACCTCATGATGCAAGGTGGAACTTTTTAATTACAACATATAATACTTAGGAACGTTTTAAAAAACGATTGGAGTACTCCGTCTTTAAAACATGAAAAGGCACATTATTTTGTACAGTGAAATTTAACTTAATTTGCGGGTATAATTAGCTAATTGATCCTTATCAGTTCGTATATATAGGAAGTATTATTAATTAGTAATGTTAAGTATAGAAAGAATAAGTAGATCATGATGTAGTACTAGTACTATATATATATGTAGTACTGTATATATGGTAATAGTTATTAATTGTACTGAAAGTTGTTTATTAATCTTCATCCGCATTTGTTTCAGACAACATTAATATTATATATAATGTTTGTGATTCGTCTGTTTCTTCATACAGCTTGCATAACATATTGTTTTTCATAAAGCCATATCGAGATCAAATATTAGGACTATATATATATATATATATATCTATTATTTAGTGAGCATGATGATGCCAAGTCTAATACTTGCGAGCACTTAATAATTACATCATTGCTAACATTTTATCGATCGCGCGATAAACATTATGGTACGTATTAGTTTGGGCGCCAGACAATTAAACTATACTACATGCAGTTGAAACCTTCATTAATGTAGGCATGCATATATGACATGACTACTCGATCAGATCAGGTGGTACGTAATTCAATATTTTATATATATTCATACGTGTGTATATATATATATATATCATGTTTAATATTCTTTTAATGTATGAGTACACAATATTGTTTAATTTTGACTTTTATATATTGCAATTCCAGCAATGTATAAATTAATACCGTACCCTAGTATTCTCACGATATATACGAAATTAATAATGTTAGTCGTCAAAGTACGCGTACCAAATCAGGGCACCGATCGAGTACTACATATTGACTTGTAGGTAATGACTAATTATAATTAAGATTGGGTTTCATAACCGTCCAAGAAACTGATAGCAACCCAGTAGCCATCATCAAATTAAATTCTACTGCATAAAACGGTTGTCTCTTCTGTCGACTTCGACAAATTAATTAGCATATATATATATATGCATGATATACAAACGGAAATTCTTATTTTAACAAAAAATATCAAAAGGAATGTTTTATTTTAACGAAAATTATTAACGCAGTTAAATTCAATACAATCGGACGTTTCATTCGCAATTTGTAAGAAAATTTATGAAGAAGTAAATATTTATTTAAAATTATGAAAAGATCAAGAAGACGTGCAGGCATCATCACATTTATTGGGAATGATAGGTCATTCTATTACAGCAGGAAGATGGAAAGACTGAGGGGAAGAGAAAGAAGCGCAAGGAATAATTTCTACCAACTATATAAAGCAAAAAACAAGAATTACATTGATGCAAACTCAGAAACAAGAAAATTAAGAAAAAAAAAAATCCAAAGCGTTGGAGGGAGAAAGAAGAGGAAAGAGACAGAGAATATTAACGAGGAAAAAAAGAAGAGAACAAATATTTTAAAGTTTTCTGAAAAGATGAAAAATAGAGTTTTGTGAGATTACGTATAACAAATCTAGAAAATTCTCTCATTCTCTCTCCCTCAATCTTCTTATGTTTTAAGCTTATTGAAGGCGTCGCACATGTGCCTCACATCTCCTTTATGACCAGTTTTAACTCCATACACGCTCAGCAATTCTCCATTGCATGCGCAAAAGCTTGAAAGAACTTAATCTGGTTCGAAGCATACAAGTATAGAAATGGCTTCGTCCTTGGGTACGAAAATAATGACTGACCCTCTTGATAAGGCGGTATACATGTTTTGCGTGGGTATGGTTTTGCTTCAAAACGGTGGGCTGTTCATTTCAGAAAAAAAAAAAAAACAGTTGGCTGTTTTATGTTTTGTATTTATGTTATTTTATTTATTCTTTATTTCAATAGTAAAAGAAAGAACAAATATGTTTGTGAAAGCACGTTCATAAAAATTTCAAGCACGTTCAAATATCTTTTTTATAAATAGATACTTTGTACTTTTTTTTTTTTAAAGTACCAGCCTATTTACAAACCTTTTTTTTCAATTTTAGTAATTGTAATGTATAAGTACTACAAAATACTTATATATAATTATAAATATATAACTATATATATTGTTTTTATTGAAATTTTTAGATATGCTAATTTAAATAATACAGATAATTTAATTCTATTTATAAAATTTTATTTTTATTATATGATTAAATAATTTAATTATTTTAAAATTATTTAAACGAATGTGATGTAGACTTCCTATATTTTCAAAAGAAGAAACAAGAAACATTTTATTGAGAAATAAGAAACATCTTAAGAAGGATAAACAACATGTACATTTCCCATATATCTTACACATGTCTACACCTAATGCCCAAAACAACAGCCCAAATATATAATTATCCCCCAAAAATTCATATTGACAAGTTCTATCTATACAACTATTTTACTATTTTAAGTAACATTTTTGTATTATAATATATGAAAGTAAGTAATAACTATCATCTATTTAATTATGATTACTCGTCAAATATTTGTTACAATTTTGCATTTTTCTCCTTCTATGTATTATATTATTGATTGATAAGTATAATTTTTACATGAATTTTATTATCTTTTTACTTATTCAATTTGTCAGTTTTCTTTTATCTTTTTTGATTTTAGTTTATTTTGATTTTATTTATTGTTTATTGTTTATGGTTTATTGTTTATTTATTTTTATTTTTATGTGTTTTTCTTATTTATTTTTCATTATTTTTTTTATTCAAGTTTCACGTCTATCACATGGCTTCATTCATCTTTACTCGGCCCTACTAATATTTATTAGTTGGCAGCACTATGAATTTTGGACTCTATCTTTGACCTTAAGAGGCCTGGGCACGCAATTAAACTTGGATGAAGAATTAATTTCGGCAGCAATACACATACAAGAGCCACACGTTTATGATTGGAACTTCATTTTAATTTAATTGGGCCGGCATTCACTAGGACGGAAACTCAAGTGGGGCACGATATTTTCATTTCAATTTGGGCTGCCGCCATGCAACTCATCTCTTGGGCTTTGAATCCACTTAACAGCCACATGATTCTTTCCAATTAAAAAACATACCTGCACGGCTCATATAAATAGGCAAATTAGAAAGAGAAGTGGGGCGGAAGACTTGGGGAGACAAACGAGAGCTGCGGTAGAGCGACTTGGGCGATTTCTTTCGAGTTTTTCGTATTTTTTTTATTGTTTTGATGTTAAATTTTCATATTAGATTGTTATTTAATTTTATCATGAACTGATTTATTTTTCTAGGATTACGATGTAGCCTAACTTTGATTATGTGAATGTTTCATAATTGTACTAATTTAATAGTTTTTTCTTATTGTTGAGTATTTCATTCTGAATTTAATGCGTGTGAATGCTTGATCATCATTTATATGATTTGGGATTTAATTTGAGACTGAGAAATGATAATTGTTTCAGCCTTTGTTTGAGATACCATAGGATGCCGTAGGATAGAGATATCTATGGGCCTATGTAATCTTTATAGGGTTTCGTTGTTCTTAATGAATTTTGACAGGTTCAGAATTGTCACAGAGATGTAGGGAATTTGCCTGTTGAGATATTTCGTTAATGCTTGAGAGAGATTAATGAATAAATTAGAAAAATCTGATTATCAATAATAGAAACAGAAACTTTTAGTTCAATGAGAAAAATTGTATAAGATTAGTTATGGTAAATCGGAAACCCTAGATTTTTACTTTCTTGATAAAACTTTCTTCTTTAATTTTGTTAGTTTACTATTTTAGTTTAGTAATTAATTTCTTTTATTCGAGTTATGAGATAGATTTTAAATGAATACATTTCGGTACTTAATAGTAATTTTTCAATTTTCATGGGACGATACTCTTACTCATTCACTTAATTACTTGTTACGATTCGTGCACTTGCGAAATCAATGAATATATTATTGATCAAAATTTACTTTTTCTAAAAACCATATTATTTCTTACAAATAATCTCATGTCTAATCTAAGCAAACGTGCTTTGCACGTTACTTTTACCTAATATATATATATATATATATAAATGAAATATCTAGTGTTTTGTTAATAGCATGTACGCGCGCACTTAATATCATAAATTACGCACGTGCGCTTACACACACCTAATAGTTTTGTCGATATCTTCTGTTCGAGTTAAGCTAATTATGTCACATATATATATATATATTATAATATATATATATATATGTGATATTTATTAGGGAGGAGCAACAAACACATTTCCCTAATTTAGTAAATCAGTTATTTTTAAGAAATAATATATATGATTTTTATAATTAAATAAATTTTGATCAATAATATAATGTAATAGAAAAAAAAAATATAAATTTTAATAAATATTTAATGAATAATAAAAAATTATATGAATAACAAAAAATTATATAAAAATAAATTATAAATTAGTATAAAGTGATATTGAAATATAACTATTTAATAATTATTATAATATTATTAATAAAATATTATTATTTAAATTGATCCTCCCTGTTTCTCCAGCTGCCTGGCGATTTAATTGATTTTTGCTCCTCCAGTATGCGACATTCTCGATTTCTGTTGCCGTCATTACTGATTATCACGCCCTGATCAGTTCAAGGTAAAGGGTTAGCTAAAATTTTATTTTGAGGATCCATGCAGGCCAAATTTAGGGTTTACAGGGCATTCATATTGATTTCATAAAAAAAAAAATCATTAAAATTTGATGAGAAGTATAAATTTGATGAGATAAACGTACCATACTCAGCATAATTCTACATTAGACTCATCATTAGACTCATCAAAATAATAATATAAAATTTTTTAAAATTTTTTTTTCAATATTTTATAATTATATTAATTATATGTATATTAATAATTTAATTTGATACTTAAATTATTATTTTCAACAATGTTTAATAAAACTAGAATTAAAAAAATATAATAAACATATTTATTCTATAGAGAAAATAAAAATAAAAAGAGAAAAAAGTGTAGGAGAAATAAAATATATTAAACTAATAAGATGAAAGATGAATAATAATCCTTTAAATTTGAAATGTTTGTGTTGACTATTTACAGAACAGTAACAGAACCTTTCTTTTCATGTAAATATATATGATTCCAGGTTTTGTATGTTTTAGCAAGCTTGATGAATGAAAACATAGTAGAAACAGAAATAAAACAGATCAAGAACAGACACAGCAATTTAACGTGGTTCGGCCCTAATGGCCTACATCCACAGCAGGAACCCTAGGAGAAATATCTTATTAATCAAGAGTAAAAGTTACAGAGATACAACCTCAGAGCTTTACTTCCTCTGTTTCCTCAAGAAATCAGCCCAAAAAGAACATCAAGAACCCTAACCCTAATCGCCTTAAGCCCGGGCTCTCTCTCTCTCTCCCTTTGCCTGATTTCATACGCGGCTAACCTCTTAACACTGTAGCATCGCATGTATTTATACAACTCGATATACAATTACATAAATGCCCTTAAATGAAACCCTAATGAAGCCCGGTCACACACAGCAGCTCAGCCACACGATCACTTCTTCCCCAAGCTGCATCATTGGTTGTAGAGCTCTCCACGTGTCAAGCTTGACATTCTAACAGTTTGTCTATTTTTACTGTATTTCAAAGTTTAAGAAATATGGTTTGATGAGACCAATATAGAGTAGTTTTTAATATAAATCATCAAATTTGTGTTTGATGATTGATTTGATGAGATCAATGTAGATGCTCTTGAGTTTTTTTTTTCCTCTGTCTCTTACAGTACTTCGGTTTCAGCCATTAGTGGTCTGCATTTTCTGTTCATCATGCGACGTGGGTGAGGGCTTTATTTTCTGTTCATCGTGCGATGTGGGTGAGTGCTTGATTTCTTAAAAATTTGAAGCTTTTCTTAATTTGCCTAATCCTGATTTTATTTTGTCTCCCCTAAGTCCCTTTTCTCTCTGGCAAAGGATTTATGGTAAGTGAGTATGGTTTTTTTCCTATTTTGTAAATATTTAAACAAAGCATGAATGTTTACATGGTAAACATTGGGTTTTCGAATTTGTAGTTATGAATCATGAATGTTTACATGCACCGGTTGTTCTTAAGAAAAGGAAACTTTTTTTTTCCCAAAAATTTATTGTTATGGCTTTTTGGACAATAATGTTTTCCTGACCATTAGATTAGTTGTACAACTTGAGTATAAGGAACCTTAAAACATTCAACTTTTTTCCTTCTCATCTTTTAGGCACGTATGCTTACTCGAAGTATTTCCATTACAAATAGGCTTATTTAAGAATTTACAACTTTTTTCCTTCTCATCTCTTGTAAGAGTGTGATGCCTTGGCCCTTCTTTGTACAAGTATAGTGTTGGTAATTGGTAATATTTTAGTCTAACCTGATTCCAAATTGTTTATCTTATTGGTACTTTCACTTAGTAGTTTATTTTTGTTATAATTTTTCAACAAGAACAGGGTACTTGTTTAGTCTAATTTTATTTGATAATACTATGAATGTTTTAAACCAAATGTACCTGAGAAAAGAAAATATGTGATAGATCATTTATACAATAAAGAATCAGCTATATGTTGTTCTTTCCAACTTTCTGTTAGGGTGCCAAAATGAAAGAACCTATATATATAGCTGCATATACATTATCGAGTCAGATCCTACTCACTAGTGATTGCTGATGTTTTCGATTCAATCCTATATATCGAACTAGCTAAAACATGACCAGGTTGAATACATAAGTTATTAGAATGTTCAGTCAAGCCCACGAATTCAGAAGAGATTAATACAAAGTTAAAAATTAGCTAGTTTAATAGTATTTATAACAAATAAATATGTGAGTGTTAAGAATAGAAAATAAATAATTAAATCCACCTACTAGTTTAACCAATTTAAAATTTTAAAACAAGCTGTGACGATTTCACATTTGACTAACAGGAATTTAGTCTTCCAAGAACATCTTTGCAGTGTTTGCATACCCCTTTATCTTATTTTCAATTTTTTTTTCTCCTTTTTGGGTAATTGTCTTTAATGTGTTTAATTGCTTTATTTTTTTATTCTGTGGCTCGGCTAGACTTAAAGGTGTTGTTTGTTTATTTGCTTTCTTAATTATCATGGCTTCACTTATTTGGAATTTTCTTCCTTTCTTAATTATCATTTATTTTTTCTTGTCTTTACAGGATTAATGAAACGTCTCAAGCTCAATCTAGCAAGTTTAGAGGATGACCCATAAACTCTATTTAATTAGATTAAAAAAAAATTTGTAGGCTGAGTTGTTTTTTTTCTCAAGCTCGTGAACACTAATTAAGAAGATGTTGTGCATCTTATGATGGACCTAAGTAATGAAATAGGCTTCATTGTGTTTATACTTTATATATGCAATACTTTCTGAATTAGCTAGCAAATGTATTTGAATGTTAGAAATTTTCATTTTACTAGGAGGTACTAATTTTTAAGGTCATAAAACAGAAAATGTTATTTTCAAAATTTAGATTAAACTTTAACAAGTGCTAATTGGTCAAATAGCTGGACATTTTATTCTCCACTCCACTCTTATATTTATGAAATTGATTCTTTGTGGTATCATTCCGCAGAGTACTGAGGATGTGTTGTAAATAGTACGAGCCTTTTTCACATCAAGGAGATACAGAGCATGGCAAAAGCAGATTGGAAGAAGGTCTAGTACTGAGGATCAGTTCAATGCAATTCCCCCTTGGCATTCATAGCTCAAATATTTAAGTTGAATTCTAAAAAATCAATTAGTTGCTCCCTTATGTAGTATGTAATTACCTCCATTTATGCACTCATGCCATTATATAAATTAAATATTTAGATGTCAGAATGTCAGAAATTGTTGTACAATTGGGATGATTGACTATGTACCCGTTTGATTAAGTATTGGCCAATACCCAAGACGTCTTTAATTTGTGATTGATAACTTACCGTTTGATATTTGGCCATCATATGAAATTCAAAGTTAAAAGAATCTTTTATTGTGTTTGATATATATTTGGTCACTTAATTAAGTGGGTTGGGTACAAACACAGGAAACGTTTGGAATCCAAATACAAGGCACTCTATTATGCATTGTGAAAAAAAAAAGTATTTTTTCCAGCGATTTCAACATCGTTGGGGAAGCCACTCAACATATAAAACTCAATTGCGGCGCTATATAATCGCCACAATTGAGTGTTTATCGTCGATTTAATAGCCCATTGCCGGCTATTTAAATTCGCTGCTTCATTTTTTCTGGTGGTAAGAATCGTCAGTAAATAAACAATGGAACCAAAATTTTATATTGGCGAAAATATAATCGTTGAAACAAGAACTGTTGCAGCGATTTTTCGTTGCTTCAATTTACCATGGTGGAATTGTTATGATTGTAATGTCGGCGATGTTTGGTTTTATTGCGGCGATTTTCTGCTGTCGCAAAAAAATATAGCATCGATTATATTGACATTTGTGGGAATCAATCACAGCGTGTACATTTAATTTTAGCAGCGAAAACATTTGCTGGAATTGCCTACATATTTGCAGCGATTAACTCTATTCGCTGCAATAATTTATAATAAGCACTTTAAAACCGTCGACGTGTGACACTCAAACAATCGCTAAAAACTGGTTTTTCTGACAATTATTAAGGATATTTTTGGCGAAATCGTGCATCCAAAAAGCCAAAATTTCTTGTAGTAGATCTCTATGACCCATGGCCGTGGACATAGCCCGTGGGTCTGCAGTACATATCTAAAAATCTATGTAACGTGCCCGTGGGTCTGCAGTACATATCTAAAGATCTATGTAACGTACCAATTACTGCTTGGTTTTGTTTATTTGTTTGATTTAATCTTTAATTTTGTAAGTTTGCTTTTGTTTTTTTATTGGATTTATGAGGTTTTTTTAACCGAATTCTAAGTTTATTTGGTTTGATTTATATGTTTGTTTTTGTTTGGATTTGTAAGATCTTTAACTTTGCCTTGTGTGATTTTGTTATATTTTCTTGTAAAAAATGTGGTGTTTTATGGGGCGGCCGGACAAGGTACCCGCCCTAGGGGGTGGGGCTGAGGCTCTCCTTACTTTGCCTAATTTATTTGAAAGACTTAAAAGAATTTCCTTAAGTGAAGATAAAGACTAAACACATTGCATATCAAAATAATTTTGGCCATCAAAAATCATAACTGATAGTTTTTAAACCTTTAAAATTCATAAACATTATATGAACCCGTCATAAATTGAGGATACAAAAAATAAATGAGTTAATAATTAGAACACTAAAAGACTCTATTATCTTTAAATATAAATTTATTATTTAATAAAATAAGGAGGGAGTTGAAACCAACAAAAAAAAAAAAAAAAAAAAAATCCTTATTTGGTAGGCTAAAATTAGGATATTAATTCAAAAATTTCAAAACATTTATCAAAATCAAAATCAAACCAAACATTCTTAAATCTAAAAGATAAATACAGTACCATTTCAACTTTTCATCCAAACATAAAATTAACCAAACTAACTTTTATAAATCTTAAAATAAATTACTTTTCAAACAATTTTATTAAGTTTATATCTATCCATCTTCACAAATCCTAATACCAAGATTTATTTAAAAATAAATAAATCTCCTATCTTCTTTAATTTCCAAAACTAATTAATAGATCACTATACAACTATAATATGCCATAATTTCAGAGAAAAAAAAAAACTATAATATGCCATATAGTATATGAGCTGCTTTTGTAAATATAAAAAAAAAAAAAAATAGACTATGCATCTAAAAGAAATTCTAAAAGTGATCAAATTCTCAACGTTCCAAAATTCTGAACTATAAATTCCTTGCTTTGGCACGTTCCCAAGCATAAACGAACTCAAAAACCGATGAGCGAAAAAGAAGGAATTAATCGACTCTAACCCCGACTTTATATATTCCTCGCGCCACTTCTTTTGTGCTCTTGCGATCATGCTACCCCATTGTAACTCTTTCTTCTTATCCTAATTGCTTAAAATTGTTCTCTGAAAACCCTCGAACAAAACCCTAACCCTATCCTCAGCCGTCGCAACCTTCACCGTCCGGTCCCCAACCATGGATTCTGTCGTCAAGCAAGAAGTCCCCGAATGTAATTATCCCCTCCCGAGCCTAAATGATCGACTTCCGCAACTTCTCTCAAACAATATGATTGACAATACTTCAAGCGGTTCTTCCGATATCGACGACGCCAACGACGCCGCGTTACCGGGTGATTTACTCGCCCCTGCTTGGTCGCTCGTGAAGTTGGAGGAGCCTTTACCTGTGACAGAGGCTTCGCCGGTGTCGGTGATTTATCCGCGGGTTAATATGGCGGTGGATGGTAGGGAAGCAATGCGTCATGTTGTTGGCGGTTGTAAGCAGTTTTGGAAAGCCGGGGATTATGAAATCAGTGATCAAGGTGGCGATGCAGCTTTGACTACTTCTGGTAAATATTGTTAGTGCATGCTTTGTTTTCATTGCCAAAATTATTTGTTATATTGTTGTCGTGCTTTTCTTTCTATGCCTTTCCTGTTCTTGTTTCTTTTACCTGTTTCATATCTACGTAAATTATATACATATATATAGTAATTTCGCATGTATGTTGCATTCAAACATGAAAATTTTATATATTAATTATGCCGTCTTTTTTCTTGAGAATATCATGGTGAGTGCATCTTGAAGCACCATGATTTAAATCATGTACTTATACTGTTTAGAAGGAAGTAAGATGCTGGGAATTGTTCATCTTGTACTTATACTGTTGAAAATTGCCTATCATAATGATAAAGCGAATCAAATTCATGATGTGAAAATACAAATATTATTTATTACTCACCATAACTGACTTATTGATTAAAGAAGTTTAATTATGAAAAAGTGACAATCAATCATACATATATATTTTTGTTAGTTCGGATTCTTCAGTTTCTACCCTATCATGAGATTGAGAGTTCCACCACTTTGGCTCTTGTATGATCTATTTTGCGGTCTTAAGTAACAAGGAGTTGCTACAGCTAAATGTACTAATCTGTTTAATTTTAAGTATATTTGAACTTATTTTATTTAATATTTTGCAGTGGGCATGGATCATGTCAGGGTCCATCCTAAGTTTCTGCATTCAAATGCGACCAGCCATAAATGGGCTTTGGGAGGTACATATTGATAGTAGTTATAACAGCGTGAACATGTTAAATTTTTCCCTTTCCTGTTTGTCCTTTTTATTTCCTCTCTTCTTTTGAAATTTAAAAAATTTAAGAAGGTTTTGCATGCATACAAGAATTTACTGACAGCTGATCTTAATTGCACAGCTTTTGCGGAGCTTCTAGATAATTCTCTAGACGAGGTATTTACATTTTTTAAAACTTAAAAAAAAAAAAAAAAGAAATATCAGATTGAGTGTCATCTCCATTTATTTCCTGCTCAACTTGTAATCGGCCAGGTCTGTAATGGAGCTACATATGTTCTCGTAGATGTGCTGGAAAACAAGAAAGATGGTACTAAAATGTTGCTAGTAGAAGGTACGTACGTACGGTAGCTTTTCTATTGTTTTTTTTTTCCCTTTTTGATTGATCATTGGTTTCTGGAGGTTTAATCTACATTCTTCGTCTAAATCTAATGTTGAAAAATGCTCGGGAAGATTGTTTCAGCACCCATTCAGGCTTTTCTTTCCTTTCATTTATTTCGAATTTAGTATATTTCCTGATTTATTAGGATTTATTGGGTTTCATCGTTTTGGCTGCAGATAATGGTGGTGGAATGAGTCCTGATAAAATGAGGCAGTGCATGTCTCTGGGCTATTCTGCAAAAAGCAAAATTGCCAACACCATTGGTCAATGTGAGCTCCTTAATTAATCACTTTCAAAGGATCTTACTCATAAATCTAATGTAGAAATTAATAATTGTTCCTGAAACAGTACGTATAATAACTCCTGCCGAAAACTTGATATATATTATGCTTTAATCTTTACTTACATTTTCCCAACTCTCTTCCAGATGGAAATGGGTTTAAGACGAGCACAATGAGGCTAGGAGCAGATGTTATTGTGTTTTCACGCTCTCTAGGGATTGATGGACAAAGGTATACAGGTCCCTTGGTTTTTGGCACCTTTCTTATTCTGCTGATCTCGGAATATCATTTTATGGCTTACATGTAAATAGTAACCTTCTTCAATCGTTGAGGAATATATTTCACCGTAAATATTGCATTAATTAAGTTAAAGAATTGCAATAAGGAAAGTTGCTGAAGAACATAGCTATTGCTTTCTATTTTCTTTCTATGCATTCTTGCAAATGGTTTTGACTTTGTTTGCACGTCCACTTCAAAACTGACAATTGTTTGTCTTTATTGGTCTAGCCTCACAGAAAGCATTGGAATGCTATCCTATACATTTCTGAGGGGTACTAGAAAGGAAGATATTGTGGTCCCCATGGTAAGGACACCTTTTACGATTATATATTGTGCATATATTCTTGTTTTGCGGAGTGCTCGCACACTTACCAAAAAAAAAAAAAAAAGGTTCCCTGTTATAATTATTTTAATTGGTCCACGATATATTATGTTTGTATTTAACAATATTGAGCGTGGACTTGGAGAAACAAAGGTGTTCGATATTTTAGTCACCTTTTAGTTGTCAAAAGGAAATTATTTTGGTTATAAACATTTATTCGGGATGCTTTGTATAAATTATCACTTCTAGAACATCCGCATTGGACTCTCCTCTTTGTATCACTGATTTTTTATTTGTAATGACAAGATTGATTACGAGCATAGCGGACAACAGTGGAAAAAGATGATTCGATTTTCACTAGATGACTGGAATAGGAATTTAGCAACCATAGTGCAGTGGTCACCTTATGAAAGTGAAGAAGACCTTCTTAAGCAGGTGAGTCTAATTCTTTTGTTTACTGCAATTTTATCCATTTAATTTAGTCTTTGTTTGATAGATGTTTGGTCTACTCTTATTTTTCACTTGAGCAAACATGAATGTATGGCAGTGGCATCCTGATTGTTTTTCTTTTTCATATTTGATGGGATCCTCATTTTATATATAGTTGTATGTCTCATCATTTTATATATCTCGTTTTCCCATTCTTTACGTCGACGTAGTTCGATTTCCTGAAACATTGTGGTACGCGTATAATAATATACAATCTTTGGGAAGATGATGGAGGAAGTCTGGAACTTGATTTAGACACTGATCAACATGTAAGTTTCTAACACTCTTCCTTTTCATTTGCCCATTTTATTTTTTCCGAAATTCATTCATACTTTAAAAGGTTTTTATATATGCAGTTCTATAGTGCTGAACATGTATATATTTGATATAACAGGATATTCAACTTAAAGGAAACAACCGAGATGAAAAGAGCATACACATGGCAAAAAAATATTCAAACTCTAGGCACTTCTTAACTTATCGACATTCACTAAGGGTATGTGTAAATTTCTTGCTCGAGTTTGATACGAAATGTTGTCGAAAGTATATATAAGCACGGGCTATTTGTCTTTTAATTTAGCTAATGGAGTAATTTTCTTGTTGGTTTAGCTGCAGTACTCTTTGTTAACTTATTAGTTTGTAGCCTGAGTGTCGGATTATATAGGGCTCTTAGTATATTTTGTTTGAGCAAAACTTATTGGTTATAATTGGTAGGAACTGCATTTTTTCTTTGTTTAAGAAAATTGGAAATTATCAGTACAAGTCTCTAGTTTCCTGCTACAGTTACTGACAACATCTTCTGATCTTGTCCCTGCCAGAGTTACGCATCAATTCTTTATCTCAGACTTCCGTCTAACTTCAGAATTATTTTGCGTGGGAAAGATGTTCAATATCATGACATAGTGAATGACATGATGTTATCACAGAAGATAACATACAGACCTCAGTATAGTCCAGAGATAATGTCGGGAGCTTCAAATGTAATGCTATTTAATATTTGATCAGTACTTCATTTAGCGTCCACTATTATAACCTTTTTTTTGTTCTTATTGCTGTAAACAGATGGTTGCTGATGTGACTATTGGATTTGTAAAAGATGCACAATATCATATTGATGTTCAGGGGTTCAATGTTTATCACAAGAACAGACTAATCAAGGTTTATTTTTCTTGTTCTGTGTACATTACATACTGTATTATAGCATTCTTCCCATTGATAAAGGGAACAAGTAAAGTTTCATCCTGCTGGATTTTTAACGTATACTAAATTAAGTTTTATTTATTTATTTTTTTATTGCCTTCTTGTCACGTGTTAACTTTATATTCTCTTTTATTATGTTCTTGGACGCTCAAATGTCGTCTTTCTTTGTCAGCCATTCTGGAGGGTTTGGAATGCTGCCGGGAGTGATGGTCGCGGAGTTATTGGTATTGTTTCTTTTCAGACTGAAATCCCAGAATATAATAGTGTTTGTGACAGTCTCAGGAGTAGTTTAAATGTTATTATTAATTCGAATTCACTTTTGTACTTATGCCCCTCTTATGCAACACAGGTGTATTGGAAGCTAATTTTGTTGAACCAGCTCATGACAAACAGGGCTTCGAGCGCACGCTTGTGCTTTCAAGACTGGAGCAAAGATTGTTGTCGATGCAAAAGAATTTCTGGTTTGTTTTCTAAGTTCTACTGTGTCCATATATACCTTGAGAAAATCCAGGAGGAGATGAACAATCTAATCTCTAACTACTACTTTTCTTAGGTCTACAAATTGCCAGGAAATCGGTTATGCTCCAAGACGACGTCCAGATAAAGAAGCTTTGGAATCTAAGAGAAGAATGTCCACTCCAGGCACAAATAAAAGATCCCGACCCCAAAATCGTGCAATAGAAGATGGATTTTTACATGAAGTACCACTAACTTCACATTCAAAGCTAGCTGCCATAAACAGAGTTCGACACGTAACCCCTGACAATAGTTCAAAGATTGTAATCAAGTTGGACGAAGATGATAACGAATCTGGCAAAAGGTTGTATTATTGGTATTGTTAGATTCTACGAGCTCATATTGCTCGACTGTTGCGTTTGTGTTTCCATTTATAACTAGCTTTGAAATTTATCCTTTTTCTTCGCCAGATTGATGGAACTACAGGTGACTGAGTTGCAATTCAATTTACAGCACGAAAGAGACAAGTGTAAAGCACTTGAGATTCAAGTAATCAAACAGTGGATTTTTATTTTTTATTTCTTCAAGAATCATTTTCCCAAAGAATTGCATGGTATTGATGAAAATATCAATTGGATTGTTATCAGCTTCAACAGAAACAACAACAAATAGAGGAGCTGGATAAAGAGCAAGAAGCTCTGGTTGTTATGATCTCTGAAGAAAGGGTCCGCCGAGATGCACTGGAGCAGAATTTAAGGAAAAGTTTGAAGGTTTGAAAAGTTTTAGCAATCTGTAGATCATAACACCTTGAAAATGTTTCTTTTGCTAATTAATGAAGCAATTTATTTGCGTAGGATGCGTCCACGACCATTGATTTCCTGCTTGACAAGGTAAATCGGCTGGAAAAAGGCAGGAAGGATTAAAGCTGCAATCAAAATAGGAATACTGGAGCAGAATTAGCTCATGTCTCTGAGCAGCCTTGATGATTAATACACCATTGCCTCACAGATAGAGTAGTGTGTTCATATGGTTTGTGATAAGAATATAAAAGAGGAGTGTGCTCCACCTTAAATTTAATATATATGGAGCACAAACCCCTCATACGCATGTATAATCTTTTTAGATGCTATTAGGAAGCTAATTTTAGTTGATACAAACGATATTATATTTTGCAAGAATTTTTCCTTTTTTTTTTTTACTTTAATTAAAATTATGCTTTTACCTTTTTTCTTTTACCTCATTTATTCGAAATATGAGAGGCCCAAAAAGAAGAGTAAATTATCAGATTACAATTTAGACGTTAAAGAAAAATTCTTTATGAAAGTCGGTGTGTAAAACACATCCTTCAAATTATTCACATGACAAGTATTGATTTGTTAGGAAAATTGAAAATTAAAATCTCTTACAAATCAAATCTTGTCATGTCAATAAAATGGAGTAGATGGTTTGTACACAGATAGAAGAACCCAAAGATATAATACTTGTTATAAATAATCAACCACAAAAGTCGACATCGTGAAAATAAAGAATAACCATAGGTCCATACGAAAGGTTAAGACATGAATACATGATTAGTTCAATGATCATGTATGGTGCTTTTGGTATCGTCGAAATACGTTGGAGGACCACTCATCAACTTAACCTAGACATTCATGGGCCTTGGCCAATTCAAAGTTCTTGTATTCAAATGTTTTTCCATAGGGCCAGTTTTGGTTTCGATGCACAACGGTAACAGCCTCTCACAAGTCGTCAGCCTTGCTTGTGTTCAGAAAACAAAAATTATTGACGGCAGCGCTTGCCTGCATCCTAACGGCACACAGGAGCTGCAATCCCTATTTAAAAAAAAAAAAAATTACTATGAATGTGTGCTGCAGCCCAGCATCTCCTGTTCAGAAAATCATGGAAAAGTCTCTGGGCATCTTTGTTTGTAACAAAAAACTCAAAAAATGCAAACAGCTAAATTATAAATAAAACAACTGTCAGAGGAAAGTGTATAGTTGTATCTTCCTTGTCGGCTTGAGCATGCTAGCAATTGAGTCTCCTGGAAAGGGTAGTTTGACATGTGTTAAAGACACAAATTACTTGGCAACCCAAGGAGACAAAAGCACCAAGGACTCGGCAACACAGAATGATAAATGCAGTAAAAATACAGCAACACAGAGAGTCAAAGGTTGTGACAGTATTGGCAGCATTACATGACAGAAGAAGATATGCAGCGGCAGCTTTATACATAGCAATACATTGGACAAACCCAAGCATCAATAAGGTTCTGACATTGCTGACAAATCATGGCAGAACAGAAAGCACTAGTCAACAAAACTTGTTAAGATTTCCTTTATATATATTGTAAAGGTCTCGAAAGATTTATATGTGTGAAAAATTACAACGAATACAAAAACAGAGGTTTTCTTTATAGCTTTCTATCAAACACTTTCTCTACGCTGTAGACTTATTATGGTATCAGAGCCACTTGTTAGACTAACGTCTTTTTTTTTTTACACACATAGCCGAATGGCTTCTCCGCACTCCTTTGATATTTCTTATTCACAGAATCACAATCCCACAACTCCATCCTCTATTCTTCATTCTTCTAGTCATTTTATCACCATAAAGCTCACCATAGACAACTACCTTCTATGGAAAGCTCAAATGGTACCTTTTTTAAAGGGACATCAGCTATTTCATCATGTGGATGGCTCATCTTCCATGCCTCCTCCCATGATTGGTGATGTTGTTAACCCCGAATACACTCAATGGCTACAAATCGACCAACGTATTTTATCAGCCATAAATTCATCTTTATCCGACCATGTGCTGGCCCAGGTCCTTAAGTGCTCTACATCGCTTGAGGTCTGGACTTTGTTGCACAATCTATTTGCTGCACAATCATCTGCGCATGTTATGCAAACACAATATCAGCTGGCAACTCTGAAAAAGGGGGCTGAGTTTATCACAGATTATTTTCATAAAGTTAAGACCCTGGCCGCCTCCTTGGGTGCTGCAGGACAACCATTGTCCAACTCTGAATTTGCAGTATACCTTTTGGCTGGTTTAGGCACAGAATATGACTTATTGGTCACCTCTTTGACTACCCGAGCTGAGCCTCTCTCTCCTCATCAGATATATAGCTATCTTTTGAACCACGAGTCTCGCCTCTCTCATCAAGCTCATACACAACTTAGTGGAAGTCCCCTTGCTGCTCACCTTACCTCTACACGCCCCCCTACTGGTTCTTCACCTTCAACTCGAGGTAGGGGTGGTCGAAACTCTAGAGGAAGACGTGGGGGTGGTCGTTTCCCATTCAAAACTGATTCTCGGCCCACATGTCAAGTATGCAATAAACCAGGACATTCGGCCTTAGTCTGTTATTACCGATTCGATCATGGCTATCAAGCCAATCCTCCTCCATCATTTTTGGCCAACTTTACCTCCCTTCCACCACCACCTTCTCATCCCACGGCCTGGTTTCCTGATACGGCTGCAACTAATCATTTTACTGCTGACCTTAACAACCTTAACTTGGATTCTATGTCTTATCAGGGTACTGATCAAGTAAGCATCGGAGATGGCTCTTCCATGCCCATTCAGCACACGGGCTCTGCTCACCTTCACACTTCATCTGGCAAATTTCTCCTCTCTCAGCTTCTTCATGTGCCATCCATTACTAAAAATTTGTTGTCTATACGTCAATTTTGCCAATGATAATTCTGTGTTCTTTGAATTTTACTCAACTTGTTTTGTTGTGAAGGATTCACAAACCAAGGAGGTTCTACTTTGGGGCATCGTTAGAGACGGCTTCTATGTCTTACCTACAGCAACCACGACCTCAAACACGGTTCCACCTCAAGCATCTCTCACTATCTGCACCTCATCTGATTCTTGGCATCAAAGGCTTGGTCACCCCTCCCCTAGGACTACACAGCTTATCATACGTCAATTTAATCTCCCTGTGCACTCCAAGACTTCGGTTCAGCCTTTTACAGCCTGCTTCAAGGCTAAAACACATGCCCTTCCCCACCCCCCTTCCTCCTCTAAATCAGTTCATGCTTTTGATTTACCATTTCTAGATGTTTGGAGTCCATCCCTGATTTTATCCCCAACTAGTGGTCGGTACTTTTTGTCTATTGTTGATGATCATAGTAAATTCATTTGGCTATTGTCTCTCAATTCCAAATCTGATGTTTCTTCATTCTTTATGGCTTTTCTAAAATATGTAAATAATTATTTTTCTACTAAAGTGAAAGCGGTTCAAACTGATTGGGGGGGTGAATTCCGCTCCCTTCAAAAGATCCTTCAAAATCAAGGCATAGTTCATCGTATCACTTGTCCATTCTCCCATGCACAAAATGGGACGGTTGAGAGATGTCATCGACATATTGTCGAAACCAGACTGTCTCTCTTGGCTCACGCCTCTATGCCTTTTAAATATTGGTCCGAGGCATTTCAGACCGCGGTTTACTTGATAAATCGGATGCCCACATCGGTTTTGCACAATAAATCACCATTTGGGGTCCTTTTCAAGATTGTCCCGGATTACAAATTTTTTAAAGTTTTTGGGTCGGCTTGTTGGCCTAATTTACGTCCTTTCAACAAACATAAAATGGACTTCCGTTCAAAACTCTCTGTTTTCATGGGATATAGTCCCGATCACAAGGGATATTACTGTTTGCATATACCTACGGGCCGGACCTACATTTCTAGAGATGTGCTTTTCAATGAAGCCCAATTTCCCTTTCAATCTCACTGTGCCCAAATTTCATCACCGGCCCCTCATATCATGAGTTCCACTTTCACTGACCAATTTCCTCCATTACTGCACACGAGATTGGCTCATCTCAGTTCCTTCATACTTCAGGCCTGCAGTCACCTCCTCACACTCATGACCCATGTGAGCCCATGCCTTCAGCTCAATCTCCTTCTAGCCCGACTCACTCTAACCCAGCCTCATCCTCTCAATCTCCTTCGTCTATCCCTCATACACTTCCCGAATCATTCAGTGCACCTCTCGAATCGTCTCCTTCCATTTCGGCTTCTGCACGTCCAGTAGCAACTCCACCTCCATCTCTTCATCCCATGGTCACTCGATCTAAGGTACATACTTATAAACCCCTTCATCGCACGGATGGCACAATACCTTGGCCAAAATCCAAACCCTCACTATTCTTCACTCAATCGGCACACACAGACACTCCCGAAGAACCCACTTGTTACACTGAGGCTAGCAAATTTCATGAATGGCGTGAGGCCATGAAGTTTGAGTTTCAAGCTCTTCTACACAATAACACTTGGGACTTGGTTCCACCGTCGGACTCCTTTAATGTTTTGGGTCCCAAATGGGTTCTCAAAACTAAGAGGAATGTTGATGGTACTCTAGAACGGCGCAAGGCTCGCCTTGTAGCCAAAGGATTTCACCAACAAGTAGGGATAGACTACCTTGAGACTTTCTCTCCAGTGGTTAAACACACGACCATTCGTTTAATTCTTTCCCTCGCAGTTCAATTCAACTGGTCGCTGCAACAATTAGACATACAAAATGCCTTTCTATATGGTGATCTTGCCGAAGCAGTATATATGCAACAACCTCCAGGCTTTGTACATCCTGATTTTCCATCTTATGTCTGTAAGTTGAAAAAGGCCATTTATGGTCTCAAACAGGCTCCGCGAGCCTGGTTCTCTAAACTCAGTACCAAATTATTTTCCATGGGTTTTCAAGAATCAAAATCCGACACATCTTTGTTCATTAGTCGTAGCCCATCTCATGTGCTTTTTGTTCTCATATATGTGGATGATATAATTGTTACTGGCTCCAATTTTGTGTTAATTTCTGATTTTATTTTTGATCTTGGTTTGGCCTTTCCTGTTAAACACTTAGGACCATTGCATTATTTCTTAGGCATTGAGATTTCTCGCAACTCTCACGGATTGTTTTTGAGTCAATCGAAATATGTTTCCGACTTGCTTCATAGAACAAACATGCATAATGCAAAATCGGTTTCTACTCCTATGTCGGTTTCTACTAAACTCACTACCTTTGAGGGGTCGACTTTTTGAAGATCCTCACTTATACCGTAGTGTTGTTGGTAGTCTTCAATACCTGTCTTTTACTCGTCCCGACATCTCTTTTGCTGTCAATAAAGTTTGTCAATTCATGCATAATCCTAAAATTCCTCATTGGCAAGCCGTCAAACGCATTCTTCATTATTTAAAACTCACTTCTCATTTTGGAGTCTATTTTTTGAAATCATCCACATTGACTCTCTCGGCTTTCTCTGATGCTGACTGGGCAGGATGCCCTGACGACAGAAAATCCACAGGAGGTTTTTGTGTCTTTCTTGGTTCGCATTTAATCTCTTGGGGTTCTAAGAAACAGCCTACTGTTGCTCGCTCATCCACTGAAACTGAATATAAAGCTGTTGCTAACACCGCATGTGAACTTTTATGGATACAATCTCTCTTGGGTGAATTAGGAATTTCCTTGGTTAATCCACCAACCTTGTGGTGTGATAACCTTGGTGCCACATATTTATCTGTAAATCCAATTTTACATTCTCGCACTAAGCATGTAGAATTAGATTATCATTTTGTTAGGGATAGAGTGGCAGCTAAAACACTTAAAGTTTCCTTTGTATCAAGCAAAGACCAGTTAGCTGATATTTTAACCAAGCCACTTTCCACCACTCGATTTGAGCTTCTCCGATCAAGCCTCACCCTCTGCGAGGTGCCGCTTGCATCGCTGGGGACTGTTAAAGACACAAATCACTTGGCTACACAAGGAGACAAAAGCACCAAGGACTCGGCAACACAGAATGATAAATGCAGTAAAAATACAGCAACACAGAGAGTCAAAGGTTGTGACAGTATTGGTAGCATTACATGACAGAAGAAGATATGCAGCGGCGGCTTTATACATAGCAATACATTGGACAAACCCAAGCATCAATAAGGTTCTGACATTGCTGACAAATCATGGTAGAACATAAAGCACTAGTCAACAAAGCTTGTTAAGATTTCCTCTATATATATTGTAAAGGTCTGGATAGATTTATGTGTGTGGAAAATTACAACGAATACCAAAAGAGAGGTTTTCTTTATAGCTTTCTATCAAACACTTTCTCTACGCTGTAGACTTATTAACATGCAGCTGAGCATTGGTAGTTCTTTTTGCCCATAAATTATATTGCTTGATTGTATCGTGAAGGTAGGGACTCAGAAGCGAAAATGAGAAACTGCGTCCACAGGTGCGTGGTTGATGATAACATGAACAAATTCGTATCTGTTTTGACGATCTAATTATGCAAAATATATCGTAATTTCTATATGCATATGTCGTCCAACATTGATAATCAAACATTATATTTGACATAGACCCCAAATAAAAAAAAAAAGAAGATGAAAAACTGTAATCATGGAATTTGGTTTTGAGGGCTGGTAGGAGAAGATGGAGGGACATATGGTATCCAAGTTCTTGGGTCCCCAAGATTAAATGTTGGTGGAGGTGGAGAGAATGTAGGGATGTGAGGTATCCAAGTTCTTGGGTCTCTTAGATTAAATGCAGGTGGAGGCGGAGGGGGAAAAATAGATGTAGTAGGAGGAAAAGGGGGGAATCGTGGGAATGGAAAGGGCAGAGATGGTGGGTTTGGAAATGGTAATGGAGGGAAAGGAAAAGATGGAAAAGGAGGAAGTGGAGGGAAGGGCAATGGAGGGAGGGGGGGTAGTGGAGGGAAGGGAAATTGAGGTAAAGGGGGCCAAGGGAATCCACTGGGTGGGAAAAATGGAAGAAAGCACTTTGAGGACTCCAAAGAGTTCTGAAATTCCTTCTGATTTCTACACAAGGTAGTGTTCTTCTTAGATGGCCAGAAACTCAGTGCATTCAAGTTGTATATGCAGAGATTATCTTGCTTAGACTTGATTGATATCACATTTGAAGAGATCTTCAAACCAGGGACGTTGCAGGCTGAAGATGGGCTCCCTATCAAGCTAGCCTGGCACAATGATGTTACTGCCATACCTTCTACGCAGTTCACCCCATCGATTGTTGGTATTTCTAGTGCATATACTCCGTGTTTGTCTGTGGTTCTGTTGACTGCGAATGTGATCTGTTCTGCGGTTTTGGGTGAGTTTACTCTGAATTTGCACTGTATTTGAACATCCGCACCTAATCAATCCAACAAAAGCACACATTTGAAAAATTGGAAGTTGAAATTTCATTCCAAGTATGAAACTTTGAGACCATATTTTGGTATTAAGAGCCCAATTACCTGGCATGAAGTAGCTGTGCCTAGAGAAGGTGTTGCTGGAGCAGATATCACAGTAAACCACACCCACTACGGTGATTCGAGAGACGGGATTTGTTGGTTGAGCTAGGAGGGAAATTGGATGAAAGAACAGAGATGCAAAAAGGAGGAGAACTACGAAATCCATGGGAGCCAGATTTGGAGGAGGGAAGAAGCTTCTAACTGATGCTCCATAAAGGCATGGGAAGCATTACTATATAGGAGAGGAATTCTGATGAATGTGCATATAATGAGCCCGTGAGTAGTTGGTGCCAGGACCAACTGTAACCAGAGAGCTAAAATGCTTTATCTATTCACTACAAACAAAGACATGTGAAGAACCGTTTTTGGCAGATTGCGCAGTGGAAGAGAGTGTGAAAGGGTTAAAGCTCTGTAGCAGATTGACTAATACCTGTGTGGATTTGATTTGGAGGTCTGTAATTTCCCATGTTGCAGTTGAAGATTGAAAATTTTTTGTTGTCTCTGCAGGGAAGCTTGCTTTCTTTCTGACCCATTTCTGTTTCTTTACTTTCTGTTTGTGGCAACAAACATGCTACCATAATTTCATCAAAACAAGATGACAAGCGCAAGACAATAGTGTTGTACTTGGTTGTATATAAAGCTAAGATGGACCATATTTCGAGTTGTCCAATTTACTTGGCTAGTCTCCTTCTTTCTCTAGGGTAACCATTCTCTTCTTCAAACCTCTTAAAAGTTGTAGTTGAAGACGCAAATGCGTGTAAGTTTGGCGGATTCTTAGCCACAAAAATGTGGATTTTGGCTTCTATATTTGAGATGAAACACACAGCAAACAACAATGCAATGATCACATTTGATTTTTCTGGTCCTTTGTGGGTTGTCTTGCTAAAAAAGAATTATTTTTGCCCCACCAGTACAAGTACAGATTTAACTTGTGGGCACCAATTTTTTGTGGAGCTAAATGAGGTCAGGAATTATAATATAATATTATGTTACAGCACATACGTGGCACATCTTTATCTTTTATAGTATGAAAAATGATACACGTAACACTTCACATAATATTTTATAAAAATAAATATTGTTATAAAATGATAATAATTTTATAAAGTGTAATGAACGGACGAAATACAGCCGCCTCCTGTCCCACCACTAAATTATGTGAATGACCCCACCACTATTATTTTAAATTCTGCATAGTAACTTGCATAGTGACTTGCATAGTAACTTGCATAGTAATTTCAAAGCCTATAAATAGGGGCTTCAGTTGTAATGAAATTCATAAGAAAATATAGAGAGAGAAAGAAAGTTTCAGTTCTTAAGAGTTTCAGAGAGAATTTCTTATTTCTCTTTTGCAATAGTAGTTCCTTTCTTTAAGTTTCATAACACGTTATCAGCACGACGGTTCTACCAATTCTGAAGCTAGTGGCCTTATTCCTCTGTAAGTTTTTCAATATATTATTTGAAATCTTTGATATATTTTATTGATGATTATCTGTGTGAATTTATAAATATATTTTCTGAGATACACATATTTATTATTTATATGTGTAGAAAATGGCAAATCTTACAAAATTGGAATTTGTTGCTCTTGATATATCTGGGAAAAATTATTTATCCTGGATACTTGATGCTGAAATACATCTTAATGCAATGAACCTGGGAGAAACTATTAAAGAAGGAAATCAAGCATCCCTGCAGGAACATGCTAAAGCAATGATTTTCCTTCGCCACCATCTTCATGAAGAATTGAAAACTGAATATCTCACAGTAAAAGATCCCTATATTTTGTGGAACAATTTAAGGGAGAGGTATGAACACCAGAAGACTGTCATCCTCCCAAGAGCTCGTTCTCAATGGATGCACCTGAGGTTGCAAGATTTTAAAAGTGTTAGTGAGTATAATTCCGCACTTTTTAAAATAAGCTCAGTATTAAAATTATGCGGTGAAAAAATCATCGATGAAGATATGCTAGAGAAGACTTTTACTACATTTCATGCCTCGAATGTGCTCCTGCAGCAGCAGTATCGAGAGAGAAAGTTCAAGAAATATTCTGAACTTATATCATGTCTTCTAGTAGCTGAGCAGAATAATGAGCTCTTATTAGAAAGCCACCAGTCACGCCCTACTGGCTCAATATCATTCCCTGAAGTGAATGGTAATAGGTTTGCATCATTTCCAGAAGTGAATGGTGCATCCTTTAGAAGAAATCGGAGGCGTGGACGTGGTAGGAGAAATTATAGAAATGTTGGTCCCAGGAATGACAACATTAAAAGGGATTATAATATACCATATCACCAGAAGTGGTACAATTCAGAGAGGGGTAAAAATCCTCAGAATAATTCTTCAAAGAAAAGTGAAGAGGTGTGCCATAGATGTGGAATGACTGGACATTGGTCACGTACCTGTCGTACGGCCAGGCACTTAGCTGATTTATATCAAGCTTCTATTAAAGGAAAGAATAAAGTGCATGAAACAAATTTAGTAGAACCATCAGATGATTTATTAGATTCAGTAGATGTAGACGTTACTCATCTTGATGTATCTGATTTCTTTAATCATCCTGATGGTAGTATTGAACACTTAATTGGAGATGGAAGTGTTCCACTCAATTAATGTATTTTCTTTCTATCAGTAATAAAAGTTTTGTATATTTTGTAGAATCATGGATCACATTGATGAGCTTTTTATCTCTGAGTTGAATGATAAAGATATATATCTGGCTGACAGTGCTACAACTCACACAATTCTCAAAGAAAAGAAATATTTTCAAAATCTAACACTAAGTAAAGCCTATGTCCATACCATATCAGGTTCATCAAATTTAATTGAGGGCTCCGGAAGAGCTTATATTGTGTTGCCTAATGGCACCAAATTTTGTATTGATGATGCTCTATTCTCTTCACAATCCAGAAGAAATTTATTGAGTTTCAAAGATATACGTCATAATGATTACCATATTGAAACGACCAATAAAGGCAGTAAAGAGCATCTTCTTATTACTAAAACAATATCGGGCCAGAAGCTCGTATTAGAAAAACTGCCTGCTCTATGTTCTGGATTGTATTATACAAAAATGAGAACAATTGAATCATATGTGGTAATGCACCAGAAGTGCATTGACCTTAAAGTATTTATGACTTGGCATGATCGCCTTGGACATCCGGGTTCTATAATGATGAGATGAATTATTGAAAATTCGCATGGGCATCCCTTAAAGAATCAAAAGATATTTCTACCCAATGAATCTCCGTGCTCTGCATGTTCTCAAGGTAAGTTAATTATTAGACCATCTCCCTCAAAAGTCATTGTTGAATCTCCATCCTTTTTACAAAGGATTCACGGAGATATATGTGGGCCTATTCATCCATCAAGTGGACCATTTAGATATTTTATGGTTCTAATTGATGCATCTAGTCGATGGTCACATGCTTGTCTTCTTTCCACTAGAAATGTTGCATTTGCAAGACTTCTTGCTCAGATAATTAAACTACGAGCACAATTTCCTGAGTATCCGATTAAGACCATTCGATTGGATAATGCAGGTGAATTTTCATCACAAGTTTTTGATGATTATTGCATGTCAATAGGAATAGATGTTGAACATCCTGTTGCCCATACACACACACAAAACGGTTTAGCTGAGTCTTTGATAAAAAGGCTTCAACTAATCGCTAGACCTTTACTTATGAAATCAAGACTACCTATTTCTGTTTGGGGACATGCTATACTTCATGCAGCATCTCTAATTCGTATTAGACCATCTGCATATCATAAATATTCTCCATTACAACTTGCATTTGGTCAACAACCAAATATTTCTCATCTTTGTACTTTTGGATGTGCTGTATATGTTCCAATTGCACCTCCACAACGTACAAAAATGGGCCCTCAACGTAGATTTGGGATATATGTTGGTTTTGATTCTCCATCCATTATTAGATACCTTGAACCCCTTACAGGGGATATGTTTAAAGCACGTTTTGAGGATTTTCATTTTGACGAATCAAATCTTCCGTTAATGGGTAAAGAAAAGTCGGTGCCTGAAGCACGACAAGATATTACCTGGGATAATAAGACCCTGTCTCATTTTGATCCTCCTACAAATGAATGTAAACGGGAAGTTCAAAGGATTATTCATTTGTAAAATGTTGCAAATCAGTTACCGGATGTATTTACTGACACTAAAGGTGTAGTAAAATCTTATATTCCTGCTGTTAATACTCCAGCAAGGATTGAAGTCCCTGAAGGACAAATTGTCAAAGCAGCAATAGGTGAATCTAAAACACGCCTGAAGCGTGGAAGACCTATTGGTGCAAAAGACAAAATTCCCAGAAGGAAAAGAATACAAAATGAATTTGGTGTTCCTGAAGAACACGTACCCACAATACAGGCCACAAATATAATTGGTGCTCCTAAAGAGCTCAAATCTTCTATTCCAGAACCTCCTGAAGAGGAAACTCCTGAAGAGTATAAATCTCCTAAAAAAGGACCTCCTGAAGAGGTGTGTCATGAAATGTTTTCCCCTGAAGAGGAACAGGTACCTGAAAATAATGAGATCTCAATACATTTCATGAAAACTGGAGAAATTCTGGATAGAAATAAAACTGTTGTCGACAATATATTTTCATATAAAATGGCCCTTGATATTACCAGAAGTAATGAAGAAAGTGAGCCAAAAAGCGTCGAAGAATGTCGACGTAGAAATGATTGGCCAAAATGGAAAACAGCTATTGAAGCTGAATTAAATTCGCTAGCAAAAATAGAAGTATTTGGACCTGTTGTCCAAACACCAAAGGGTGTAATGCCTGTTGGATATAAGTGGGTATTTGTACGAAAACGTAATGAGAAAAATGAAATTGTGCGATACAAAGCACGGCTTGTTGCACAAGGTTTCCTGCAGAAACCCGGGATTGATTATGAAGAAACATACTCTCCCGTTATGGATGCAATCACATTTAGATTTTTGATTAGTCTGGTTGTTACAAAAGGATTAGAAATGCGGTTGATGGATGTGGTCACTGCATATTTATATGGATCCTTAGACCATGACATATATATGAAAATCCTTGAAGGATATAAGATGCCTGAAGCATCTACAAGTACATCTAGAAATATGTACTCAATCAGACTACAAAGATCTTTATATGGGTTGAAGCAATCCGGACGCATGTGGTATAATCGCTTAAGCGAATATCTATTGAAAGAAGGATTTGAGAATAATCCTATATGCCCATGTGTTTTTATTAAGAAATCAGAATCCGGATTTGTCATTATTGCGGTTTATGTTGATGATTTAAATATTGTGGGAACTCCTGAAGAGATCTCAAAAACCGCTATATATTTAAAGAATGAATTTGAAATGAAAGATCTTGGCAAAACAAAACTTTGTCTCGGCCTGCAGCTTGAGCATTTGCCAAATGGAATTTTTATTCATCAGTCCATATATACTGAGAAAGTCCTAAAGCATTTTTATATGGACAAAACTCATCCTCTGAGTACTCCAATGATTGTTCGAACACTTGATGTGAAGAAAGATCCATTCCGTCCTTGTGATGACGATGAAGAAATTCTTGGTCCTGAAGTACCATATCTCAGTGCAATTGGAGCTTTGATGTATCTTGCAATTTGCACTCGACCAGATATTACATTCTCAGTTAATCTGCTTGCAAGATATAGTTCTGCACCAACTCGAAGGCATTGGAATGGCATTAAACATGTCCTTCGTTACCTTCATGATACGGTTGATATGGGATTATTTTATCAACGTGGTTCAAGTCCAGAATTGATTGGGTATGCAGATGCAGGTTATCTTTCAGACCCACACAGAGGTAGATCTCAAACTGGATATTTATTTACTTATGGAGATACTGCTATATCATGGAGATCTGTTAAGCAGACACTATCTGCTACTTCTTCAAATCACTCAGAGATCATTGCTATTCATGAAGCAAGTCGAGAGTGTATTTGGTTGAGATCAGTTATTCAACATATCCAGGAAAAGTGTGGACTTCCCATGATCAATAATAGCCCAACAATCTTATATGAAGATAATACTGCTTGTATCACTCAAATCAGAGGAGGATATATCAAAGGTGACAGAACCAAACATATTTCACCTAAATTCTTTTATACTCATGAACTTCAAGAGAAAGGTGAAATTGATGTCAAGCAGATACGATCTAGTAATAATCTGACAGATTTATTCACAAAGGCGTTACCAACTTCCACATTCAAAAAGATTGTGCATAACATTGGAATGCGAAGACTCAAAGATCTTTTGTCATGCACTTTTCAGGGGGAGTAAATGTGCTGATTGTACTCTTTTTCCTTCGCTGAGGTTTTGTCCCACTCGGTTTTCCTCTGCAAGGTTTTAATGAGGCAATCTTAAAGCACTTGTGGATACATAAGAAGACTGTACTCTTTTTCCTTCGCCATTGGTTTTTCTTCCCACTGGGTTTTTACTTGGCAAGGTTTTAACGAGGCAGATTCCTTATTGGCGGTCATTCAAGGGGGAGTGTAATGAACGAACGAAATACAGCCGCCCCCCTGTCCCACCACTAAATTATGTGAATGACCCCACCACTATTATTTTAAATTCTGCATAGTGACTTGCATAGTGACTTGCATAGTGACTTGCATAGTAACTTGCATAGTAATTTCAAAGCCTATAAATAGGGGCTTCAGTTGTAATGAAATTCATAAGAAAATATAGAGAGAGAAAGAAAGTTTCAGTTCTTAAGAGTTTCAGAGAGAATTTCTTATTTCTCTTTTGCAATAGTAGTTCCTTTCTTTAAGTTTCATAACATAAAGTAATTTATAGAAATATTCTTACTTTTATAAAGTATTATGTAAAATATTATATATAATATGATGTGTATAACCTCTCTTTGGAATATATGATTGATGTATGTGTCAGTTGGGGAGAGGGGAATGGTTCAAGTGGCTTTCCCCCACTCACTCTCTCTCTCTTTCTCTCTCTGAGTCCAAGGATATCGCCCATAATACTTCAACATTGAGAATGTTTAGTCTTTCTTTCTGTTGCTAGCCGGCCCATGGAAATTCGGCCATGCGTGGCCCTCTAACTAACTATGTTGGTTATAATGAGTTGAAGTATCATATTTTAATTTAGATAATGATAGACTTATTATTTTCTTATTATTTTATTATTATTTTACAGTTATAGATGAACATTTTATTTCTTACCTTTTTTTATAGTTTCATTAATAATAGAAAAATATTTAGGATCAGAAAAATCGCCCAATATTAAGTCTTTAAGATTTGCTACATGAAGAGACTAAAAGAAAGAGTTATATTTCTGCTATACTTTTTTTCTAGTATATTTATAACTTGCGTCATTATCCGTTATGAGCTATACAATATTCTCAATTTTAACTTCTTGAACAACTACATCAAAGATGTTAAATAATATTTTAGAATCTTTTCTAAGATCTAATGAACTAAAACATTGTATCTTTCGAGTAATAAGCTAAAAAGTTGATTATTGCTTGTTGTTTCTGATTTGTTCAACCATCTGCCATTAGTGAACAATCAGTCCCATTTTCAAACTTTTGAACTCTTTGTAGATAATTCTGGACCTCATTTATAGAGTTGTTTAATAGATTTTTTCTTAATTCATATAAAGAAGGATCCTGCAATCCTAACTCGATGGCAACAATGACATCTATAACTAGTTGATAAAACTTAAATTGAGTTCCATTTAAAGATAGATTAGCATCATACCACCAGTATACTACAACCATCTTTGCTTTGTCAATCATCTCTTTTGAATACATAGCATTCCTAATATAGGGTTGACACCCAGGAGTGTTCTTGGGGTGAAAAATCTATTCAATACATTCATTAACTTTCCAGTTTCATATTCTTTCTTCTTCCTCTTATCATTCGAATGTTGATAGTGTCCCTCAACATTATCATCAATATCATTAAATGTTAAATCTACGTCGACTTTAATTTTTGAGCTTATATTTCTTTTCTTTGTTTTTTTTTTCATTTCATTAAGTAGCTCATTTATTTGCCATATCATATCATTAGAGATCTTTTTAAATGCTTTTACATTATCTGGAATCCTAGCTAGATGATATTTCAACTGACTGATTCTACCACCTCTAATTATTTTACTACAATAGAAATATTTAGTATTATTTATTGCCTCTAGTACTAATCGTGCATAGGTTTATATTGGATCTTTGAATCTTGCAGGAGCAAATGTTATAGATGTAGCCCCAGATAATTGACAACCAAACATTTTTATATTCCTACATAATGATTCATATTCAACACTTATTATTCAAGTTCAATACTTATTTTACGCCACTTATTCATTCATTTTTTAAAAAAACTAATTCATTCACACTCATTTAGCAGAATCAACACTAATTCAATACGTGGTACTTGGTTTATAAACTTATTCAACAAAATTCACACTTATTCCACAGAATTCAAAGTTTCAAACTCATTTAACAGAATCAATAAAATCTTGAAGTAAATTATAAACTTATAAAATGCTCAGCAGCTCACGGGCATGGGAGAAAAATAGGAAATTTCACATGATCCATCGACTAACCTTTATAGAATACTAGACTAAACTTTCGAACAAAACATGTACTAATTTAATGAAGTATAGTCAAATTATCATGTTACATATTAAGTTGGTGAAGCCAGATTAACATACAAGAACTCATTTTCAACCTCACAGTTGCACATAAAATTTTTAAATTTGCTCAATCTTGACGTCACTCATAGCACGTCGAAACAGGCATATAAAATATGCATGTTTGACTACTTGCAAAAGATGAAGATCATAAAATTCATAAAATTAGTTTTATGCTTTCATCAATATCATAGGCAGAGGATGAACCAAGGTCCAAGGGACCAATGCACGATATAATATCTGCGATGGCGATGACGATGGCAGATGATGGCATAAAAAACTTGATTCCTTAAAAAATAAGTAGCACAATTATAGGGCTAACGAATCGAATCGAGTTGAATTCGAATAAGGGTACTCGAGATCGATTAATATGTTTACTAGCTCACTCGAACTCGGCTTGAATTCGAATAAAACTCGAATATCTTGCTTGAACTCGGTTCGATAATTATTAATGTTGTTCGAATTTGACTTGAGCTCAACTAAAAATAACACAAATGACTCGAGCTTAAGTAGCTTGAGTTCGAACTTGATTTTTTATTTTGAAATTTCTAATCTTATCTTTTGATTAATAAAAAAAACTTTAAATTAAAAAAAAAACTCAAACCATTTAACTATTCAACCAAAAGTTTTAATTCCAAATTTGTATGGTATAACTTTTTTTATAAAAATAAATTATAATTATAAATTAAAATAATAATACAGAAGATAAATATAACAAACTAAACTATTTAATACATATAGATGATATCATAAATCAATAGTTGTAGTTGTATAATATATTAGTATACAAATTATCATATACACATTTTGAGAACATAACATATCTATATTAAATAAGATTAATTATAAATAAATTAATAATATTTTTTTTTGATAAGTAAGCAAGTTTTATTAATCAAAGTAGGAGCATTTGACATAAGAAACTAAACTTTTTGATATGTTCCAAAATGCCAAGTTACAAGTATGATAGCCCTAACTAAGTAAGAGCATTAGACATAAGAAAATCATGTAGGTCTAAGCTATTAAAGTCCATAGTAATAGCCCACTTACAGAGAGTTCTAAAAAAGAAAAATTTAAGCTCTTCCCCTCATCTTTCCTTGTCCTCAAAAGTCCGATCATTGTGCTCCTGCCATAGACACCACATGATGCATATGAGGTTCATTCTCCAAACTGCTTGGATCTATTGAGGGCTATGGATAGAAGTCCATGACACCATAGTTGCCACCACTAACTCTGGCATAACCCATGTTAAGTCCAGTCTACAAAATACCTCGTCCCATAGACCTTTGGCTGTGTCGTAATGTAGAAGCAAATGGTTCTACACATGCAACACCAATCAGCAATAATGACCCTCCTTTTTCGCAGATTATCTTTGGTGAGGATTTTGCCTAATGAAGCCGTCCACACAAAAAATGAAGCTTTGGGGGGAGCTTTATGTCTCCAAATCTGTCTCCATGGGAACTGGTTGCCTTGTTCTTGTGTAAGGACTTTGTAGAGTGAGCGTACTATAAAAACCCATTTCCTTGACGGTGTGCACCATAAAGCATTTTCATGTAGATTGTTTGGATGAACAAAGTATAAAAGGCTAAAAAGACCTTTAAAAGTTCTTAACTCCCAGTCTTGTGCCGCTCGGTTGAAATTTATGTTCCATATTACCCTGTTATTCATAAATCCCATAACCTCCTCTACCGTTGCCTCTTTAGCGCTCGCGATCTGGAAATGTGTCGAAAATGAGTCTTGTAATGTACTTGTGCCGTACCATAAGTCCTTCCAGAATTTGATCCTGGAACCTATGCCCACTTGAAAACTCGAGTATCTATGAAAAGTCACCCACCCTCTCCTAATGTGTTTCCAAAGCCCCACTCCATAAAGTCCTCTTATCTCTCTACTACACCACCCACCACCTATACCACCATACTTGTGATCGGTCACTTTTTTTCAACGGGCTTCTGGTTCCTTATTATATCTCTACAACCATTTGCCAAGTAGTGCCCAGTTGAATAACTTCAAATTTCTAATTCCTAGCCCACCACTAGATATCGGCAACACAGTACCCTTTCCTATTTAACAAGGTGAAACTTGAACTCCTCCCCATAAGAAGTCTCGTTGCAATTTTTCAATTCTAACTGTCACCCCTGCCAGAATAGGGAATAGTGATAAAAAAAATAAGTAGGTAGGTTAGAGAGAGTGCTTTTAATCAATGTGGTCTGCCCACCTTTTTTCGAATACATTCTTTTCCACCCTGTCAGTTTTCTTTCTGTTCTTTCAATTACTGTGTCCCAAATTGAGCTCGTCCTCACTAGGATCCCCAATGGGAGCCCTAAGTACTTCATTGGGAGGAAAGCTATCTTGCAGCGCATCAAATCAGCTAGTTTTTGCATGTTGAGAACATTCTCAATCGGCACCATTTCAGATCTCTCGTAGTTCACCTTTAACCCGAAAACAGCTTCAAAGTAGACCATCAAGGCCTTCACCACCCTTACTTGATCTTGATTAGCCTGATGAGTATATCGTTTACAAACAACAAATGAGATATATTAGTCAAACCGTTGGTCAGAGAACCGATTGTAAAACCGCTTACCATTCCATTATCAACCAAAGCCATCGTCATCCTGCTGAGTGCCTCCATCATTATGACAAAGAGCAGAGGAGATAATGGGTCGCCTTGCCTTAAACTGAGCGAGCTCTGAAAGAATCTTTATGGGCAACCGTTAATCAGAACAGAAAACCTTGTAGTCGAGATGCACCATCTGATCTAAGTCTTCCATTTTTTTCCAGAGTAAATACAAGAGGAAATCCCAATTTACGTAGTCATAAACTTTCTCCATGTCTAGTTTGTACATGATACCTGTGTTCCCTTCTTTCAATCTACTGTCAAGACATTCATTAGCAATGAGAATCGCATCGAGGATCTGCCTACTTTTTACAAAGGCGTTTTGTGGCTTAGAGACTATTTTTCCTATTACCTCGCTTAGCAGATTCGCCAATACATTTTATATTATCTTATACATGTTATTAATCACTAATCGACTGAAAGTCCAAGATTTCAATAGCCCCCTCTCTTTTGGGAATAAGCACCAGAAAGGTTCTGTTAAGACTTCTTACAAATTTCCCTTCTATGTGAAACTCTTGGAGCACTTTCATTAAATATTCTTTTATGATGCCCCAACAAACTTGGAAAAAGCTCAAAGAAAAATCGTCGGGTCCCGGAGCCTTATCTTTTACCATTTTCTTCACCACATTATGCAGCTCTTCCACCTCAAAGTTTCTCTCCAAATGAGCTACGTCGCTAGGTCTAATAGTATCAAAGACAAAGCCATCGAGAGTAGGTCTCTATCATTCCCTCTCGGTGAGAAGCTTCTCAAAGAAATTGACAACGTGGTTTTGATAGTACCTTCCTCTCTACACTCAATCCCATTAATATTCAGTACTTCAATGTTGTTATTTCTTCTATGGGAGTTTGCAGTCTGATGGAAGAATTTCGTATTACGGTCTCCTTCCCTGAGCCATAGTGCTCTTGATTTTTGACGCCAAGACACTTCTTCTAATAATATAGTCCTTTCCAGATCTTCTATTAAACAGGTCTTCTACCTTTGTTCCTCTTCAAATAGAGTCCGACCTTCTTGCTGCCTCTCGAGCTCCTAGAGTTCCATCCTTTTAAGGTTTATGTTCTCATTGACATTACCAAAAGACTGTATGTTCCACTGCTTCAGATCTCTCTTTAACACCCTTAATTTATTAGTGAAGATGAAACTTGGGATTCCGTTGAATTGGTAAGAATTCCACCAATGATTAACTCTATCTTTGAAACTTTCAGCTTTAAGCCACATATTTTCGAACTTAAAGTACCTTCGTCCACTGTGAAGGCCACTACAGTCAAGTATGATAGGCCAATGATCTGAAAAAAGACGGTCCAAACGCTTTTGCCATGCGACTGGGTAGTGCCTTTTGAACTCTGAGGATATTAAAAAATAATCCAGACGAGACCATGTCTAATTATTCGACCAAGTGGCTGGTCCCCTGGCAAGAGGTAGGTCTAACAAGTTTAAGTAAAAAATAAACTCCGAGAATTCCACGCTTGCTGGCGTTACACTTCTACTTCTGGATATTTCACTTGGAAATCTAACCATATTGAAATCCCCCTATGCACCAAGGAAGTTCCCACCAGCTATATACCCCTGAGATTTCTTCCCACAATAATCTTCTTTCACTATCTACTTGGTCCATAGATACCTGCAAAAGCCCATCAGAAATTATCAGTCACATTCTTAAAAGTAACTGTTACTAGGTACCTCACAATATACTCATCCGTTTTTGCCACCACCCTCCTATCTCATATCACCATAATACCCCCCGAAGCCCCTGACAAAGGCAAATATACCCAATCCATATGACTCCCACTCCACAGACTGCGCACAATCTTTCTGTTAACCATCTTCAGTTTAGTCTCCTGAAGACACACTATGTCTGCTTTCAACTCTCATATCAGATGCCTAATCTGTAGTCGTTTATTTTCTTCATTAAGTCCACGGACATTCCAAGATATAATCTTAGGCTTCATTGGTAAAGAACCCGCCCCTTTCCCTTGACTCGGTCCCTACAAGGGCTGCCATTTGAATTCATGGACCAGATCAGTCGATTAAGTTTCCTTGATTTCTTGGAAACCTTTTATTTCTTTTGTTGATGGCCTGTCACCATAGTTGTTAATAATGCCTTGAATTGTTCATTATACCCTTCACACTTGATCCCCACTAAATGTTGCATTTCTCTAGCCTTATTTATGATCCAATTCGAGTTTAAGTTAAGGAGGAAAAAATTTAGAGGCGGGGGATTCCCATAGAACTCCTATCCCAGTGAGATCTCTTCTAGACCTAGCTACTCCTTTGAAAGGAGAAGTTTGTCCTCCACAGATTGCATAAGGTCATCGAAATCTTCTAAAAAATCTAAATCTTCCTCCATCCTTTCTTCCGAAGCATCGTCATCGTGGTGCCTAGAAGGATTCGCCAGCAGTGCTAGTTCTCCTCCTCCCGTCGTCACTATCTGTGCAGATATCGGCTGAGCTAACTGGGCTCCGAACTCAAAAATGGGCTTTTGAGTGCACTGTACCGACATAGTCTCGATGGAGGTATCATTTTCCACCTTCAACCCTTTTTGTGTCTCCTCCACCAGTTGTCCTGTCGTCGGCACTAATTTTGGCGTTATTTTGAGACCTGCCGAAACGGTACCAAACAAATTAAGGGTTTCCTCACTGCGCGACAAGACCCTAGGCTGTTTAGGGTCAGATCCTTGCTCCGGCCCACCACCCATCTCTAACACCCTTTGTGGGTTGGACCCAGAGTTGGTTCGGCCCGCTAGTTGTTTAAAGCCTCCTCTGGGAATAGGCTCATTTTTGATGTATTGGGCCTTAGGCTTGGACGGCCCAGCCTTGTTAGTCATAACCTGCGAGCCAAGCCTCTTTAGAATAAATTTGACCTGCAAAATGGGCCTGGTCTCAAGCTCGTTCATATTAGCCTTTGGTCTCAGCCCAACAGCTATTTCCTTCCCCTTGTAAGGTGCCAAATCACCCCTTTCCTTAAATGGGTAGACCACTCTGACCAGCGCTGTCATCCCCCTATGCAGGTACCAAACTTGACCCTGAACCTCCACCAGCAACCTGCGAAGTTCCCTGATTTCCTGATTCGCCGCCTTATTTGAGTGGCTCGATGCATACGGTTGGGATTGTTCTTCTCGACGCCACTCCATGTCATTTCCTTCCTCCCCAGCAAGCACATCTCTAAAGGAACGCACCACTGGTTTTTCATGGATGCTAGCTTTTTTTGGTTCTCCGCCGCTTCCCAACAGTTGTTTTCTTTGATCCAGTAGAACCTCACGGAATTTCTTCTATCCCATGCCCTTTTCTCCTTTAGGAATGCATAGAACTTTCTTTTGACCACCTTGGTTGTATTCAGATATCTTGATGTAGTGCCCTCGATAATTCGTGTGACGTTGAGCATTAAAGCACCGGTAACCTTCTTTGGTAGCCGCATAAACCTCTTCATTTTTTCGTTCTCTCAAACACTCCTCAATCTTCTTGCCAAACCATTTTACAGTCGAAGGACCCATACCCATCGAAAGCTCTACTTTCCACCTTGTTCCGTAATTCGCAGAAGCCCCCCATCCTTCAGAAAGATGACCCATAAGGGTTACCATAAATAAACCCAAGACTTAATGATCACAAAACTAAGAGAAAGAAAATGCATGTGTACGGAGAGCATTCATAACATTTTACAAGTAACAAAAATTAAATTTAATATTATATAATTAAGTATATAACATATAACTAACATGGAATATATATATATATATATATATATACCACATGCATATGCAAAACATATTATGAGCTTCAAAACGAGCTCAAACGAGTCAAGCCGAGCTTATACGAGTTTTGTTCACAAGTTTAAATCGAGTCAAGTCAAGTTTATACAAGTTTTGCTCGTTTAATATTCAAATATATATTAGTGTTTACAAATATCTCATTTATTAAATTAATCGAGTTTAAACCGAGTATATATGAGCCGAGCTTGAGCTATTGATCACGAGTTACTCTGTTCATTTGTAGCCCTAAGCACAAAGGTTGTCCCAAGTGTTGATAAGTGTCGCGTAATAATTAGGAATAAAATTCTTAAATCACCTCCTTAAGATAAGTTACTTAAACTAAACTCGTGTAAAATGATGAATATATCTACAAAGAGAAAATAAGAATGGTGATTCGTGCAATGAATGGAAGAATGCAATGAAAATGAAAAAGTCACTAGTTATGGACTCGATTCATATTTTTGAATTTTTGAGTGTCGGAATAAAAAATAAAAACTAAAATGTAAAACAATAAATTAATAACTAAACTAGACTCGCTAAATTAATTAACCAAGAATAAACTCACTAGACTAATTAAACTAAGAGCACATTAAACATTAAATCTATAACTTGTTAAACACTAAAATAACTTGCAATGGAGCTAAAAAATTAATAAAACTAAGCAAAGAACTAAAACTAAATTAGAAGATCATTGACAAAAGTGACCCAAGAATTGAAAAGCCCTAAAATAAGATTTTAGGGTCCATCATTGCATTCAAATCACAAATTATCAAAATCAATCCATAACTATTATAATACCTATCTAATGGAACTTAAAGGAATGAGAAAACCTACGAGCATCAAATTAAACAAGCAAGAAATAAAATGCCCAACCAAATGGTTCTAAGCCAAAGATCTCAGAAATACACCAGAAACTTCAAATTAAAGTTAAATAATAAGTTAGGAAATGGAAAAAGCAAGCCAAATGGATGGAGATGGGGGCAGCAAGCAGCGGAGGTAGGCTGGGCAGTAGCAGTTGGATCCCTCAAGGTTCTTCAAGCTGCGGCACTAGAGCTTCCCTTTCAATGCGTTCTATTTCTCTAGCTGCTTGTCAAAAATAATAGAACCTACAATAGAGAAACTGCTGCATTATGTATTCAAGCCAAAAAGGCCCTCCTTTCATGCCTTGTGCATAGTTGGCCCCCAAAAGAAAACCAAAAGCCCATGCTTGCCTACCGAATGGGCCCACGCCTGTTGCATGTCTAGAGCTCCTTAAGCCAAAATAAAAACCTAATGCTCCCTGCAAAAAGAAAGGAACCTGTAGCTTGCTTAAAGTCTTCCAAAAGACAAAAAAATATTTAAAAAAAGCTCCTAGTTGCTCTTTGAGAGAAACCAACAAAAGGTTTTGTACAACTCAAGGGCGAAAGGGCTTTTCTTTTTCATTTTTTATTTTTTTCTCCTAAGATCTAATCTGATATCCATCTCTTTTTTTTTTCTTGTGTGTGTGAGTTTTGGTGTTTTTTTTTCGTTATTTTTTTTTTCTTTTCTTCAAACATTAGTGCATGCTTAATCTATATAAAAAAAACATAGAAACTATGTAAGATGAAAATGAAGAATCAAGTCTAAAAAATGCATTGTTCATGTGAATAAATATTATCTAATTAAATCACAAGTTATAATATTAAGCATAAATCGTGCTATTAATCAATTTAAGTCACAATTTGGATGTTTACAAATAATTCAACTCAATCAATTAATATACAATATAATATCTGCGACGGTGACGACGATAGCAGCGAGCCAGACTCTGGGTGGGTGATGGCGAATGATGCTGATGGCTGATGGCTGATGACAAGCGTATAGGACTCACACAAGGAGCCGATGGACAGACGTTGAGAGGAGGAGGAGGTTATGCCTTTGCCATTGTGTGGTTTGAAACTTTGAATGGAAAAATCAAATATCAAATTCTCAATCTCTTTTATGCTACTGAGAACAAAAGAGAATGGGAAAAATCTTCTTATCGAACTAAAGAAAGAAACAATCTAGAAAGTAAAAAATGAATAAAAAACCCTACTAACTAGCATCTTTACAAAATAATCCCTCACTTTTTGTTTTAATTACAAACCTATCCAGACTCTAGTTAGCCCTATATTTTGTATTGGCCGGAATACACATACCAGTCAAAACACGAAATACCGTCTGAAATTGATCAAAATAACCCGATTCAACCAGTATTTGATCCGATACGAAGCACAACCCTCTCCCATGTTGGTTACTATTCCGTCACCGTTTGTATCAACTGATATGGTATAATTTTAAAAACCTTGGATCAGATCCTTGATTCAAAGTTGAGCTTTACAGCTTCTATATGGGTTGTCCCAGGTATATACTCGATTCATCTTGGAGGGGGTACCTATGGAAGGCTTTAAAAGGGGTTAACTTAGTTGATAAATGTGGATTTGAATTGTGCCACCCTTTCGCTAGAGAGATCCAAACTGACTAGTTTTTGGGTCAATCCCCTTAGAAGCATATGAGATACTTGATAGCTTTGTACATAACCCTCGGTTTACGCATATGTCAGTGGGTGATATGCAGTACTGAGGGACAGTTAGATTCCTTACAAATTGAAAAGTTCTTGCTAGAGGCTACTAATAAAAATCTTTTCCGTATCTGAAATTATAGATGTAGTCAAGTCGTGTAACCTAAAAATCTTCTTCATGAATAAACTGGATAGGTCCTTGGCTATCAATTTATGTATTATTCTCTCAAGCTCATCCTTTTCAAAGTAAGGATATCGATAGGGTCATATGGATACGGGGTTTGTGTTTGGAATGAGGTTTATGGCATGGTCATGGATTCTTTGGGTGGAAGGCCTTTTGGCTCATTAAACACAGCTGAGTACTGCTTTCATAACTCTTGTATTGCTTTGGGTGTCTCATTGCCCTCCCCTATATCTCCCATTTTCCCACCATTCAACTTATGTAATAGTAATCCAAATTCAACCATGTTACACTTGTTGATGGATCCTTCTTCAATGAGTTTAATGGCTGCCAACCCTTGTAAATTCATTGCCTTGCCCCCCCATCAAAAACCTTATGGTTAATTTGAAAGTCTCGTAAAACTGCTCCCAAATCATGAAGCCATTGAATCCCTAGCATAGGATAAGCACTTGCACATCTACAGAAAAATGGTGCCATGAATTCTCAACTTGATACCTATGCACTTGCCCTCACTCAGAATAATTTTCCCACTGGCCACTCTAACATTTACTCTTTCAGCAAGTTTGAAGGGTAGTTTTACCCTCATTAAATTAGCTAATCTAGGAAATTATGGGTTGAACCAGTGTCTATTATGATAGTTACCCATTGTGCTTCCACTCTTCCCATCACCATCATGGTCTTAGGCTTTTGTGACAGTTATAGCATGGAGAGATATTCTAGGTTTTTCTTCTTCTTGCATTGTCACCACCTCTTCTACATACTTGGCTAACTTCTCCTCCACATCCTCTTCAAGTTCTTTTTCAAAATGACTTCTTCTATGAGGTATAATTTGGGGTTTTTACATGTGTGACTTGGGCTCTATTTAGCGTTGCAATAGTAGCACATACCTTTCTTTATTGTTTCTTTTATTCGTTATTTGTTTAAATTTTGGATCTATAGGTTGGGTTTTGGTATGTTTTACTGGGTTGGCTAAGAGGAAGTGTTGGTTTTTTTAAAATACTCGGGTCTAGGGAATAGTTTAGTCCATATTTGTTGTATTTTTTGGCTAGATTTAGGTTCTCCTCTTGTATTTTCACAAGGCTGTAGGCAAATATCATATCTTAGGGGTTAAAAAATCTGATAGGGAGTCTAATCTCATCCTTTAACCTATTTAGGGAACAACTTAATTTATATTGGTATGATAGCCTCTTAAGTCTATAAGAAAGGGTCTCAAGCTTGTCCTTATCCTCCTCAACTGTCCCCCTTATCTCAACCTAGTAATAGACTCCATGGGATCATCATAAGTACTTCATCCAAATTTGACCAAGAGTGCCTTGACAAAATTTTTCCAATTAGTGAGTTGTCCAGACCCCTTAAGGTCTTGAAACCACGATAAAGCCCCCCTCCATATGGAATTAAGCTAACTTTAATCTATATTATGGGGTATTATGAAAAGTAAAGAAGTGTTGTACCTTGTAGATTGAACCTATGGAATCCTTTCTATGAAAAGATGACAATTTGGCTTGAGAGTCCTTGCCTAAACGTCTCCACCATGCCTCGAGTTTGGATCTCTTTCTGCAAATGTGGGTTTTGATGTTGACCCACCATTGTTTTCGTTCACAGGTATAGGTCTTTTATGTAGTTCCTAAGCAATGGATGATAGCTGTTGTACGATGGTCTCATTTTTCCTTTTTAGTGAAAACATTTCCATTTCAAATGTGTGATATTGAGCCTGTATGTCTTGATGTTGAGAGTCTGTGGTTCCTTTTAGGGCATTGAGCCCATCTTGTAACTATGTCATTCTTGTTCCTTCTGCTATTGATGTACGAAAAAGGTTTCACAGAGACTAGTGTCTCTCTAATACTAATTTATAACAAATTCCTATAGTAAAATGGAAAAGTTATGCTCTCTTCAAGGAGAGCTCCTCCAAATAGTTGAAACAATAAAAGAAAGGTGAGGGAAAGATGAAATTGCATAAACTTTCTTGAATGATATGAATACACGACAAACCCTGGCATATAAGCTATTGGTCCAATAAAATAAAGACGGAAACAAAATAACAGTTAAAAGTACTATTGGACTCTAGGCCCGTGAACAGACTCACGGCCCATTAAAAATACTAGATGAAAAACAACCAGCCTGCTACGCAAGGATGAACCCACTGCTAAGGCCCAGCCCTTTAGACTTATTCTTAAAACTAGTTGACTTGAGTTAAACTGACTACACTATAAAAGACTTTCCTCTGTTCTTATTCCACGAATACGATGGCTCTTCCCTTTCCTCAGGAACCCTAGATGGACTGTAACATTGGTTCTCTAAGATTGAATGTTGGTGGTATTGGGATTCGGGCCGTTCAACAAACAGCAAATATGAAATCACGCAGCGGATGTAACAAAGAGAAATTAAACAGAGACATACAGAACAGCGATGGATACCAAGATTTGAAGTGGTTCGGCTTAACACAAGTCTACATCCACTGTTGGGTCGGTCTCAATGAATTCCACTATAAAAAGAGAGATGAAGTACATAGATTGAATCATGTGATTCTTACACTAGAAACACTCAACCTCACTTACAAGTTGCAAGGCTCTCTTTCACAACACTCAAACCTTTACAAATAGCTCTCCACTCACAAAATCAAACAAGAAAACACACTTCTGGAACTTCACGTTCACTGTGTTCGTCTTCTCGCTCGAGCGGGCTCTTTTCATTTGAGTGAAATCTTGAGCTCCTCACAGTTACAGCGTTCAAATGAACACGATTCTTTTATAGGCAATAGCTCGCTCGAGCGAGACCTTCTCGCTCGAGCGGAACACTATTCCACACGGTGCTAACTCTAGTATCTGGAAGTGATGCAACCTAAGGATTGACTCTCGCTCGAGCGGGACGTTGAGCGAGAGTCAAGCGAAGTCTCTGCTTGGATCTTCCGTGATCCCGCTCGAGTTGGATGTCGAGCGAGGGTCGAGTGAAGTCTCTGTCTGATGCCTCGTTCGAGTGAGATGTCGAGCGAGGGTTGAGCGAAGTCACGGGTTGAGGTTCGCTCGAGCTACCGCTCGAGCGAGGGTCGAGCGAGGGCAGTCTGATGTGCTGAATTAAACTTAATTCAAGCCACATCTCCAACAAATCTCAAGCCACATCTCCAACAAATCTCTACTTTGGCTTGAATTGTCACAAACCCCACAAATATCAAAAGACCCACAAACCCTTCAGTCATATCACAGAAGGAATACCCAATACAAACGGCAATGCACTACAATACAGACTGCTTACTTGAACAAAAGGCTTCTGAATACAAATGAAAACAACCAATATTTTCTGCCAAAGTAAGAACTCAACAAAGCCTACATGAACATAGACAAAAAAGGTGACCAAAATGTCTCCTCTATCTACCAACTGCAAACCTGCTATCACTGTGCACCAAAGCCATGGACAAAATCATACTCAACCACAAAAGCATGATCTGAAGTACCACACGTACTCCATTCTGAAGCTCTCTCAGCAGCACCACTTTCTTGCTATAACTCTCTCTCCTTCCTGTGGAATGAAAGAAGAGAAGGTTCATTGAATAGCAAGCTGTAGTTGACCGCTTCAGACACAATCTGTAGACAAGTCTGGCAAACCAAAGAGCAAACTGTGGACTCAACACGAACCCACCTCATTCCATCCAGCGACTCCATTGGGAGTGAAACAAAACTATATGGTCTGAGTAACGCTTCACCTTCTTGTCTGTAGATCACTTGTTTTCACCAAAGTGTTTGAACACCAAACACATCACAAAGAAATAGATAGACAAAGCCAAACCTCCAGTGATCATAAAACAAATATGAGTATAACAAAAGTACTTTACACAAGATGTATCTTGATCAGAAATATTGTAGGAAACTTGATTCTACACTGTTTTTTAAGAATACAATGCAAACAAAAAATCAAAATTATTGTCTTCTAATCACACCAAGTAAAAGTTGCCGACTCATATATGACCGCACCTATCTGGCAAACTCACATGTGCTGCACGCGAGTGACATCTGAATCTATAGCATTTGAGGATACTCCACCTGTTATCATACTGCCCTCAAGGAAAAAGAGACTAATTTTCATTTTCTTCACTATCATCACTACTAGAGGAATTTTCCTCTTCCTCCACATTTCTCAATCGAGGACACTCACTTCTGTAATGACCTAACTTATGGCAATGGTAACAGTTAACCTTTTTTTTGTTAGATCTGGAGCTACTGGAACTATCCCCATCATTCCCTGAACATCTCTCCCTAGATCTATCACTAGAGGAACATTTCACAAACAAGCCATCAGCTTGATCGTCCATGCTTAAACCCCCAAATTTTGTTCTCAATTCCTTAGAATTCAAAGCAGACTTAACATCTACTAAGGAGATTGTATCTCTACTATATAACATTGAGTTTACAAAATTATCAAATGAAACAGGCAATGAATACAAAACAATTAAGACTTGATCTTCCTCATCAATCTTAATGTCTTTATTCCTCAGATCTATAATAATCTTATTAAATTTATCTAGATGTGTAGAAATAGGAGTACCTTCCATTATTTTAAGAGTGTATAACCGTTGTTTTAAATACAACCGGTTAGTAAGAGATTTCTTCTTGTACAAACTCTCCAGTTTGTTCCACAGACCAACAACGGTCTCCTCCTCAGCAACTTCTGTCAAAACTCCATCTGATAGTAACAATAGAATAGTACTGTGAGCCATTTTTTCCTCATCCTTTGATGGTGTAGGAGACTCCCTAGTAACCTCTAAAGCACCGAACAAACCTTGTTGTCTCAACAACGCCTTCATCTTGATCCTCTATAAACTAAAACTATTCCGTCTGTCGAATTTCTCTACTCCAAAATTTATTGAGGCCATCCCTTCACAAAGTTCAAGAACACTCAAGAACGCTCTGATACCAGTTTGTTGGGATTTAGGCCGTTCAACAAATAGCAAATATGAAGTCACGAAGTGGTTCGGCTTAACACAAGCCTACGTCCACTGTTGGGTCGGTCTCAATGAATTCCATTATAAAAATAGAGATGAAGTACAGAGATTGAATCATGTGATTCTTACACTAGAAACACTCAACCTCACTTACAAGTTGCAAGGCTCTCTCTCACAATACTCAAACCTTTACAAATAGCTCTCCACTCACAAAATCAAACAAGAAAACACACTTTTGGAGCTTCACGTTCGCTGTGTTCATCTTCTCGCTCGAGCGGGTTCTTCTCGCTTGAGCCAAATCTTGAGCTCCTCACAGCTACAACGTTCAAATGAACACGATTCTTTTATAGGCAATAGCCCACTCGAGCGAGACCTTCTTGCTCGAGTGGAACACTATTCCATACGGCGCTAACCCTAGTATCTGGAAGCGATGCAACCTTAGGATTGACTCTCACTCGAGCGGGACGTCGAGCGAGAGTCGAGCAAAGTCTTTGCCTGGATCTTCCCTGATCTCGCTCGAGCTGGACGTCGAGCGAGGGTCGAGCGAAGTCTCTATCTGATGCCTCGCTCGAGCGAGATATCGAGTGAGAGTTGAGCGAAGTCACGAGTTGGGGCTCACTCGAGTAAAGGTCGAGCGAGGGTAGTCTGATGTGCCGAAATGAACTTAATTCAAACCACATCTCTAACAGGTGGAGGTGGAAAGGATGTAAGCGATGTGATTAAATGTGGGTGTGGGTAGAGGTGGAGAGGATGTAGCGATGCGATTAAATGTTGATGTAGTGATGTGATTAAATGTTGACGGAGGTGGAGAGGATTAGGCGATGTGATTAAATGTGGGCAGAAGTGGAAAGGATGTAGCAATGTCATTAAATATTGGCAGAGGTGGAGAGGATCTAGCGATGTGATTAAATGACGGTGGAGGCGGAGAGGGTGAAGCGAAGTGATTAAATGTTGGAGGAGGTGGAGAGGATGTAGGGATGTGATTAAATTTTGGCGGAGGTGGAGAGGATCTAGCGATGTTATCAAATGTGGGCGGAGGTGGAGAGGATGTAGCCATACGATTAAATGCTGATGTAGCAATGTGATTAAATATTGGTGGAGGTGGAGAGGATGTAGCGATGCGATTAAATGTTGATGTAACGATGTGATTAAATGTGGGTGGAGGTGGAGAAGATGTAGCGAAGTGATTAAATTTTGGCGGAGGTGGAGAGGATGTAGTGATGTGAGAGATCCAAGTTCTTGGGTTTCTTAGATTAAATGCAGGTGGAGGCGGAGAGGAAAAAAAGATGTAGGAGGAGGAAAATGGGGGAATCCACTTGGTGGGAAAAATGGAAGGCACTTTGAGAAGTCCAAAGAGTTCTGCAATTCCTTCTGATTTCCAAAATAAGGTAGTGTTCTTCTTAGATGGCCAGAAACTCAGTGCATTCAAGTTGTATATGCAGAGATTGTGTTGCTTAGACTTGACTGATATCACATTTGATGTGATCTTCAAACCAGGGACGTTGCATGCTGAAGATGGGCTCCCTATCAAGCTAGCCTGGCACAATGATGTTACTGCCAGACCACCTCCGCAGTTCACCCCATCGATTGTTGGTATTTCTAGCGTATATACTCCATGTTTATCTGTGGTTCTGTTGACTGAGAATGTGATTTGTTCCGCAGTTTTGGGTGAGTTTGCTCTGAATTTGCACTGTATTTGAACATCGGCACCTAATCAATCCAACAAAAGCACACATTTAAAAAAATTGGAAGTTGAAATTTCATTCCCAAGTATGAAATTTTGACCAGTTTTTGGTATTAAGAGCCCAATTACCTGGCATAAAGTAGCTGTGCCTAGAGAAAGTGTTGCTGGAGCAGATATCACAGTAAACCACACCCGCTACGGTGATCCGAGAAACCGGGTTTGTTGGTTGAGCTAGGAGTGAAATTGGATGAAAGAACAGAGATGCAAAAAGGAGGAAAACTACAACATCCATGGGAGCCAAATTTGGAGAAGGTGGGAAAAAGCTTCTACGAAAGCATCAATAGTATAACTGATGCTCCATAAAGGCATCCAAAGCATTACTATATAGGTGAGGAATTCTGTCAATGTACATATAATGAGCACGTGAGTAATTGGTGACAGGACCAACTGTAACAAGAGAGCTAAAATGCTTTATCAATTCACTACAAACAAAGACATCATGTGAAGAGCCGTTTTTGGCAGATTGAGCAGTGGGAGAGAGAATGAAAGGGTTAGAACTTATAGCTCTTTAGCAGATTGACTAGTACCTGTGGGTTTTGATTTGGGGTCTGTAATTTCCAATTTCCCATTTCCCATTTCCCATGTTGGAGAACACCAAAACTTGAAGCCCATGTTGCAGTGGAAGATTGAAAATTTTCGTTGTTTCTGCGGGGAAGCTTGCTTGCTTTCTAATTCATATCTGTTTTTTTACTTTCTATCTGTGGCGACAAACATGCTCGGATGCTCCGGCCATAATTCATCAAAAAAAGATGAGAAGCGCAAGGCAATAGTGTTGTACTTGTCTGTATACAAAGGTTCCGAGTTGTTAAATTTACTTGGCTAGCACTATCATGTTTCGGTCTCCTTCTTGCTCTAGGACCTAGGTTATGGTAACCATTCACTTCTTCAAAAGCCTCTAAAGTTGTATTTGAAGCAGCAAATGCGTGGAAGTTTGGCGTATTCTGCATCGATGTGGATTTTGGCTATTATAATTGAGATGAAACACACAGCAAACGAAACTGCAGGCTGCAATTATCATATTTGATTTTTCTGGTCATTTGTGGGTTGTCTTGCTAAAAATAAATAAAAAATAAAAAAATTGATGGATGTAGCCATGAAATTGTAAGCGACGTACAATTACTTTAAAAAAAATTAAATATATATAAAATTTACGTAAAAAAATTAATTTTTTTTAAAATGACTACACACTATATACAATTATATGTAACTCAAAAAATAAAAAATAAAAAATATTTGTGCCCCTCCAGTACAATTACCGATTTCACTACTTGTAAGTGGGCACCAATTTCTCGTGGAGCTAAATGAGGTCAGGAATTTTTCTATAATAAAATATTACGTTAAAGCAGCATTCTTCTGCTAACTTGTACAGTCCCAATCGTATAAATTATCAAAAAGTATATATGAGAGCACATGATTTAGCTCAGGAATTTTTCTGTAATATAATATTATGTTAAACCAGCATTCTCCTGCTAACTCAGTAACTTGTACACTCCGATTGTATAAAATATCAAAAAGTATATATCAGCACATGGAACCTGGCACATCTTTTATCTTTAAGGTAATGTTGGGGAGTAGTCACACTCAGGACAGTCTTCTTCACATGAACAGTGCCATGACATTGTTCATGTGAGGGGGAGTGCACTGAGTGTGGCTTCTCCCCCTTATTTTTCTTATCTTTATTTTTCAGAGTACATGATTTGTGAATTCGGGAGGGAATGGTTCAAGTGCTTCCCCCTCTCCAAGGAAATTCATTGGCCGATAATGTTCAAATACTTAACATGAGAATGTTTAGAGTCTTTCTTTCTGTTGTTGCTAGCCTACCCATGGAAGTTGGGCCATGCGTGACCGGCCTTAGTTAACTATGTTGGTTACAATGGAGTTGAAATATCATATTTTAATTTAGATAATGACAGACTTGCTATCCTCTTTTTTATTATTTTATAATATATTTTAAATTTTTATTTTAAATACTTTTTAACATCCTTCATCATTCAAAAATAAGAAAAAAATTATACAATTTCAATTATATTTATATTCTTAATCATTAAATAAAAAATTAGAATAATAAATAAGTAATAAGAAGTACTAAAATTATTATTATCCTTTTAATATTAGCTTAACTGCGGTAAATAAGTGTTAAGGTAATAAAAGGTAATAAAAAGGCAGTGGCAGAGAATGAGACTACAAGAAGCCTAGTCAACCCTTTGACAGGTATATGAAACTGGATACATCCATAGATTCAGTTAAACAGTAGCCTCTGAACTGTTTCCACAAAATCAAATATGGCAAACAGCTACAGAGCTGAAGGCATCATGCATCGTCCCCCTCATTATATCTTCGTACATAAGATCTACACAAAAAATTAACAACTAGATGACTCGACTATTACTTGAAGAGCCATGCGTACGGACACCCACTACATTTTGCCGGAAAAAGTTCTCTCCCTAATTAACCGTCCCAACCATCATTGCCACGAGTTTCCTGGCCCAAATCACACATAATTTGTTTTATTCTTTACCCTTTGGAGTTTTTTCCCCTTTAATGGGTGTCAACTACGATAGATAGGAAGATTGAAACCATGCCAGTTAATGTAAGCTTAACTTTCACCTTCCATTTCTCTATACAAAACAGAAATTTCAAATTTCAAATACATTAATAGTTAATAGTACTCCTGGTGCAACATCCAGTACTACACAAGTTAGAGATTAATGATCAGCTCTTTATATCAAAGATTAGTGCAGGAAAATCAACGTCAACAGGACATGACTAATCATGTATCTGACGTTGGAGATCATAACAATCAAACCCGCTCCTTCATTTTCTTTCCTCTGTATGTATAAATTCTAATTAATTCCTTGGGGGGGGTCTAACTTGTTCTGTCACCCTGATCAGAGCCAGAGGGCTCCAGCCTCCTTGAGAAGTGGGACAAGGGTTCCATTAATGTGGGAAGCCATGACTCTGTCCATGGCACCAATCAGCTTGCCTCCAATGAAAACCACAGGCACAGAACCGGGAGAGTTTCCGAGAAGCCTCATCAACGCCCTCTCAATCTCTTTGCCTCTTGGGTCCTGATCCAGCTCGTACACTGTCGGGTTCACGCCCATACCACAGAAGAGCCTCTTCACAGCGTGGCACATGCAGCAGCTGCTGACGCTGAAAATCACCACTGCGCTCTCGGACGCCAGCCTCGCCACTCGTTCCAATGGGTCAGGCCCCATGCTCCTCACCGGCATATAGTAACCCCACGAGTACTCAGCAGCAGCTTGGTAATGCATTGTTCTATTAGATTTGACTACGAAGCAGTACTAAAACAAGGAATTAAAAAATAAAAATAAAAACTTTTGACGTTGGACACAGAAGAAATGAGGTCAAGGAAACAAAAGAATACTCGCTGCAAAACGTTGCTGTTCGGTGCTGTCGAGATGGGAGAGTAAATGGGTGGGGTTTTATAGGAATTGGGTGGGAGAGGGTAACAGCGGTAAATAAGTGAAGTTTGTCTGTAGTTGTCGCAGCGCGTGCGTGAAGGATCTCGTGGTTTTTGCTTCAAAAGGATTGTTGTCTGTACTGAGTAGCGCGCGAGGTGTAGATAAGGACGATATGAATTACTCCAAACAGTAAAAGCCTATTAAAGTATGAAAAGCAGGGGTTTGTCAGCTATGGAAGGCGGCTACGGATGGGTATTTGTCTACGCTGCAAGGAGAACCGAACCGTATCATGAGACTCCGTTTTTGGAACAAAATGGTGCGTTTTGAAGTCTCAGGCGCTGGCGGAGACATGGGTACAGGCTTTTAGGGGAAGAGGGTTTTTATGAGACGGCTGTGTCGGTCCTTGTTGTCGGACCCTACCTAAGACCGAACCGTCGGGCTTCTGACGTGACCATTACGCGCATGTTTTTTGGGTTTTGCATCTGGATTCTCAACGTTCGATCATGCTCGCTCATGCACAATATTGGTGATGATGGAAAAGCATCCTTGGGTTTGTCACTAGCTTTGACCTACCCCCATCCCATGAAAGCTGTAAAGGAATTAAGCGTGGAGACTTTGAGGGTTTGAATGCTCCATTAAAATATGCTCTACTTTTACTACTCTACCTTTTGCTGAGTTAATTTCTTTGTGTCTTAAATCTGATATAAATATAATATTATCGAACGAGATCGCTTGGGTACGTATAGAATTAGAATCTTCCATGCTTTAACACTACATTTTTAAAGTATAAAATTATTTATATCTCACGTATATTGCTTATGGACCAACACAATAAGCATTCATTAATTGGACAAATTCCAAATACAACTGATCTGGAGCATGCAGCTGCATCATGCATGCATGCACTTCCATTAGAAGCAAGCCATAGACAAATTCCAAATACAACTTGTTCAAATCATTTGTATATATATATATATATATTGAGTATTAATATTGCCACTCATCATTCTAATTCTTACCATCTTTTCTTAATATATATTTTATAATGTGACATTAGATAATTAAAAATTATTTATGATATTTTACTTATAAATTTATTATCTAATATCACATCATAGAATGATGAGAGGATGATAAAGAAATTGATAATAAATAGATTTTTCACAAATATTTATCTATAAAAAAAAGTTAGATACAAAATTGACGCATGTATATGTTTTAAACATATATGCATGGATGGAGCAATTCCCGGCCAACAAAATATAGCATTAAGTTTGAAGATGGTAGAATGTGTGTTTAATATAATGAATTCTTATGAACTATTATATTTATAATCTAACAATAATTCAAGACTAATAACATACTATAGTTTAGTAGGAAATCAAATTTGGTTTGAATTTAGTAATAACACTTGGAAACCTTTCAATAAATATATTTAACAGGCTCAACATGTTAAGAAAATAAATTAAGACTTTATTTACTATTAAAGTTCATTTTAAATATATTTTGAACATATTTCTTTATTTTAAATGTAAACTTTAATAGTATAAATATATCAAAATCTATAATAACAACATTAAAGATTAATTTCATTCAATAGACAACTTTGAAAGGATCTTGTTTAATTAGACTAGCTAATTTTCGGCTCAAATTATGTTAATTAAGCTTGGTTTTATGTATATCTGAAAGTTACTATAATATGTTAAGTTGTGCTTAATTTTAATTGAATAAACCAAGATTTATTTATTTTACAGAAACTTAATTTTTATAGAAAATGTTTAAAGATTTCATTTATGGTATTAGATATTTTTAACTCTTTCAAATTGGTTAGTAGTATATAGTAAACGTTTAATCTTTATTTTAAGCACTTTAATTAGTAATTTTAGTTTCCAGAACATATATTCCAATGAATTACTACTACTATTCATATGGCTAATTAAACGTATAAAAACAAATAAATAATACTAGAAAAGAGGGACTTATACCCTGCTGGTTTGTCCACCTAAAGCAATGACAAAGTGGCAGTTGTGGTAGAGAGAAAAGGGCAAGGCGTGCCCTGCAGCACTGTCTGGATCGGGCGGCGGGTACGGATATGCGCCGAATACCGGCGAGATATGAGGATCTGATTCCATTCAAACCGGCAGAACCGGGTAGGTCCGACCCCAAACTTACTTTCTAGCTGCTTAAAGTGCTTGTCTTCTCTGTTTGGGAAAAAATCAGTCTTTCTTTTTCTCTCACGGTTCTTCTTAAGCGTCCAACCAAATCTCCAAGGCTCGATCCTTTGCTTTCATAAGATCATTCACCCAAAGTTCAGTGGAGAAACCCTTCTTTTTTATTTATACAAGATATTACTTTTTGAAACAATTGCTACTGAAACGAAAGAAACCTGCAATTTCCTAAGTGCCGTACGTCTCTTAAGCCTGATGATCAAGCACAGGACAACACAGAAATGTAATTGAAGATTCTCGGCCAGATTCTCCAAGAAAAGCACAGAATACACTACAAAAAATAATTACTTATTTATAACTAATTAATTTTAATAAAATAATTATTTACAATCAAAATTCACTATAAATAATTTTTTCAGTATAATTAAAAAATCGTAGAAATCTATTTTTTTTATAATAATAATACAAAAATATCATTATTATTAGAGAAATGATATGGAGTTATATACAATAAATCTATTTTATGGAAATAAATAATTATGAAATTCACGTTAAAGATTAAATAATTTTTTAATATAAAATTATATATATATTTTTAAAAATTGCATGATACTCGCATAGTTTACGACTATATTCAACGTTACTCCTATTATTATTATTATTATTATTATAGAAGCTGGTCATTTAATTATTTAATTACCTAAAATCTGTTCGATCGATCGGTAATGTTTCCACGAATTGAGTCTTTTAAGTACCAAAAATAGACATTAATTCAAGCTTCTACTCCATAGCATGTATAACACGAATCCTGGAGGGCATACTTGTCGTGTTGCGCAGTCATCTATACGTCATTATGGAGGAAAATATCAACCCCGACACTAATAGTGCATTGTTTATCTTATTATTAGAGAAAGTATAATTTTATTATAAAATTAGAATAAAAATTATAATTATAAGAGAAATATTTAAAATTTTTTATTTTTCAAGAATTGAATTTCCCTATTCTTTTCTTTTTTTCTCTCTCTCCTCTTTCTTTTTTTCTTTTCTTTTTTTCTTTTTTCTGCTTGTACAAAAACTGAATGAATACGTTCGTATTTATAAGTATAAATTACTGTACAAGTTATTGTGCATATTGAGAAAAAAACGTTAATGGTGGGGAGAGGGGGGCATGATGGTGGGGAGGGGGGTCATTCATCGCCCTCCCTCAATAATTCTAACACTCATCCTTGAATGACCACCCATAAAAAATCTGTCTAGTTAAAATCTTATTAAGGAAAAATCAAGTGGGAAGAAAAACTAATGGCGAAGGAAAAAGAGTACAGTATTCTTATATACTTCCAAGTGTTTTAAGATTACCTCATTAAAATCTTGCAAAGGAAAATCCAGTGGGACAAAACCTCAGCGAAAGAAAAAAAGTACAATCAGCACAAGTTTTCAGAACATTTACTCACCTTGAAAAGTGCATGTCGATAGATCTTTGAGTCTCCGCATTCCAATGTTTTGCACAATTTTCTTGAATGTTGCAGTTGGTAATGCTTTTGTGAATAAATCTGTCAGATTATCACTTGATCGTATCTGCTTAACATCAAATTCACCTTTCTTTTGCAGTTCGTGAGTATAAAAAAATTTAGGTGAAATATGTTTGATTCTATCACTTTTGATATATCCTCACTTGATTTAAGTGATACAAGCAATATTATCTTCATATAAAATTGTTGGGCTATCATTGATCATGGGAAGACCATACTTTTCTTGGATATGTTGGATTAATGATCTCAGCCAAATACATTCTCGACTTGCTTCATGAATTGCATTGATCTCTAAGTGATTTGAAGATGTAGCAGATAGTGTCTACTTAACAGATCTCCATGATATGACAGTATCTCCATAAATAAATAATATCCAGTTTGAGATCTATCTCTGTGTGGATTTGAAAGATAACATGTATCTGCATATTCAATCAATTGTGGACTCGATCCACGTTGATAAAACAATTCCACATCAACCGTACCATGAAGGTAACGAATGACATGTTTAATCTCATTCCAATGCCTTCGAGTTGGTGTAGAACTATATCTTGCAAGTATATTCACTGAGAATGTAATATCAGGCCGAGTACAATTTGCAAGATATATCAAAACTTCAATTGCACTGAGATATGGTACTTAAGGACCAAGAATTTCTTCATCATCTTCACAAGGACAGAATGTATCATTCTTCACATTAAGTGATCGAACAATCATTGGAGTACTCAAGGGATGGGTTTTGTCCATATAAAAATGCTTTAGGACTTTTTCTGTATACATGAACTGATGAATAAAAATTCTATTTGGCAAGTGCCGAGCTACAGGTCGAGACAAAGTTTTGTTTTGCCAAGATTTTTCATTTCAAATTCATTTTTTAAATAAGTAGCGGTTCTTGAGATCTCTTCAAGAGTTCCCATAATATTTAAATCATCAACATAAACCGCAATAATGGCAAATCAGGATTCTGATTTCTTAATAAAAACACATGGGCATATAGGATTATTCTCAAATCCTTCTTTTAATAGATATTCGCTTAGGCGATTATACCACATGCATCCGGATTGTTTCAACCCATATAAAGATCTTTGTAGTCTGATAAAGTACATATTTCTATATGTACTTGTAGATGCTTCATGCATTTTATATCCTTCAGGGATTTTCATATATATGTCATGGTCTAAGGATCCATATAAATATACAGTGGCCATATCTATCAACCGCATTTCTAATCTTTTTGTAATAACCAGACTAATCAAAAATCTAAATGTGATTGCATCCATAACGGGAGAATATGTTTTTTCATAATCAATTCCGGATTTCTACAGGAAACCTTGTGCGACAAGTTGTGCTTTGTACTGCACAATTTCAATTTTCTCATTGCGTTTTCGTACAAATACCCACTTATATCCAACAGGCATTATACCCTTTGGTGTTTGGATAACAGGTCCAAATACTTCTCGCTTTGCTAGCGAACTTAATTCAACTTCAAAAGCTGCTTTCTATTTTGGCCAATCATTTCTACGTCGACATTCTTTAACGGTTTTTTGCTCACTTTTTTCATTACTTCTGGTAATGTCAATAGCTATTTTATATGAAAATATGTTATCGACAACAATTTTATTTCTATACAGAATTTCTCCAGTACTCATGAAATGTATTAAGATCTCATTATTTTCAGGTACCTGTTCCTCTTCAGGAGAAAACATTTAATGAAATACCTTTTCAGGAGATCCCTTTTCAGGAGATTTTGGGATAGGAGATTTAACCTCTTCTGGAGTATCAATTATATTTTTAGCTTGTATTGTGGGTATGTATTTTTCAAGAACACTAAATTCATTTTGTATTCTTTTCCTTCGGAAAATTTTATCTTTTGCACCAATAGGTCTTCCACGCTTCAGGCGTGTCTTAGACTCACCTATTACTGTTTTGATAATTTGTCATTCAGGGACTTCAATCATTGTTAGAGCATTAATAGCAGGAATATAATATTTTACTACACATTTAGTATCAGTAAATACATCCGATAATTGATTTGCAACACTTTGTAAATGAATAATCTTCTGAACTTCCAGTTTACATTCATTTGTAGGAGGATCAAGTTGAGACAGAGTTTTATTATCCCAACTAATTACTTGTAGTGCTTCAGGCACCGACTTTTCGTTCTCTATTAATAGAAAAGTGGATTCGTCAAAGTGACAATTCTCAAAACGTGCTTTAAACATATCCCATGTAAGGGGCTCAAAATATCTGACAATAGATAGAGAATCAAAACCAACATATATCTCAAGTCTACGTTGATGACCCATTTTTGTATGCTGTGGAGGTGCAATTGGAACATATACAGCACATCCAAAAGTATGAAGACGAGAAATATTTGATTGTTGATCAAATGCAAGCTGTAATGGAGAATATTTATGATATGCAGATAGTCTAATGTGAATTAATGATGGTGCATGAAGTATATCACGTCTCCAAGCAAAAACATGTAGTTTTGATTTTATAAGTAAAGGTCTAGCGATTAGCTGAAGCCTTTTGAACAAAGATTCAGCTAAACCATTTTAAGTGTGTGTATGGGCAACAAGATGTTCAACATCTATTCTTATTGATATGCAATAATCATCAAAAACTTGAGATGAAAATTCACCTGTATTATCCAATCAAATGGTCTTAATTGGATACTCAAGAAATTATACTCATAGTTTGATTATTTGAGTAAGAAGTCTAGAAAATGTAACATTTATAGTAGAAAGTAGACAAACATGTGACCATCGACTAGATGTATCAATCAAAATCATAACGTATCTAAATGATCCACTTGATGGATAAATAGGCCCACAGATATCTCCGTGAATCCTTTGTAAAAAGGATAGAGATTCAACAATAACTTTTGAGAGAGATGGTCTGATAATCAATTTACCTTGGGAACATGCAGAGTACGGATATTCATTGGGTAAGACAATCTTTTGATTTTTTAAGGGATGCCCATGTGAATTTTCAATAATTCGTCTCATCATTATAGATCCTGGATGTCCAAGGCGATCATGCCAAGTCATAAATATTTTGGGATCAATGCACTTCTGGTGCATTACCACAGATAATTCAATTGTTTTTATCTTTGTATAATACAATCTAGAATATAGAGTAAACAGTTTTTCTAATACGAACTTCTAGCCCGATATTGTCTTAGTAATAAGAAGATGCTCTTTACTGCCTTCATTGGTTGTTTCAATATGGTAATTATTACGACGTATATCTTTGAAACTCAATAAATTTCTTCTAAATTGTGAGGAAAATAAAGTATCATTAATACAAAATTTGGTGTCATTAGACAACACAATATAAAGTCTTCTGGAGTGCTCAATTAAATCTGATGAACCTGATATGGTATGGACATAGGCTTTGTTTAGTGTGAAATTTTGAAAATATTTCTTATCTTTAAAAATTGTGTGAGTTGTAATACTGTCAGCTAGACATACATCTTTATCATTCAACTCATAAATAAAAAGCTCATCAATGTGATCCATGATTATACAAAATATACAAAACTTTTATTATAAATAATAAAGAAAATACATTAATTGAGTGGAACACTTCCATCTCCAATTAGGTGATCAATTCTACCATCAAGATCTTTAAAGAAATCACAAACATCAAGATGAGTGACATCTACATCTACTGAATTTAATAAATCATCTGATGGTTCTATTAAATTTACTTCAAACATCTTATTCTTTCTTTTAATAGATGCTTGATATAAATCAACTAAATGCCTGACCGTACGACAGGTACGTGACCAATGTCCAGTCATTCCACATCTATGGCACACCTTTTCATTTCTCTTTGAAAAGTTATTCTGGGTATTTTTACCCATTTCTGAGTTGTACCACTTCTGGTGATACGGTATATTATTATTATCCTTTTTACTGTGATCACTTCTGGGACCAATATTTCTATAATTTCTCCTACCACGTCCACGCTACCGATTTCTTCTAAATGATGCACCATTCGCTTATGGAAATGATGCAAACCTATTACCATTCATTTCAGCGAATGATATTGAGCCACTAGGGCGTGATTAATGGTTTTTTAATAAGAGCTCATTGTTCTGCTCAGCTACTAGAATACATGATATAAGTTCAGAATATTTCTTGAACTTTCTCTCTCGATACTACTGCTGCAGGAGCACATTCAAAGCATGAAATGTAGTATAAGTCTTCTATAGCATATCATCATCGGTGATTTTCTCACCGCATAATTTTAGTACTGAGCTTATTTTAAAAAGTGTGGAATTATACTCACTAACACTTTTATAATCTTGCAACCTCAGGTGCAAACATTCATAACGAGCTCTTGGGAGGATGATAGTCTTCTGGTGTTTATACCTCTCCCTTAAACTATTCAACAAAATATAGGGATATTTTATTGTGAGATATTCAGTTTTTAATTCTTCGTGAAGATGGTGGCGAAGGAAAATCATTGCTTTAGCACGATCCTGCAAGAACGTTTGATTTCATTGTTTAATTCTTTCACTCAGGTTCATCGCATCAAGATGAATTTCAGTATCAAGAATCCATGCTAAATAATTTTTTTCCAAAAATATCAAGAGCAACGAATTCTAATTTTGTAAGGTTTGTCATTTTCTACACATATGAATAATAAAATAAATATGTGTATCTCAAAAATATATTTATAAATTCACACAGATTTTAAATAATAATCATCAACAAAATATATCAAAAACTGCAAATAATATATTGAAAAACTTATAGAGGAATAAAACCACTAGTTTCAGAATTAGTAAACCGTCGTGTTGATAACGTGTTATAAAACTAGAATAAAACTATTATTGCAAGAGAAAATATTTGGAATTCTTTATTTCTCAAGAACTGAATTTTCTCTCTTTCTTTCTTTCTTTCTTTCTCTCCTATTTCTTTCTTTTTTTCTTTCTTTTTTCTTCTTTCTTCTGCTTGTACAAAAACTGAATGAAAACTGTTGAACCCAAGATTTTAAGTCTCGTATCTACGTATAGATTTTGATGATAACAAATAAATTCAAGACTCAAATTCAAGTTTTCTACGCATAAAGAGAGCTAAGCACATCAAGAAATCAAGCATAAGCAAAAAGAAGAATAAGTCTACAAATGAAACTCATAGAGTAATTTTGTACATCTCTTAAAATTTGAAATTGGATTAAGGCTCAAAATTAATATTTTCTCATAAAGCATCAAATTGCATTTTTCACAGTTGCATAACTTTATTAAAATATTTAATTTCGGATTTTTTTTTTCACATATGCATAAATATTTGAATTTGTAAGATAATTGATTGTCATCTCTAACATGTGCATGTGTTGTTTGAAAGTCTTGAAGGGTGGTTGTGTGTTTTTTTGACACATGCAAAAAGAAAATAATTTGGTTTAAAAAATAAATCATGCTTATTTTGTCATGTACGAAAAGTAAAAGATTAGGTTTGATTTCTTTGAAAAATAAATAGAGTTGTCTTCGACAAATATAAAAAAGAAATGTTTTTATTTGAATATTTTGAAAAATGAATAATACTCTTATTTCACATGTGAACATTTTCAAATTTGAATATGAAGACTCATTTGCCTATAAATAGCTCACTTGAGTTTTGCAAAAATAACAACAAGAGCTTACACATCAATTGCTAAGTTTTGCATCATTCTTTCAAAGTCCTCATTCTCACTTCTCTAAGTTTTGTGCCTTAATTCTTATTCATTTTGAGAGAGATATAAGTTACGTTGTATTGTTCTTATTTCACTTATTGAAGAGTGTACTCTGATAATCTACCCACTATCAGCTCTTGTATTTGTAAGAGGGTGCGTATAACCTTTGTGTGTGTAGAAGGTGTTCTACATAGGGAATAGTTGAATCACCAAGTGCGAGGTGATTGCAAGTGTAGAGGGTGTTCTATATAGATTCTTTATAGCGGTGTTGCTCAAAGGTGTAATAGGTTTTTATCTCCACCTGAAGGAGAGTGAATAGTAAATTTGGGATCCTCAAAGAGTAACATGAGGGGAGAACGTAGACAGTGGGGCTGAATCTCGTTAAAATACTGAGTTTGCTTCTTCTTGCCCTTACTCTTTATATTTCCTGCTCCTTCGCATGTTATTTATATTTTATATTGTGTATTTGTTTTATAAGTGTTAATTTTTTTAATATAACCCAATTCACCCCACTCTTGTATTATTCGTCTGGGTAACAATTGGTACCAGAGTAAGGGCTCTATTATAAGATTAATTATCTGTTGAGTTAAAATCATATGGTTAATATTGCATCTACATTCGCTGAAAGTCAATCTAGTCGTCGGCTTCCGATATTTTGTGGAGACAATTATACTTTCTAGAATAGCGAAACAATCAGATGAGTCACTTAAACTTCTTGATTAGGTTTCATTTACTGTAGGTGACATAAAATTTAGAATAGCAAAACAATCAGATGAGTCCATAGGGTTTATTATTTTGTGAAGTAAAGGGGCTACTTATGTACATAAGTATCTAACTTTATACTGTTTTCCCTTAAATACAAATAACTAAGAGCGCAATTGCATGTCAACTAGTATTTTTTTTTTCTTTTCAAAGGTAGAGCTGAATTCAGCTAGATTTGTTAATGCCTTGGTGGCTGTGTGAACTGGTATTTTTGCAATACTTCTACAAAGTTTGTGGCGACATGGATGCATGGTTTTTCTGAAGTTGGATGTTAAAAGTGTTAGGTATTAGGTAATGCCATTTCACATAGAAATTCTCCAAAATCATATGACTGTGAGGTTAGAGGCAATTTTACAGATTTATTACAGAGTTACCTTACAATTGGTAGATTATATATCCTAGCATTTTATGTAATTCAATAATGGTTGGTTTTAGAACTTGTTGGCATGGCTATTGTTGTTAATGAGATGGTGCATGGAAGGGATGTGAGAGTACCAAAATAGAATTGTAGTGTGTATTGTCCACTCATTCCAGGCTTCATAACATTGCTGCTAATTAGGAATAGGAAAATATGGGATGAGTATATCTATTTTGTGGTTGCATAAGGGGAATGTACAATCAAGTAGGTTATGACTGTCGAATTGACAAATATGAGTGCTATATAAACTGTTGCAGGTTGTATATTAATTTAACAAGGTTAAATGTATATCTAGCATTATGTGTGCATGTTTTTAACCAAAGTGGAGTGAAGGTAGTGTCGACCTTTATGTTGAATCACAAAATGGGACACCAGTGGGTTAAAGATGTCTGACGTGGGGTACCTAAATTTATAGATGTTGCTGTTAAGACATTACATTCAATTATTGGAAGTTGAAAAGTTGGATGATAGAGAGATGTTGATGATGGAGATGGTTTTTGAACAGTGCAACCAATGCATGTGACCGAAACCTGCAGAATGTCCAAACATCTTTGATGTTAACACGCACTAGATTGGAGTGTAAGTTGGCTAAATGAAAGAGTAGAATTATGTGCATCATTTGTTTACAATTTGTACATTCTCATCTCTAAGTACTAAGTTGTGATCAAGTTGAGTATTTTGAAATATTTTTTTTAGAAGGGAATGTTTGCAACCACATTTCTCATGTCATTAGTAATATATATATATATAATGTTGGGGCTACCTGTAAAATTGGTTGATGACAGATTTTGGATGACATATACATAGATATATATGTACTTGGAAATATATATACATATATTACCAATATTGCAACTGGTGTATTTGGCATCCTATATATATATATATATATATATATATATATATTGTGCTGCTAGGTAATTTGGAATGTGATGCAAGGGAGATGGAATTAAAGATTAATGAATTGATCTAATGAGTTACCACAATGATAATTTATATATATATATATATATATATATATATGAGTAAATTATTAGAGTGGTAAATATGTGGAAATACAGATCAATAAAGGCAAGGGGTTGATGAGAAATCGGATATAATAGCCCAAAAAAATATCCAATTTTTCGTTGCCTAAGACCGTTTGTAGCAAAATGGGTAGTCCCAAAATTCATATATGTGCAGAAAAAACAAGTTTGCTTTGATTTGTTGGTGTTTGCATCGACTTTCCTAACAAATGTTGTTAAATGCGGCATAACTCATTTGTGATGAATACTAAGGTATTTGCGACCACTTCTTTTGTAGGAGATAATGGAAAGCAAAGAAAAACTAAGAAAGCGTCTTAAAGAAATTAAACTATTTGTGACAAATTAAAAGGATTTTGTGACAATCTGAAATCGCAAGAAATGGGGGAAACCAACGATTGCTAAGCAATTTGAGATGGCCTATTTCAAATTTGCGATAGTTTAAAATCATCGAAAAAAGTAAGTGATTTTGCAACAATTTAGCTGAATTGATGCTTAAGGTCAGAAATAATGAAACAGATGCATCCAACCTATGTCGCCTAGAAAACTGACGTGAAAGGTCAACAACGACTTTTTATGGCACTTTTTGCAACAAAAAAAAAATGCTGCAAAAAGGCTTAATTCTTGTAGTGAATTTACGAAAACATGGAGAACATCACTTTTGCAAGAGAAGGGATAAACCACATATAATAACTGTATAAGTCTAGAAAGGTAATTACTTAACATCAAAAACTGTCATTATGTGAAATAATAGGAGAAGATCCCCAAACATTATTATAAATTAATTCAGGTGATGCTGAGGCATGATTACATGACTAAAAGAAGTGTCAATTGATGACTTTTAGAGCTAAGACGCGTGCGACATGATAAACTAGACTTAAACGAGGCTACAAAGAGAGAAAAACTAAGCTACGACATGACGAACAATCTTAAAAGCTGGATGACCCATCCGAAAATGCCATTAGGGAAGTGAAGCTTGTTATCCAACAAGAGTAGACAGATGAGTCTTTATTGGAAACGTTTAAGGAGTATAGCCTATCCTTAGACCGTGTGGTTAAGTATTCCTCGTTGCTCGATCCTTTACCAAAAAAACAAGAGGAGTGGAATTCAAAAAAGGTATTAGTGGTTGTAGTAAATTTCTAAATAGAAATTAGAATTTTGGTAATTTGCAGCACATGAAAAGCATTATGTACTAGAAAATAAATACTAGGAGTAGAAAGCTTAGATGTGCCATAGTGTGTGATGGTTAAACAAGTGCAATTGCCAACACGAATCTAATTTGATTGAGCTCCATAAGAAGTTCATGAGCAAGATTGGGTCAACTTGGGTGGTTACAGAGGTCACTAAGGAGTCGTACTCTGGTCCAAGGCCAGCAAGCAAAAAGGAAACCAACTCGAATTCATTGAGGGGTTGATCGGTAGCAATTAGAGTAACAGCTAATGTAGTGAATTTGTGAAAGTAATCTGAGATGGAGAAACTACCTTTCTTGAAAGTGGCTAACTAGTAATGGAGATTCATTGTACAAGCACGATATGCGGATGTTAACATCCATTCAAGCGTCAACTAGACTTCACGAGATGCTTGACATTTGGTCGCATGGGCTACCACTATTTTTGAGAGAGAGGAGTTGAGGGAAGAGAGAATAAGCTAATCTTGCAAGATCCATTACATAAAGGAAGAATTGGCCACTGTTTGATTGGTGGCAGAGCTTATCAAAGGCGGAGGGCAGATAGAAGACACATCATCAAAGGTGAAGAGATGTTGGCCTTTGAGATATGGAACGACCTGCACTTTCCTGAGAAGCTAATTATCTCGTGTTAACTTGATCAGGCTGAAGTTAGGGAGGGAAGTAACTGGTGTATCTAAGGTGTTTGATGTAAATAGTGGGGATGGAATAAAGGGGGAAGAGACGTTGGTCTCTGAGATGTGGTTATTGGATCAGCTATGGAAAATGTGAGGTTAATCATTGGATCTGATACCTTGTTGAGGAAAATATCGACTGCACTAATAATGTGTTCTTTATCTTATTAATAAAGAAAGAAGTTGATACAATTTAGGAGTAGTGGAACACAACAGATTCTAAACCATAACAAATTCTAATAGAGATAGTTATTGATAATAACATAACAAAATTTGATTGAAGTAGCTTCTAAACTCATGAGTTGGCTTCCTTGACTTCCTTATTCTTAATACTCATAAACAATTGTCTAGTTCTCTAACCTCTAGGACAGGGCGATGGAGCCTTCCCAAACTATTGTTTTTTTAGAATAAATTGAATTCAAACCATAACATCAACTCAATTGTTTTTATATAAAATTCCAAACAAAACTTTAACCATTTTATGGATGATACTTATTTCATAACTTCTCTTCTAATATTTCTCTCATGTGTCCTTTAAGTCTTCTTATTGGCATGTTCTGGCTCTTTAATATCTATAAAATAAGAAATTTCATAAGTGAAAGGTAATTCCACAACTGGTTAAGTAGGATTGACTAAGCCAGCTATAATATATAAGCCTTATTTAAAAAATTAAGAATAAACTGAGAATAAAAATTGTAAATGAAATCATAGTTTGGAAAGTAAATGGGAAATCTTGTACCATAAAAAACTCCCAAAAATCCCTCCATGTAGGGAAATACCCGTTCATATGGTAGCTATCATTCCCATAAATTAAACTCTTTATTTGGGATCTACACATTTGCAATGTCTTTCAGTATAGTTGATCAATCCTCTTCAGTACTTCTCTGGTTAGGATCTACATATTCTCTATATCCTTGAGTGTCGTTATCATACATCCCCATACATTTCTCATCGAGTAAATCTACACCTTCTCAAAGTCCTTCGATGTAGCCATCCCCCTCAATATAAAATAGTAACAGTACTGTAATATACTAAATTTATAAACATGATTGATTATATCATGAGATAATTAACTCCATTACGTTCACGTAGACGTGCCTGGTTTTCATATAAATTTAAACGTAACATAAATGAAATGAATTTTTCCTAAAAATCTTCTATAAATATGTCATGACAACATATGTCAAAAAGCTAGAAAGCACACTCCGAACCACCCTCTTTCCTTGTTGCAAGTTAGTAGTTGAGAAGAGTAGTTTGTCGTTTTCGTTTCAAACTCAAAGTTGGGTTCTTCAACAATGGATAGGGCGTGCCTCTTGGCAGAATTCACAATAGATACACTTTGAATAAAAATGGAAAGCATATGAAGCACTAATGCTACTTATAAGACATTTCAACGCTATACTTCATTGTTTTGAAGTTTGTATCCAATCTTACTCGAAGTTGAGTGCATTCATTACATAAATGCATATAAATCAATATAAGAACTTAAAATTAAAACAAACAATTCAATTTAAGATGAGCTTGCAATTGAATACTAATCTTCAAGCCTAAACTAATGATCTTTTTAGATGATATGTTGCGAATTTTGGAGTGGAGGGCAGCCGATTCTCGACCTCCACCCGTGCACCTATATAACAGGGATGAATAACCTTTCTATAGAGCTACTTGTGTAGTGCAGGTACAGGCTTAGTAACCTCTCATGGGGAAGAAAAAAAAAGGCACGGTAAAAGGCATATATATAGTCTTTATAATTAGTATAGTGAATGATGTGATCTGGTCCATAATGTCTCAATTTCTCTTGGCCTTCTATAACATTAATGCATTAATTAGTGTCCTAAAAGTTAAGTGTGGTTGAGTACTAGACAGTTTACTATAAAGTTTTCCTCAATTTTAGTTGCTTTGGCAAGCAAAGGTTGTAGTTATTTTACTTGAAGACCAATGACGTCAAAGTCGTTCACTTGATTCACGAGTAGAAACCCGGTGTAACATATAGGGAAAGTGTGGAGATAAAAGAGAGGGAAATGGAAGAGAATTTTGAATTGTAGTCTTAGTTTTTAGATACTTCCAAAAGATTAGGTTCTCGGTATATTTATAGAGACCCACACAAAATCAATTAAGAAGCAAAATACAAGTTGATTTCTTAAGCAACAATGACTTACAGGATAAATGGGCCACATGCCTATTCAGCTAACAAGGCTTATTAAAATTTAAATGGCCAATGGGCCTTACAACACTAACAAAGGAAATACAAATGCTATAACACGGTCAGGTCCAGTCCACACATCATTAATATGCGTCCCATTCCAGAGACTTCTAGTCTCACTCGCTTCTAACATGCTTTGCCAAGTTTTCCTAGATTCCCTTCCTTGAAACCCTAGAGCAACTTACCACTGACGTTAGTCTCGTGGTAACCTCCACCAGCGTATGATTCATGTGTTACATACCCCCTTCCATGGAAAACACCTTGCCCACAAGGTGTGGGAAAGTTGTTTTGAGCTTGTAAAAAGTCTCCCAAGTGGCATCTTCGGTCGTTTGTCCTTTTCGACAAACCAGAAGATCTGTCACCGATTGATTGTTGACAAGTCGGATCCTTCTGTTGAGAATTTCTGCTGGATCAGGCAGAAGTATTCCCAAGCTATCAACAGCAGGCAAGTCAATCAAAACCTGCACTGTCTCTCCAATTTGTTTCTTCAACTGGGATATATGGAACACTGGATGGATCTTAGAAGTAACAGGAAGCTTTAACTTGTAAGCTACTTCATCGACCCGTTGTTCCACTTGAAAATAGCCCATAAAAATGAGAAGCCAGTTCCAAGTTTTGCCTCTGAGCTACAGACGTTTGTCTAAAAGATTTGGTCCATTGCCTTCAACGTAAAGTCCACCTCCTCAACTAGAGAAGATCCAGGAGTGTAGGATGCTTATACTCATAAAGAGCCTGAAATAGTGTCATTTTACTAAAAGCATGGTGACTCGTGCTGTACCACCATTCAGCAAGCGGAACCCACTTCACCCATTCTATAGGTCGATCCCCCACAAAAAATCTGAGATAAGTTTCCAAACTTTTATTAACTATCTCAGATTGACGATCTGTTTGGGGGTAATAAGCTGTGCTAAAAGCCAGTTGTACTCCTTGAGCTGTAAACAACTCTTTCCAAAAGATGCTTGTAAAAGTAGTGTCCCTGTCCAAAATGATAGAACGAGGCAAGCTATGAAGCTGGAGAATGTGCTTGAGAAACAAATAAGTAATGGACTTAGATATATAAGGATGGCCTAGTGGTGTAAAATGGCCATATTTGGTCAAACGATACACCACAACCCATATTGTACTAAATCCATAAGCTTTAGGCAACCCCTCAATAAAGTCCGTGGTAATGTGGGACCATGGTTGAGAAGTAATAGCCAAAAGCTATAAAAGACCATTAGGCAGAGAATTCACTTGTTTTTGTTTCTGGCAAACATCACACGCTTGGACCCATTTCTGTACATTAGCTTTAAGTCCTAGCCAAAAAAACTCTCTTCTAGCTCTTTGTATGGTTTTATCAAATCCTGAATGGCCCCCCAAGAACTGGCATGCACAAACTCCAACAATTTCTTTCTGAGTTCAGTTCCTTTAGATATAACCAATCTGTTCTTATAGAACAGAAAGCCCTCTCTTAAAGAATACTAACTAGTTGACTGAGAATTCAAAGACTGTGCCAGCTGTTGTTGTAAAGCTGAATCGGCCTCATACCCCTGCTTAATTTCTATTAACCATCCAGTGAAGGAACTGACAATAAGGCTATTGAAACCTCTTCATCAACTCGAGATAGAGCATCAACCACTCTATTTTTAGTACCTTTCTTATATTGAACCACAAAATCATATCCTAGCAACTTACTGAGCCATTTCTACTACATAGGAGTACCAATTTTATGGTCCAACAAAGACTTCAAATTGCAATGAATAATTTTAATCACAAAGGATCTTCCCCACAAATAAGGTCTTCATTTTTGGATGGCCATCACCAAGGCATATAACTCTTTTTCATAAGTTGACAGAAAAAGAGTTCAACCTTATAAAGTCGGACTTAAAAAAGAAATAGGTTTCCTATTCTGCATGAGCACTGCCCCAATTCCTTTTCGAAACGCATCACACTTAATCTGGAAAGTTTGAGAGAAATCTGGTAATGCCAGCATTGGTGGCTGGACCATAGCTTCTTTCAGCTTCTAAAAAGCTTGTTTAGCCTGCTCATCCCAATGAAAATTATTCTTTTTTAACAACATAGTTAGGGTAGTAGCTATACCTCATAATTCTGAATAAAACGCCTATAATAGCTAGTCAAACCTAAAAAACCTCTTAGAGCCTTCAAAGTTTTAAGTCTAGGTCAATCCATCATCGCTTTCAACTTCTCAGGATTTGCCCTCACTCTTGCACCCAATATTAAGTGGCCTAAATAGCCAATTTCCTGGTAGCCAAATTGGCACTTGGATTTCTTGGCAAACAATTGATGTTTTCTCAGAATTTTCAGGGTTAATTCCAAATGAATCAAATGTTCCCCTTCATTGGCACTATAAATCAGTATGTTATAAAAGAAGACTAACATGAACTTCTTCAAATAAGGTTTGAAAACCTCATTCATCAAACTTTGAAATGTCAACGGTGCATTTGTCAGCCCAAATGGCATGACTAGAAATTCATAATGTCCATCGTGAGTACGAAATAATGTTTTATGTATATCATTTCTTTTGACTTTTCTCTAGTGTAACCAGATATGAGATCAAGCTTGGAAAAAATTTGAGAACCACTTATTTCATCCAATAACTCCTCCACAATAGGAATAGAGAATTTATCCTTGATTGTAACCTGGTTTAGGGCCCTATAATCAACACATAATCTCCAAGACCCGTCAACTTTCCTTACTAAAATTATTGGGGAAGAATAAGGGCTTTGACTAACCCTAATGGCCCCTGATTTCAATGGTTCATGCACAGTTTTTTCAATTTCATCCTTTTGATAACAAGGATATCTGTAAGGCCTAATAGAGACAAGCTTTGTACCGGGTATCAAGATAATTACATGATCATGAGACCTGCTGGGAGGCAATTATGTAGGTTCCTGAAAAATACTTGAAAATTGACTCAATAATTTCTGTAACATAGGAGATAATTGTTGATCCCAAGCTAACTAACTCCTCCTTAGACAATGACTGCAACAACACTCCCTTAGTTTCCAACTTGTATAAGTCCTTACAGGAACCTTCTTCAAGCCACTGTGAGGCAGCCAATCCAGCCAAACAGAGTTGCTGTTGATGAAAGGTGAATTGCATTTTTAACTGCTGAAAATTTCATGTAATAGTGCCAAGAGTTTGATTGTACTTTAATGGCCTGACTTGGACTTGTACTTTGTAACTGATCACCATTAGCCACACGAACAGTCATAGCATTATGTTTCAAAATAGGTATTCTAGCCCTTGCAATTACAGTAGGATCAACAAAATTATGAGTGCTGCCTTAATCTATTAAAATCAAAACCCACTATCCAGCAATATTTCCTTTAACACACAGTTTTAGGATTTGTAGAGCCTAAAAGTGCATGTAAAGTGAAGGCAAAGCCAGTAATTCTAAATCACTATCCAATTCTGGACCTTCCTCCTCCATCACTTCCTCGATCAAAAACAGTTTAGAATTACAACACTTGTGTCCAAGATTTCACTTGGAATCACAATAATAGCAAAGTCCACGCTCTTTTCTTTCTTTCATCTAAGCTGGATTAATTTTCTAAACAGGCATTAAGGCTTTAGACACAGCCTTGTTAAAGTCCACAGAAATAGAACTATTAGGTTTGGTTGAAGTACTACCAGACTCAATGTAGTGGCTCCTGAGAACCTAAAACCTTTCTTGTTGAGTCTGTTTGATTCTTCTTGAAGTTTTGCTAAGCTAAAAGCTGTTAAGAGATTAGGAGGATTAAACATCCTCACAGGTAATCTAACTCCATCCTTAAGGCCACTTAAAAAATAACTAAGTTTGTGAGAATCAAACAATTTCTTAAGCCTGTTGGACATTGCTTCAAATTCAATCTTTTAATCCTCCACTAAACCAATTTGTCTTAGTCTAGTCAAGGTTTGCATAGGATCATCATAGGAACTATCCCCAAACTTGACTAAAAATACATTGATAAAAGTGTTCCAATAAGAAAACTCACCAAAATCCTCTAAATCCTGGAACTAGACCATAGCTTGGCCTTGCATGTGAAAAAAGGTCAATTGAAGCTTGTGTTGTGGTTGTGTATTGTAATACAAAAAAAATTGATTTGCCTTGTAGATCCAACCTAAAGGATCTGTGCCAGAAAAGGTAGGAAAATCTAACCTTACTGTCTAAGGCAAAATTTCAGTACTATTCTCAACATTTTTATCACTTTGTCACCTTTGTCTCCTTTTTTTTTAGCACTAGATGATGAAGCTTTATTCTCCTCATGCTGATTCTTCTTTTTTAACTCCAAAGTCAAAGCTTGCAACTACCGGATCACAATTAGATTAACGTTTCTTCACCAACATTTCTACTTTTAAATTCTTCAAATGAGACTCTATCGCCTTCTTGAAACCGTTTAATCCATCTTGAAGCTGATTTAGTCGAGTTCCTTTTGCCATTGTTAGAGCAGTGTCAAGGATGACTGGCTCTGGATACTAATTTGTAACACGCAGGAAAAGTGTGTAGATAAAAGAGAGCGAAATGGAAGAGACTTTCAAATTGTATTCTTAGTTGGATACTTCCAAAAGATTAGATTCTCGGGGTATTTAGAGAGACCCGCGCAGAATCAATTAAGAAACAAAATACAAGTTGACTTCTCAAGCAACACTCACTTACAAGATAAACGGGCCACCAGCCTATTCAACTAACAAGGCTTATTAAAATGTAAATGGCCAATGAGCCTTACAACACTAACAAAAGAAATACAAATGCTATAACACGGTCAGGCCCTGCCCACACATCATTAAGATGCATCTCATTCAAAAGACTTCTAGTCTCACTCTCTTCAAACAAACTTTGCCAAGTTTCCCCAGATTCCCTTCCTTATAACCCTAAAGCAACTTACCTATGACGTTAGTTCCTTGGTAACCTTCGCCATTGTATGACTCGTGTTACACCTGGCTTAATAAGTTTGGAAGTGTATGTTTTTGCATGCATTATATATGTGTATATATATATATAAGGGACTGCTACTTGGACCGATAGATGATTGAAAGAGGTTAACCGATTAGTACAAATTTGTTTTTTATTTTTATTTTATTTTATTTCAATTATATTATATATTTTTAAAAATTTTTTAAAAATATAAAAAAAACTATTAATATATTTATAATCACTTTTTTGATACATCTCAATAGCATTTTCATTTATATATATATATATATATCATGTACATGCAATTAGAACATGAACGTGCATCATGAATTTGAGTACCCACTGCAAGAATTTAAGCTTATTGCGTCGATTTCCTTATGGCTGCAATAGAAAATGCTGCAAAAAAGCACCTATTGCAGCGTTCTCATTATCGCCGCTAACCTTTTAGAGCAACTTGCAAATAGGCATGTCCCCCGGTGGACCCCTTCTCTAATGCAGCTGCTTTTTAACCTTTTTGCAGCAACATTTTCGGTGACAAGTTTTTATTCTTTTTTGCAACGATAAGGAAAAGCCGGTAAGTTGATTATAACAGCAACTCACCCCAAGTCAGCGCCAAAACACACCCGATTTTTTTTCCCTCAATCAAGTCGAAAGGAAACCACAGCCCCTTTCTTAATCTCCCTCGAAGGTGAACTCACAGAACACCAAACCCTTGAAATCAAACCAGCCCAGCTCACGAAAAAATGCCCCATTCTCATTATTCCCTTATCCACAAAAATATTTTCAATCAATCTTCACCATCGAAAATCTTTCACTTCGCGTGCCATCAAATTCACCTTCTGCGCCAACCGAATGCCCTCGATTGAACCTTCCATGAATCCCTCTATCATTGTGAAAATTCTGTTTCCTGCGACGGTGGATGGTGGCTAGCCTGAAGTGGTACTTGTATTTCTTGAATTTTTTTACTCGACGTATCGACTTTTTTAAACCCTACAGGTAACTCATCCCCATTTCGTTCAATTTCTGCTCTCATTCACCGTTTCTTGTTCTCCATAATTGTTGTGCATTGCCATGCGACTTGGGTACTGGATAATGATAAGGATTGACAGAGAATCCTACAAAATCTCCCTTGTATCCGTTTTGTCACTTTGCACTTGCTGCGTCTGTTTTTAGGAGTGCTTATAATTTTAAAAAGTTACATGTCCATCCATACCTAAGATATACCACAGAATGAGTCCTCATTGATTTCTGGTGTGTATGTTATTTTTGCCTTCTATATGCTACGAACCTGAGTACAATTGTGTGGTTCGTCAATAGTCTTATTTGGAATTGTTCTTAAGGCTCGATGGTTGAATGTTTATTCATGCTGCTAGCTGATGGGCATGAGAGTTTTGTTGTTAATTTGGAAATGGATGTGTTGTTGCAAAAATTGTGTTTATAAGGTGCAGGATTTTAATTGTGCATTTTTCTAATTTTATTAATGCTAAAAAAATACTAGGGTGCTGTTCATATTCTGTTTATTGCATTTAATTTGATTGACTAACTCCTTTTGAGATGTGAGAAGCTAGTAATTATGAACTCTAGACACAAATACAAGCTGTGAAAGCTAACAGATTTTTTAGTATATTGTTCTATTTATGATAACCCAATTACCCAGTATTAATCACAGCTCTCTCATGATAGTTTGGTTAGATGGAGAAAAACCCACGGAGGTACACTGCACATAAGACTTATGTTGTTGGTTCTTTCATATACAAGTTCTTTTCTTTTCTTTTTCTTATGTCAACAATATTTTTTCTCCTCGCAGTCATCTCCTAAATTCATTATGTGCATTGCATATTTCCATAGGATTGGCTGTTATTAGTATTAATACACCACCCCATTAAAAACACTTCGTTTACCTGTATTAATGCATGCTTGTGACCACTTTGACCTGGCAATTGCTTCCAATTATTATCTCACACAATACCAGGGGCTATGCATTAGTATGGGCCCAGCATTTTCTGACACTTGTATGGACACAAAAAATTCTGAACTGAGGAGTGTATTAATTGTAGAGATGGTTTCATTAGCAACGTTTCTTTATGCACAACTTCAACATTAAATGTTACTAGAGAATTAGCATTAATGATACTAGAGAATTATCATGTGAACTCAAAGATTGTTACAGCATAGTTTGCATGCGCACTTTGTTATGGGTGCTACCATATGAAGATATTAAGTTAACCTGCTTCTTTTCATCGTTGGCAATATTTTTATGGTTATCGTTGGCAATATTTTTATGGTTATACAGCTTTATGAGTATTTCATGGGATGGGTTTGCATGTGAATCTAGTAATTGCTTTGTATGGGATCAAATCAGTTATATGGACCTTGGCCAAAACTAATTAAGATGGAAAATTAATTCCCAGCTCCTATGTGAGTTGTTCCCAGAGGTTGAGTAGTTACTCATGTTAAAAATTAATTATGGCAGTGAGATACCCACCACAATACCTCTGAAATTTTAACTGTTCTATTTATTGAATATGAATTTACATTCTTGAAGATATTGAATAGAGTTATGTTTCCAAGCACTTGTCATTTTCCATTGGCCTGACTAAAACCATTTATCTGTTTTTTATCCACCTTAAAAACAATAGGTACACTTTGTAAAAAAAGCCACATACTTATGTATATGACATACTTGTGGGAAGAGTAGCTCTCTAATGCTTTTTCCTTTACCTATTGTTAATGACCAAAATGCTTCATACATTGTTGCCTATCTCTCCATGTTAATTTAGCACGCAACATTTATGTCAAAAACCCAACTGCATCCCTGGAACAGGTTCAGCCTTGCTTCAAACATATTTTTCCATAGCAATGATTTAGTGATTCTAATGATTTTATATAGATGTCATGTCTACTGCTAAAGCTCGCCATGTCGTTTTACATTGGGTTTTGCAACAGCTATGAATTCTATAAACTTAATAAGTTGACTACAAACCTTACTTCTCCATTTTCCTGGATAGGCTAGGCAGCGAAAAACAAATTTGTTTATGCATGCCTACATATAATATTCTATGTATTTTTTGGAGAGAAATTCTTGCACTTGTGCTAGCCCTTTTTAGTACCCAGATTGACCTCGTTTCGATAGTTTTTTTAGTGTTAACTAATTACATTGTATCATTCTTCATTAGATGGATAAAAGTTGGATGAATAAGGGCCTCAGACTCCGATCACCTGCTTATGTTGAGGGCTGATGAGTGTGCAAAAGTGCATTCTAAATATCCTAATATTTGACTAAAATTTCAAGGAATGAGAATAGAAATAACTAAAATTCATTTATTTTATTTTATTTTATTTCTATTCACATTGAGGTAATTTTAAGGATTATTTATCTTTTTTTATTTTATTTTATTTTATAGATAAATAGTCAAACGCATGGATATATATATATATATATATATATATATATGTATGGAGATGTGGATAAGAAGCAGAATGAATGAAATTAAAAAGAGAAGGCTGGCTGGAACGAAAAAGCAGGAAACGGCAACATATATATACATATATTTATTTGTACGTGGACGGAAAAGAAGGAATTAAGCTACAGACGTAAGCGAAAAGGAGAAAAAGCGGAATGTGAAGAAACGTGAGGCTGCATGACATTCAGCATATATTCATATATATATATATATATATATATATATTCATATGTGAAGGAAGGCAGCCGAGACGCAGAACGTGAAACGAAGAAGCGGAACGAGGAGAAGCAGATGAACGATGACCACCATTTCAATGATTTTCTTCTTGAGAATTTTATTGTCCATCATGTGCATGGATAGCTAAATTCTCAAGTAGGGTTAGGGTTGAACTTGCACACTAGATGGTATTTTTAATTTATTTTTAATTTATGTATTTGATTTTCAGTTATTAAAATTCTTTGTTTTATTATTCTCAAAATATTGTTAGTGTTCTCTTCTCCAAATAATTTTGGAATTTATTTCATTTATAGATTCAGTCATGCTTTTTCTATTGAATGGATTTGTTCTTTGATTATTTTTGGATCCATTGATTTTTTTATATTGATTTAATTCTCTGCTGCAATATCGCTCCCTGAGTATGTTGTCGTCGTTGGATTTTCTCAATGTGAATAACAATTTGTGTGATTTAAAGTGATGAATAATTTTTCAAAGAATTACATTTGATTTAATTTTTGGTTTATAATTTTATATCTTCCGATTGAGAATTACATAATTGAATTCTCAATTGAGTTATCAGTGAATTGAAAATAATTAAAAATACCGGATATGTGCAAGGGATTCCCGACACTCTACTGTTCGTCAATTTTGATTACTTTTTCATTATTTACTTTGTTTAATTTTCATTTTCATTTAAAATCATTTTTTCTTTTCTCATTAATCAGTTAATCATTTATTTTTTTAGTTTTTTTGTTATTTTACTTTTCTTTTAATTGTCTCCCTGTGGAATCGACACCTCAAAGCTGAACTACAATTACCGCGTTATTCTTTGGGCGTTATCAAATTTTGGCGCCGTTGCCAGGGAGACGGTAGAAGAATTGTTGGATAGTTTTTTTTTTTCCCTTTTCAGCAGTTTGTAAAGGCGGTAACTTCGTTCCCTCTTTTTACTTGCTGCATTATTATTATTTTTTTTTTTTTTTGCATGCATAATAGGTATAGAGACACATTAGGTCGATTTGCTTGTAGGCCTGTGATAGAGTCAAATTCAGTGTCTAATTTTTCTAATCCTTTGTTTGATACTTCTTCTGTTTCTGAAAATATGAGTGAACACGAGGATCAACCCACTAAGACCCTTCAGGATTACCTCCACCCTACACGTACAACCACACCGTCATGCATAATGTTTCCACCCAATACGCGTCAACTTGATGTTAAAACGGGAGTGATACAGCTACTCCCCACTTTTCATGGGTTGGAAAATGAAAATCCATATGTGCATATTAGGGAATTTGAGGAGGTAGTTGCGACTTTTCATAGTCAAAATGCAACTGATGACATTGTGAGGCTTAAGTTCTTTCCTTTTTCTTTGAAGGATAGAGCTAAGAGTTGGTTATACTCGCTGAGACCACGATCCATTGGGTCGTGGAATGAGATGACTCAGGCTTTCTTTAATAAATATTTTCCCCAACATAAGACCAATGCTTTAAAAAGACAGATCTCCACCTTTGCACAGAAGGACAGTGAGACTTTATATATGTCTTGGGAGAGATTTAAGGAGCTATTGAGTATGTGCCCTCACCATGGGTATGAGAGTTGGCGTCTGGTGAGTTACTTCTATGAGGGGCTTACACCTAGAGAGCGCCAATTTATGGAGATGATGTGTAATGGTGAGTTCTTGCAGAAAAATCCTGATGAGGCCATAGAGTACCTCAATGAGCTCGCTGAAAAAGCTCACACTTGGACTGGACCTAGTGCGACTGAGAGCACAAATAGGTCACGACCTATAGGGAACCCAAACAGTGGTGGAATTTACCATCTTAGGGAGGAAGATAACTTGAAGGTTAAGGTTGAGGTGCTTACTAGGGAGCTAGAATTGCTAAAGGCCATGGACTTGAAGCCAGCACACTTGGCTAATCATGCAGAGTCTTCTGGGCCATGTTTTGTGTGTGGAGGGGTAGATCACCTCGTCCAAGAGTGTCCCAGATTTGCTGAGATGAGAGGGTTGTATGAGGAACAATGTAATGCTTTAGGCATGTACAAGAAGCCTTTTACACCTTTCTCTGAGACTTACAATCCGGGGTGGCGTAATCACCCCAATTTTAGCTGGAAGTCCGAAAACCAGCCACTTGCATTACCTGCACCACCTGCACAACCTACTAGATCATATCCTGCACCATATCATGCACCTACATCGTCTAGGAGTCCTTTAGAAGACACTTTACATGCTTTTATTGAAGCACAGGGTAAGACTAACCAAAAGTTTGAATCTTTGATTACGCAGGTTGTGGAAGAAAATAAAGAGATAAAGAATCAAGTGTCAAAACTGATGAGCTCCTTGAGTGTGACTGAGCGAGGTAAGTTTCCTTCTCAAGCTCAGTCCACTCCCCATGGTCAATACATGGCACAAGAGAATTTGAAAGATATGAATGCCATTGTGACTCGTAGTGGTAACTCATCACTAGCATCACACATCCCAACAACGGATAAATCAGAGGATGTGGAGAATGATCAAGATAGTAGTGCTCCCGAGCTACCCAAGGAACCAGAGGTGACAAAGAGCCATGTTAAGGTACCATTCCCTCAAGCTCTGAAATCAAGCAAGCTAACTATGGATCCTAATAATGAAATCCTGGAGAATCTCAAACAGGTAAAAGTCAATTTCCCTCTTTTGCATGTAATTAAACAAGTTCCTACTTACGCAAAAGTTCTCAAGGATTTGTGCACAGTCAAGAGGAGACACCACGTGAAGAAGACAGCGTTCTTGACAGAGCAAGTTAGTGCTCTGATTGAGCAACGGATTCCTCCCAAGTACAAGGATCCCAGGTGCCCAACCATCGCATGCAGCATTGGAAATCAGGAGTTTGGACAAGCTTTGCTAGATTTAGGAGCCAGTGTGAATCTTATGCCTTATTCTATTTATTTGCAGCTGGGGCTAGGAGAAATCAAACCAACCACTGTGGTATTGCAACTGGCTGACCGTTCAGTTAAAGTATCCCGGGGGGTGGTAGAGGATGTTTTGATTCAAATTGATAAATTTTATTATCCTGTTGATTTCTTGATTTTAGATACCACCTCTGTTGTTGATACTACCTCTAAAATTCCTCTAATTTTAGGTAGGCCTTTCCGTGCCACTGCTAATGCTCTTATCAATTGCAGGAATGGGCTCATGAAGCTATCTTTTGGAAACATGACTCTGGAGGTGAATGTCTTCCATATTGCAAAACAACCGGAGGAGGATCATGAGTGCCACCAGACATATATGATTGATTCACTGATGGATAGGGGAGTTTTGGAAACTCATGATTTTGATCCCCTTGAGCATTTTTTGGTTAATTCTGAGTTTGATTCCATTACTGATTCATCTGATATAGTTGATATTTGTTCTATTTTCAACAGAACTCAAGATTACGGCACACAAAAATGGCAACCGAAGTTCGAGGAGTTGCCCGAGAAGAGTGAAAGACAGATTCCTTCAAGCATGGAAGCACCCAAAGTTGAATTGAAGCCTTTGCCTAAGGGTTTGAAGCATGTTTTCCTTGGTCCAGGTGATACCTTTCCTGTTATTATCTCATCTGAATTGTCTGAGTCTCAAGGTGAGAAATTAATTCGGGTTCTCAATGAGCATAAGTCAGCTTTAGGTTGGAGCATTGCTGATATAAAAGGTATTAGTCCCTTGATTTGTTCACATAAAATTAATTTGGAGGAAGGAGCTAGCCCTCGTAGAGACCCACAACGTAGGCTTAATCCCACTATGAAAGAAGTGGTGAAAAATGAAGTATTAAAACTGTTAGATGCAGGAATCATATATCCTATTGCTGATAGTAAATGGGTTAGTCCGACACAGGTTGTTCCTAAAAAGTCTGGTGTTACTGTAGTGAAGAATGACCTGGGAGAGTTAGTCCCCACCAAGCTTTTGACTGGGTGGCGGATGTGCATTGATTATAGAAAATTGAATGTCGCCACCCGGAAAGACCATTTTCCTCTCCCTTTTGTTGATCAGATTCTTGAGCGTGTGGCTGGTCATCCTTTCTACTGTTTCTTGGATGGTTATTCTGGCTATTATCAAATTGAAATTGCATTAGAAGATCAGGATAAAACCACTTTTACTTGTCCTTTTGGTACTTATGCTTTTCGTAGAATGCCATTTGGATTGTGTAATGCACCTACCACTTTTCAACGTTGCATGATGAGTATCTTTAGTGACATGATTGAAAATAGCATGGAAGTTTTTATGGATGACTTGACTGTTTTTGGATCCTCTTTTGATGCATGTTTATTGAATCTAGAGAAAGTGTTGACCCGTTGTGAGGAGAAGGAACTGGTCTTAAATTGGGAAAAATGCCACTTTATGGTACCTTCAGGTATTGTTTTAGGGCATATTATTTCTTCCAGAGGGATAGAGGTTGATCAATCCAAGATTGAATTAATTTCTAAACTGCCTACGCCTAAGACAGTAAAGGATGTGAGATCATTTCTTGGTCATGCGGGCTTTTATAGGAGGTTCATACAGAATTTCTCCACTATATCCAGACCATTATGTGACCTCCTAGCTAAAGATGCCCCATTTGAGTGGACACAAGCTTGTCAAGAGGCATTTAAAATGCTAATTGGCAAGCTTACCTCAGCACCTATAATGCAGCCACCGGATTGGACCTTGCCTTTTGAGATTATGTGTGATGCTAGTGATTATGCTGTAGGTGCTGTTCTTGGACAGCGAAGGGAGGGGAAGCCCTTTGTTATTTACTATGCTAGTAGGACTCTAAATAATGCTCAGATGAATTACTCAACCACTGAAAAAGAGTTGCTGGCTGTAGTGTTTGCTTTGGATAAATTTCGCTCTTATTTGATTGGTTCTCCTATTATTATTTTCACAGATCATGCAGCCCTTAAGTACCTTCTCACAAAGAAGGATGCTAAGGCACGACTAATACGGTGGATTTTACTTTTGCAGGAATTTGACATCACCATCAAAGACAAGAAAGGAGTGGAGAACGTAGTGGCCGACCATCTCTCGAGACTCACATTTGAGGAAACCTCTGACCATCTGCCAATCAGGGATGATTTTCCCGATGAGCATTTACTTTCTATTACTTCTCTACCATGGTTTGCTCATATTGTGAATTATTTGGCTACAGGTGAGATACCGGTGGATTGGAACGCTCAGGATAAGAGGAAATTCATGACTGAGGTACGTAATTTCTATTGGGATGACCCTCTTCTTTTTAAATACTGCCCTTACCAAATTTTGAGGCGTTGCATTCCTGATGAAGAGATTGCTAGCGTCTTGGAATTTTGTCACTCCCAAGCTTGTGGAGGCCACTTTTCAATGAAGAAAACCGCTGCAAAAATTTTACAGTGTGGATTTTATTGGCCCACATTGTTTAAGGATGCAAACATCTATTGTCGTTCATGTGAAAGGTGTCAAAAATTAGGAGCCATGTCCCATCGTAATATGATGCCTTTGAACCCAATTTTAGTGATTGAAATTTTTGATTGTTGGGGTATTGATTTTATGGGACCATTTCCTCCTTCTTTTGGATATCAATATATTATTGTGGCAGTGGATTATGTGTCGAAATGGGTTGAAGCAGCAGCTTGCAGGAACAATGATAATAAGACGGTAATTAAATTTCTTAAAGAGAATGTGTTATCTCGGTTTGGTACACCACGTGCTATTATTAGTGACCGGGGTACACATTTTTGCAACCGTTCCTTTGAGGCTTTGATGAAAAAATATGGGGTAGTACATAAAATTTCTACTGCATACCACCCCCAGATAAGTGGACAAGTAGAACTTGCAAACAGGGAAATTAAGCAAATTTTAGAAAAAACGGTAAACTCGGATCGCAAAAATTGGTCTTTGAGACTAGTTGATGCACTTTGGGCCTACCGTACAGCTTTTAAAACTCCCTTAGGCATGTCACCTTATAGACTTGTTTTTGGAAAGCCTTGCCATTTACCTGTGGAGCTCGAGCATCGAGCCTATTGGGCTATCAAGCATTTCAATTTTGACATAGGAGAAGCAGGTAAATTCAGAAAATTTCAATTGACCGAGTTAGAGGAGTTGAGGAATGATGCCTACGAGAACTCTAAAATTTATAAGGCTAAAATGAAAGCGTTTCATGATAAAAATATTTTGAGAAAAACATTTAAGCCCAATGATCGAGTGTTTTTATATGACTCTAGACTCCATAAGCACCCAGGAAAACTTCGGTCTAGGTGGACCGGCCCTTTTGTAGTGAAGAATGTTTTTGAAAATGGGACGGTAGAAATAGAGGATCCTAAAGATGGTAGGATTTTTAAAGTAAATGGTCAGCGCCTTAAAATATTAATTGATAGGGAAGTTCCGGAAGTGGAAGAGATTCCATTTGCGGACCCGGTCTATCAACCTTGACCACACCACGCAGGTCTGTTTTCTTTTTATTTGTTTTGTTTGTTTTTGTTTGTTTTTCGTTTATTTTTTTCCCTTTTCTTTTTCTTTTTGGTTGCTGTTGGTTTTCTTTGTTTTTGTTTGCAGGGCAGTGTCAGTTTGTCATTTCAGTTTGTCATCTCTAGTGCTTAGCGAGTCATCCCACATCCTACATCAGGTGTATTCTACCCTTTTCAGTACCCTCTATTTAGTTTTAATTGTTAAACATTGAGGACAATGTTTCATTTAAGTTGGGGGGTGAGAACGATGTTTGTTGGAACTCTGTGGCATATTTTCATATTAAAAAAAAAAAAAAAAGTATCACACAGGCACCTTTTTACATGTGTATTCATGCTCATTCATGACTATCTTGGTGAATTCATCAAACCCATCTTAATCATTTTGCTAAGGCATTCACAGAATTTTTAATGCACGTATCCAAACTTTGTGGTAAGATGGCGGTTTGACACATGTAGCCAGAGAACTCTTTTGCTTAAGTATTCTTGTGAATTTTGGGAGAGGTTGAGAGCCTACAAATGCAGAAAATTGTGGTAAGCGTTTATTGATCTGTTGAATTGGACATTTCTTTTGAGAATATCATTACATGGTTGGTGGTAAGATGGTGGATATACTTGGGATATGACGAACGTCAACTTAGGATTAACGTTTGAGCCTTTCAAGCTAACCCTTCTCATCATAGACTCTTAGTAGCCAATTTTTAGCCAACAAACACATGTAGACTTTTTCTTTTCATATGCCCACATCATTCATACCTCTCCACATTGGAGTATAGCCTATACATTAGTTTTTCCTACCCTTATTGCTTCCAAGTGTGTGCTAAGTGTGGAATTTGCATATTTTTTTTTATTGAAAATAAATAAATAAATAAATAGAGAGCGACTGAAGAAAAAAAAAAGAGAAAAGAAAAAGAAAGAAAAAGAAAAATGGAAGAGTACAAGTGCAAAATGTTCAATTGATTGAGTTTCAAAAAAAAAAAAAAAAAAAAGGGGAGAAGTTGAAGAAGAAGAAAAAGTATTATTTGATGATCTGAAAAGTAGACGAGTGCATCAGGTGAGAAGTGTAGTCTATTGAGATATTTAATAAGATTCTTGTAGTATGTACTTGGAAGTTTTTGAATCCATTTTATCATTTTCTTCATTTAGCCCCTAACCCGAGCCACGCTACAACCTTTTGTGTTGATCGTTCTGATCCTAAGTATGCTTGTGGAATGAATGGTGGAAATTCTCAATTGTTAGTGTTCCTATCATAAGATCAATGTTTGCTTATTGCTTATACATGATTGCCTAATTCCCTATGAGAGTGTGTGTACACCCTTTGTCAACTCCATAGAGAGAACCCCTACACGAAACACTGTTATACCCGTGAGTTATGGAGTTGAAACTTTTGCTTGAGATGTTCTTGATGTTGCATGTGTCACAGTTTGTGGTTAGATGGATATAGTTTGGATCACACACACACTCTGTGGATTGCTATATGTGGATTAATTGTGATTGGGTTATTGGATTTCTAAGATTGTTTTGATATGTGATTCTGAAAAGTGTGACTTGGTGACTTCTGTGTGTGATCTGTTTTTGGTATCTTTCATCATTCTTTTGCATGAAAATTGCTAGGGACTAGCAATGAGTAAGTTGGGGGGTGTGATGAGTGTGCAAAAGTACATTCTAAATATCCTAATATTTGACTAAAATTTCAAGGAATGAGAATAGAAATAACTAAAATTCATTTATTTTATTTTATTTTATTTCTATTCACATTGAGGTAATTTTAAGGATTATTTATCTTTTTTTATTTTTATTTTATTTTATAGATAAATAGTCAAACGCATGGATATATATATATATATATATATATGTATGGAGATGTGGATAAGAAGCAGAATGAATGAAATTAAAAAGAGAAGGCTGGCTGGAACGAAAAAGTAGGAAACGGCAACATATATATACATATATTTATTTGTACGTAGACGGAAAAGAAGGAATTAAGCTACAGACGTAAGCGAAAAGGAGAAAAAGCGGAATGTGAAGAAACGTGAGGCTGCATGACATTCAGCATATATTCATATATATATATATATATATATATTCATACGTGAAGGGAGGCAGCCGAGACGCAGAACGTGAAACGAAGAAGCGGAACGAGGAGAAGCAGATGAACGATGACCACCATTTCAATGATTTTCTTCTTGAGAATTTTATTGTCCATCATGTGCATGGATAGCTAAATTCTCAAGTAGGGTTAGGGTTGAACTTGCACACTAGATGGTATTTTTAATTTATTTTTAATTTATGTATTTGATTTTCAGTTATTAAAATTCTTTGTTTTATTATTCTCAAAATATTGTTAGTGTTCTCTTCTCCGAATAATTTTGGAATTTATTTCATTTATAGATTCAGTCATGCTTTTTCTATTGAATGGATTTGTTCTTTGATTATTTTTGGATCCATTGATTTTTTTATATTGATTTAATTCTCTGCTGCAATATCGCTCCCTGAGTATGTTGTCGTCGTTGGATTTTCTCAATGTGAATAACAATTTGTGTGATTTAAAGTGATGAATAATTTTTCAAAGAATTACATTTGTTTTAATTTTTGGTTTATAATTTTATATCTTCCGATTGAGAATTACGGAATTGAATTCTCAATTGAGTTATCAGTGAATTGAAAATAATTAAAAATACCGGATATGTGCAAGGGATTCCCGACACTCTACTGTTCGTCAATTTTGATTACTTTTTCATTATTTACTTTGTTTAATTTTCATTTTCATTTAAAATCATTTTTTCTTTTCTCATTAATCAGTTAATCATTTATTTTTTTAGTTTTTTTGTTATTTTACTTTTCTTTTAATTGTCTCCCTGTGGAATCGACACCCCAAAGCTGAACTACAATTACCGCGTTATTCTTTGGGCGTTATCAAGGGCGTTGCCAAGTTTCTTGAAATGGCTAGCAACCACACTAGGGGAAGTGATTCAATTCGGTGTCCATGCATAATATGTAGTAATAATCTCTTACTGCCTATACTTACAGTAGAGAGTCACTTGTTCTTGAATGGGATCACTCCGACCTACACGCAGTGGATTCTCCATGGTGAGGAGGAAACCTATAATTGGGACGTGGGCGATGAAGATGGGTGTCTTGGTGATGATGACGATTTCATTGATAATATGGAAGATATGTTAGATGACATCCGAGCTGGGACAAATATTGATGTCCCTGAAATCAGTACTGGATTTCCAAACCCGGATTCAGTCTCGACATCAGTGCCAATGTCATCATTTCACCAATTATTGAAGGATGCCAAACATCCATTATTCCAGGGTTGTACAAATTACTCGAATCTGTCGTTCATTGTGAAGTTGTTACACATAAAAACTGTTGGAGGTTGGTCAATCAAGTCATTTGATATGCTACTGACTTTGCTGAAGACTGCTTTTCCGAGTGCTGAACTGCCAAACTCATATGAAGAGGCCTGTTCTTTGGAGCGAGGTTTGGGCTTCAAGTACAACAAAATTCATGCATGTCCCAATGATTGCATCTTATTCTGGAAGGAAAATTCTTCACTGGATTCATGCCCTATATGTAAGGCATCCAGATGGATGCCAACTACAAATAGTGGAAGGGTGATCCCTAAAAAAGTGTTATGACATTTTTCGTTAAAGCCATGATTGCAACGACTTTTCCTGTCTACTAAGATAGCATCTGAAATAAGATGGCATAAAGATGCACGAGTTCAAGATGATAATAAATTACGTCATCCTGCCGACTCTGCGTGTTGGAAGTCATTTGATGAATCCCATGATTGGTTCGCTAATGATGCTCGCAATGTTAGGCTTGGTTTGTTAAGTGACGGTTTCAATCCCTTCAACAACATGACTAAGCCTTACAGCATCTGGCCAGTGATCTTAGTCCCATATAATTTACCTCCATGGCTATGCATGAAAGAACGATTCTTTATGACATCCCTAATTATTCCTGGCCTTAAATCACCAGGGAATGATATTGATGTTTACTTGCAGCCTTTGCTCGACGAATTGCTTGAACTCTAGGAACATGGGGTCACCACTTACGATGCAGCCACAAAGGAAATGTTCAAGCTGCATGCTGCTTTAATGTGGACAATCAATGACTTTCCGGCATATGGAAATCTTTCTGGGTGGTCAACAAAAGGAAAACTAGCATGTCCATGCTGCAATGCCAACAATGATTGTAATTGGTTGAAGTATGGCTGAAAACACTGTTACATGGGGCAGCGACGTTTCCTCCCGCAAAACCACATTTGGAGGAAGAAAAAATCCCTATTTAATGGTAAAGAATACCATCGCATGCCACCAAATGTGTTTGAAGGAGCAAAGCTATTACGTCAGCTACAAATGCTTGGGGATGTATCCTTCGAAAAATAAAATAGGAAAAGAAAACGAACCGTTGAAGAGTTGAACTGGACAAAACACAGCATACTATTTAGGTTACCTTATTGGTCATCACTGAGTCTCCGACATAATTTAGATGTGATGCATATTGAGAAGAATATATTTGATAACATCTTCGACATTTTATTGAACATTCCTGGTAAAACAAAAGATAATACAAAATCTAGACGTGATCTGGAGTTATTGGGGTTTAGAAAGGATTTGCATTTGAAGCGTGAAGGTGTAAAAATTATGATGCCTCATGCACTGTACATGTTACATGACGATGAACGAAAGGGACTTTGTTCTTGGCTTGCCAATGTGAAATTTCCTGATGGTTTCGCATCCAATATCTCCCGTTGTGTTTTTTTACGTGATTGCAAGGTCACGGAGCTGAAAAGCCATGATTGCCATGTCCTCTTACAACGCTTGCTACCTATTGCCGTTGGCGGATACTTAAGGAGTGATATTGCATTAGCGTTAACAGAACTAAGCATTTTCTTCAAAGAGTTATGTTCAAGAACACTTGATGTCCCTCACCTACGGCAGCTTGAAAGTGACATAGTAAGCATTCTATGCAAGTTGGAGATAATCTTTCCTCCCTCGTTTTTCGATGTGATGGTGCACCTGGCACTCCACTTACCTCGTAAGGCGATTCTTGGTGGGCCAGAACAGTACAGTACAGGTGGATGTACCCCTTCGAGAGGTATTTGGGCAAATTCAAGCGGTATGTCAAGAATAAAGCAAGGCCAGAGGGTTCAATAGCGGAAGCCTACATTCACATTGAATGTCTGACGTTTTGCTCAATGTATCTCAATAATATTGAAACGAGGTTTAACCAACAGGACCGCAATGTTGATGTAAAGGAAGAGCCTACTATAGATGGATTTTCGGTTTTTAACCAAAAACTCCGTCCGTTGGGTATAGCTTGTAATCAATGATTAAAAGATAAACTCATTGTCATTGCCCATTGGTACGTGCTTAACAACTGTTCCGAGATTCAACCCTACTTGGCGTAAGTATCCTTAATACCACATGGAAACCTAGATTCAACCCGTGTTTCTTTCTGCTTTGTGTTGTTACCATGATTGGTGGAAATGCCCCATTTGAGGTATACTAATTTTTGGTTATCTTGCTAATGTGTGTCCTGTCCAGAGAGCACTATGAGAGATGTCAAGTGAACAACCATGCAACTGTTGAGAGAATGCATCAACTAGAGTTTCCCGCGTGGTTCAAGGAACGTGTAAGTTACCATGATGTTTGTCTTTTTATTGATAGATAGCTATTCAATTGGTTGTACGGGTTAAATTGACAATTAGATTCCACCCTTACTACATATTCAACTTGTCATATAGGTTCAAGAGCAGCGAGCCACCAACCCACTTGATGTCTCTGCCGATTTATATGTGTTAGCTTGCAGTCCTGATTGTTGGGTTGCATCTTATGTTGCTTGTGTCATAAATAGGAGGAGGTTCCATACAAAGCAACTAGAAGTTCGACGCCGGACGTAGAACTCGGGCGTTTTGGTAATTGGCGACCAACAGCCTAATAGTATTGACTTCTATGGTGTCAATGATGTGATGGAGTTACATTACCTGGGAGGGCGTCGAGTATACTTGTTTAGTTGTGCTTGGTTTGATGTTGGTGATAAGAAACGAGGGATACGAATAGACAACCATATGACTAGTATCAACATGGACAAAACTTGGTATAAGGACGAATCATTTGTCTTGGCGTGCCAGGCTTCACAGTGTTTTTACATTCGAGATCTAAGAATGAAGGGAAATTGGCACGTTGTGCAAAAGTTTACAAATAGGAATGTCTACGATGTTCTGCCAAGCAAGACGAGATTGGAAAACCTTGATGATAATGACAACGATGATGATGTATATCAAGAAAATGAACCATCATCACATTACTTACCTATGCAATGTGATGATGTCCCTGTCCCAACTCCATTGAATAGGATTGGTATAGAGCCTACTTTTATTGATGCATGCGAACTGGGTATGACAAGTGAAGCAGGAATGGACGATTGCATTGCAATGTCTGGTTCAGCGGATGCATATGGAGACGGGGAATATTCTGAAGAGGAATACTTGTCCACAGATGAGGAGTCGGTATTAGAATAGGTTATTCACCACGGCTATGTAAGGGCCTTGCTAAAATGGTATGCTTTATTATATGATACCTTTTATTAATTAATAAAATAAAGATGCATTCATACTGTATATATGACGAAAATGCAATCTCATATTTTCAACAGGTGTATGCTCCAAGTGAAGTACTGTACTTTTTCGACATGAGATGCATTGTTTGTACCCATACGCTGCCGAATCTATAAATCCTGTCTACCTTTTTTCAACACACTTTTTCCACTGATCATAAAATATGGACCACATACACTTCACTAACATGCTGATTGTTGTATGTGATTTTTTATTGCAGCAAATAGGTTCGCATACAAGATCATTTGACAAACTTGCTGTTGCCGTGGAATGCAGAGGAAGCAATGTTTGATCTTCTCATCTCCACTAAAAGGCTTACATTAATTTAGCATGTCCATATGGGAATGTGGACTAAAAACTCACAACAATCCAGTAAATAGTCACAGTAAATGCTGCATCCCAATACTAATCAAAGCAGACAATTAATTATACAGGACACATTTAACAAAGCTGTTCAATTTATTAACAACCTAGCTTTATAAGATAACTTGTTAAAAAATGCAATAATGAGTTTTTATTAGTCACACTTGGAGGCTAATTATATATATTTCAATTATAAATGAGAGTAAGTTTAATAATGATTATATATTGTGTGCTGGTGATTTAGAGGTTGTTTAAAAGCTGGCTGGGTTAGAAAGCTAGCTGGGTTTACTTATGTTTGCTTATCAAAAAAAAAAAAAAGCTGGTTGGGTTAGAAAAGGCATTAAATTGGTGCTTGTGATAGCATAGAAGCATTTTAAAGATTAATAATTGGTTATGTTATTCAGCATTTGTCATCACTAAGCTTAAGTTGTTTTTAATGCAAAGGCAAAATCGAAATTGATAACTAATTCACAATGCAATTGAGCATCATATGACAACTAGCAATTTCAGTTTTCCTAATTAAAACTAGTGCTTGTTGCAGAAATTTATATCCAGACAAGCAGGTTGCCAAAGTTAGAAAGTGTGCCCACAAGAGGGGGTTTTTTTCAAAGACAGGTGAGAAGTGTCAATTCTAAAATGGGGATTTTCGATTGTACTACCAAAAGACTGAGTGGCAAATATGAAATATATATTAGTGATTATTTTTTACAATAAAACATTAAGACGCCTTTTGAATTGACACTTCTCCAATATATATTTCTACCAATACGTTGAATTATTATATCATTTGTCGACGCCCCAACCCATGCTTGGGATCGCATGTGAATAGAAGCGTCGGGGACGAACAACGTAAGGAAGTTCACCCCTCGTCATATCATACATTTATGTTATATTTTTTTTTTTTGAAAGCGTCGAGCAAAGATTATCGCAGCGGAATAAAAAGGTCAAGCCTTCTATAACATGCATCACATGGTTACGCTATGGATCCCAAACATAATATTATACATAGCCAAGATTTAATCGTTTACATAACATTGTCCAAGTAATCAAAATAGTGCTTCCCACATGCGGGAAAACTTTACCAAAATCATCAATACAGGGCATCAAAATATAACATGGGTCTTAACATTGCCCACATATTCATCCGACGGGTTCCTTCTTCACTTTCTTAAGGTTCGGGCCCCACCGAAGCCTATCCAAATCCAGACTAAGCCTTACCTCACAAATCGCCCTAGAAGGCGGTCCAAAAATTCGCCCCAAGTGAAGGGACTCGTCAACCCCTAATACTAAGCAACACCCCGAAGGGTATAGACCAACAGAACTATACATGGTCACTTTTAGTGACTCCACCTCCCACTGGCCCGGGCGGTCAAGAGTCACTGGCCCACTAAGGGCGGCCTCAAGTGGGTCCCTGAGGATCTGCTGTGTCATATCAGGGGTCGTACTCATCTGAGCCATCTTCGCCTACAAGTACTTCTATCGTTCCCAATAGGGAAGGATAGTAGGGACATAAAGAGTGGGGTGAGATTTCGGAGGAAATCTCAGCAAGTACATCTATACTTTAACGGAAGCATTTTAAGCATATAGTTAAGTGAATAACAAACAATTTCTTACATATGCATTTACATGGGACTCATGCTTAGACCGATGCATATGCTCGTGACGAAATTCATCTTTCTCATCATTTTCTCATTTTCCAAAACATACTTGTTCAAATTTCATAACAAAGCTTCTTTAATGCATAATCTTTCGAAAAGTACTTTGTTCAAAAACTTTCATCTTTTCTTATCTTAGGCGCCACTTATCATATCATATCATATATGGCTCGAAAGCCCTTTTCATTTCGTCATGACTTCTTATTTTGGACACCTCACGATTCTCCTATGCACTGTGTGCTCCCCGCTAGTTACCGTCACACCTAGCGACCAAGTCAACCTAGGTGAATACGTTTCGCGCCCTTTCGCGCTATTCGTCACTCGGGGATTTCTCTCCGAGCAACTACAACCTTATCAGATGGCGAGGCCTAAGCCAACACCGCTTATATGGCACCCACTAGCATTATGTACGACCACGCTCCGGACACCTTTTGGAGCCATACATAATCCGCCGACTGTTCTTCGTCGAACCAGGGGTTTTCACTCAATTTAAACACTCCTGAGTGAACAGAGAGTTCCACTGGGACACTTCACCGTCCCAGCCTTTGGGGTTCTTTGAAAACTTTAATTTATTGCTTTCGAAAACATACTTTACTCAAAACATGGGTTTTCGTGCTTATGCATGGGACATGCAACTTTCGACTTTGTGAATGCAAAACTCGAGGCGAACTCGAGTACACACATTTGGTCGTTTTTCCTCCAAAACCTACTTCCTCTAAGCTCATACTTATGCTAAAACGCTCGAATAAGTGCCTTAAGGTGAATGAGGTGCTTGACCTCCACCCCTAGGGTTTGGGCCGAGACCCACTTTTGTCTCTCATTGATGTTCTCTTCTTCCATTGATCTTCCTAGCACCATCTATCCTTAGTTCAATATTTAAAACAATTTCCTAGCCTCACAAGGGGTCAAACTTGAAACCTATAGCTCTCAAGTTTAGTGTTTTCATTTCTTAGCCCTTCAAAACTAGGGTCCTACTTGAATACTCTACGTGAAATCGAATCCATATATGTCAATCTCCCAATATATATATATTTCTATTTCTCCAAAGTATCCAAATATGAATATTAAATAAACAAGAAATTAAAATTTCAAGATTTCCACTTCAAGACAATCTTCCAAAATATAACTCCACAAGCATGCATTATTGTAACCATCAAGCAACCATAACATCAATATCTTCCAAGATTAATATAACTATTTCCCATCAATGCTTTATACATATTCATCCTAGCATGGCATTTCTAAAGGCAAGATTTTTACAACAAAAATCAAAAGGCTTCTTCAAATAACATGCATGCATATATCCCATACTCGCCAATATTCAACTAACTCAACATCTTCATGCTTACATGCTTTTTCTCATCAAACCATCAAGATCCTTATTCATATCATAACTCTTTAACCAAAAAGATCATAGGTTCTACTCATGAATCCTACTCAAAATAACATCTCTACCCACAAAGTTTCATCATGGCATTACTAAGCAAGTAACCAAACAATATAGGCATATACAAGCATAAACACACATTCAAGCACATTCACTCCAAAATATACAAAGAATGCTAAAGGCAAAGTAAGGATATACTTACCAATCTTCCTAGCTAGCTTATATAATTTCTGAAAATAAAAGAAATGTTTAGTTAGATCATGCTAAAAATCTACCATTTTCAAAAGAGAAGGCTTTCTTGAAAGCATGAACATAAGGTTCTTCCTCATGCTTCTAAGTTTCATTTCAAAGTAACTAGGTTACTTATCTCTTCTGGACTTCTCCTCCTTCCACAAACATTATCTTCTTCTCCCTCTTAGTTTGGAGTGTTTAGGTGTCTAAGTGGTGAAAAGAAGTGGAACAAAGTGGAGGGAAATGAGGAGTGTGCCGTGAGGTGCAAAGTGGGAGATGTGTGTGTGTGTATCCGAAATGTGCAAGCCAAAAGGGTGAGGAAACTAGGCCATTCGGCCAAGGCACTTTGCTAGCTCCTAGGCCACTCATTCCCTTAGGTTTGAGTGACTTGTGATGGACTTGAAAGACCCTTAAGTGACTCTCATCATTTGATCACATCAACCCTAATCTATCCTATCCTAGGTTTGAAGATTGTGCTCCTTCTTCCTCTTCTCATGGCCGGCCACTCATTCTAGGGTTCCAACCCCTTTTCATCATCACACATTATCTCTTGTCTCCCTAACAATCCCCTCACATGTCACTCAAAAGGATTTGAGAATCCCATTTTTGGGAAAACACGCAAGGGGGTTTCGGATTCCCCATCCTTCATCCAAACCCTCTCTTCATCTCACACTCCTTCCTATTTTGTCACATGCTTCTTCCATCAACCAATCACCTTACATCTCACACAAGCTTGTCATGTCACTCTTACACAAATCCTCATCTAGATTTGGTGGCAAAAGAAAGTCAAACAAGGGGGGAGGGGGAGTCGGCTAAGGCATACCCGAAACCCTCATCTCCCTTTCTTCCACTTTTTGATCCATCAACTCACTTCTCATGTCATTTCTTCTTACACCCCATGTCTCATCCAACCTTACACAAATCCTACACAAATCCTACATGTCCTTTCATCTAGATTTGAAAAAGTTTTAGGTGAGAAAGCCCTAAGGCCATTCAGCCAAGCCCCCACCGAAACCCTTCCCTCCTTTCTCATCTCCAAATCTTCTCAAGTCCTTTTCTCATCATTTTACTAGATATGGTAGGATCCCATGTTGACTAATTTGACAAAATCCTACACCTCACACACTTATCTAGGTAGGAAAAGATGGAAGATTCTACTTATGTCTTCTCTTTTCTTTCTCCAACAAAACAACTAGTCAACTAGCTTACCTACTAGCATTTTCCTCTCTCAACTACTAGTCTTGACTCAACTTACTAAACTTCTCCTAACTTGACATGTATCATCAAGCATGGGCTTGGGTTGACTAGTGAGCTTCCTTTCATAGACCTATGGGTAGGACTTTAGCCACCAATTTGCCTAAGTCACTAAGTCATACGTATATATATATATATATATATATATATATATATAAAAAAGCAATGCATGATAACTTTGGGGTCGTCACATCATTATAATAGATGTAGTGTCAAAGCACTACTGTAGCCATATCAAGTTATAAAATAATCAAATTTTGGTCCCCCAGGTTAATCATATTCCCTTGGGTTGCGTCACATGTACGGGTTTTTTCATATTCCCTTGCATGCATAACTTTCGATACAAGATTTAAAATATTCAATGTTAATCTGAATTCCCTTAACTAATAACATTTTAGTTAAATACATCTGATCACCATTTATCTACAATGCACAGGAACTGTTTCCATGCAAACCAAAATTTGGGTCTCAGGCAAACTAGACCACAATTGGCGCTGACAGATTTTGCTTTTTTGCACCTTGGGCGGGAGATTACAAAAACCTACACTCAGTAAATGGGAGATATTTACAAGACAGCCAGAAATTTTGGAAAGGAAAGGCTATCACCGAGAAGTTCATAGTGTGCACAGTTCCACATAAGTACTCCAAATTGTCATTTCAGCATGGCAGAGAGGAGATATCTGTAGAAGGAACTCAAAATTCAACAGGAACAAAAAATCCCTCAAAAGTGTTAGCTTCCCTCCAGCAAACTGTTAAAGCAGTATTTATAACCACAGCTAGGCATACCTGGTTCTCTACCTTTATATTTGCTCTATATCACAGCACCCTCCATTCTCCAACCCTTCTAAGAAGAATTTCTACTTTGCCGTGTGGTAGGCGTCTCATAGTAGACAGAGGTATGTTTTTTCTTAACATTTTTTTTAATCACATAGCCACGAGTGGAATGCCTTCTCTACACCATTTTTTTCCCCTCTCACTAGCTGGGGGTGCATGCTGTAGATGACATATATTTTTGGTTCAGTTGACAGTGGGTTGGCACATTTGTTTTAAAAGTTATTATGGGTTATGCATGTGATTTTTTTCAGTTGTTTTCATTTCTTGTGTTCCTGACTAGTATACCTAAAATCTAAGCCTAATGTGCGTTGCAGTTTATTTGCCACCTAGCATTTCAACGAATAATTACATCCAACATACATGCATCATTCATAAAACCCAACCATGCAAATCTGAAGGAATACAAATCTTTTGTTCAGATTTCAAATATGAAGAGAAAAAAATTCACCCAAAATTGTGTATAAAATACCTGGTTGTGTATAAAATATCTGGTTAGAGTGCATCTATATTGGTTAATTGGGGTTTACACATAAATGGATTTTCAAGTTAATTAAACTGTTCTATTTATGATGGTAGTGATTTTAGGTTAAAGCTGGCTGTTGCGTTGATGTTGCAGCAACCACATGTTAATTGTTATGCATTTTAGTTAAAAATGGTTGTGAGTATCAAGCGCAGACAGTGCATCAATAATAAAATAGAACAGTTAACATCTTTTCTCTACAAATCTGACATGCTTCCCTTACTACTGGCAACAAGCATGGTGATCTCATTCCTTGGTTTTTAACAAGTGTAATTAAGGCTGGCAGCAAGCATAGGCATTCTGCATGTAACTAGATCTTATTCAGCCAATAATTAATTAATTTCATCCCCATGCACATGCTTTTGGTGTGTTCTATGGTTGGATTAGAATATATTTTGACTACTCATAAGTGTTTTTTAGCACCCATGAATGATGTTGTTCATGCAAATGGAATTATTTAATTAGTCAAATGGATTTATTTAAAAACACTTATGTTGCAATCATAAGTGTTTATACACGTCAATCAAGGCATAGTTGGACATGATGACAGCCATTGCTTGACCATTATCTCCTCTCTTGCATGTATAATTGATAACTTTAATTGTTTTATCAGTTATTAACTTAAACCAGCATGGGAGTGCATAATTAACCTTGAAAAAGCATTAGATATATTAGTTTTATTGGTATTGTTGTTTGTTCAATCTGCAAATATAATCACATAGTCGCTTAGATCTTTTATGCACTCGACTCATGAGTGGGAAGTTCTTGTTGTAGTTAACACATGATTGTGGCAACCTAATGACTTGATGTTTGCAAGCAACGTGATGGAAAGAAGAGGACGTGGAAGAGGGAGGATTACTGTGTTCAATGCCAAAATGGATCATTCATTTTTATCTGGGCACCTCCGACCGCGCGGGTGTCGCATCAACACATATAATAGCCCCATAGTTGAATCAGAGCCCAGCTCGGATGACTCAACACAGCCTCCCAGCCAAGTTTGGGAGACTTTGCCCGTGTTTCCAATTCGACGACAGCAAACTGCACCTGTGAATCCCCCACAACATGGGGTCACCAATCCACTTGGGTTTCCCCTGTATCCAGAGCACACTCCCTCTATGAATCCCGCACCACAACCCTCGCCTACAAGAGATGAAATTAGTAAAGATAGTTATTGCTTAAGAATTTAATTAGATTTTTTAAACAATAGAGTGACTTTTTATATTGTGAACTATGTTACGTATTCATTTCCTGTCTCTAATATAGATATGGATGCAACTACGGGTCTAGCTATCAACCAGGTTCTTACAAAACATGGGCGTGGCCCACAACATGGGGTCACCAATCCACCTGGGTTTCCCCCGTATCCAAAGCACACTCCCTTTATGAATCCCACACCACAACCCTCGCCTATAAGAGATAAAATTAGTAAAGATAGTTATTGCTTAAGAATTTAATTAGATTCTTTAAACAATAAATTTAGATGTTATATTGTGAACTATGTTATGTATTCATTTCATGTCTCTAATACAGATATGGATGCGACTACAGGCCTAGCTGTCAACCAGGTTCTTACTAAACGTGGACATGGCCCTGCCAAAAGCACCGAGTTTGTCAAATTGCGGAAGCATGGGAGAATCCCCTTGAAGATTAATGATGGGGAAACAGCGCCTTGTTGCGAAAATGCGTCAATGTACACAACACGCGTCACGTGGTTAGTAAAACATCATTTATACATGAGCTATGCTAGATGGAGTGATGTACCCAAGTCAGCGAAGGATGAGCTGATTGAACGAGTCCTAGTAAGAATTCCTTTTGTGATATTTGAAGCATAATAATGGGTCACCTAGGAAGCTTAACTAGTGTAATATATTACATTTTGGTATATGTAGGGTGACTTTGAATTAGACTGGGAAAAAGAAAATCATCGACTAGCAATAACGAAACAGCTGAGTAAGAGATTCAATGCCTTCCACCATGAGTTGCACAAGAAGTACCAAGCTTATGAGACCCATGAAGCAGCGTTGGCATCTGGGCCCACATTGGTCGACAGGCTCGTATGGGTAAAGCTATGTGGTCGATGGGGATCTGAAGCCTTCAAAGTATGTCCACTTCAGTTTTTTAATTGATAGATGAAAAATGTACTGATTTACTTGTGTACATGTTTTTGTTTGTGTTGTTTGCACTGGGGCATAATAATGGGTATGTTATTGGTAGAAACTATCAAGCCAAAATCGGGATCATCGGAAGAGGCTCAATACTAATTACACAGCAGGGCGTAGATCGTTTGTCCGGATGCTAGAGGAACATGTAATATTCTATACGACGAATTATTTGAATGAGTTATATAGGGTGCTTTCCTTAATTTTCAACTATAACTTCATTGTGAATAAAAAACAAATAGTACCAGCAGATGCATATGAAGATTCATGGTTAGTTAGATGCTAATTAATAAGTTGTTTTTGATAAGTTTTGCTAATTAATTATTATTCAAAGTCCTTGTCATATTTACCACTTGTCATCCATTAAAAAGGCAAAACAAGTTCAATTGTTTATGCTTTATCATTCGCAGGTACATGAGTTGTATAAGCAAGTGATCCTAATATCTCAATTAATTCTGGCTTTTTACTCATTTATTTGTAATCATCATGAGACATGATCCTATAGTAATTCAGGTTGTCAGGAATCAATAAGTTTGAAACATTAATAGTCACACATAAATCTGACTTGAGGAGTTGAGCAAAAATCTTTGTGTACACATTCAAAGACTATGCCTGCTTTCTCTAATTGTTAAATCGTCACAGTAACATACACACTATTAGCAAAATTAGCAAAATTAAAGCAGTCCTTCTATATTAGCATTCTACGCATCAATCTAGATAAGGCAGTCCTTCTTAATTAACAAAATTAAACAAAAGAATGCAATAACCCTTCACCTGTTGATGATTAAAAGATGCATTAATGCAGGAAACCTGGGCAATAATGATGTTATTAGTAGTATGTCATTTCTGGTGTATATGTTTTTTCTTGCATTAAGCTTGACGAACTTGGTTATTTCATTACAAGTGTCAAATGGACTTTCTAATGAAAACTATTTGTAGAGGAATGAACCAGGGAACATGGTGGACTACTACAAAGCAACTCGTTGGTCGAAGAAGATGGAAAAATTTGTGACGCCTATCACAGAAGAAAAGCATGTCAGTCTTCATGCATTACATCCAAGCCTATACATGTTTACTGTATAGGTTAATTTTATTATGAATTTTGTTTCAGCAAATGTATTGGGTGAAGTGTTCATTTGATAGCAATATTAGAACTAATGAGTTACACGTGCAGAAATCCATGGTTGGAAAGATGGATCAGTTAGAACCATCCCAACGTACTGAAGAGGCAGCAACAAAAATATTTAGGGAGGTACTTGGAAGTCGGCCAGGCTATGCACTCCCACGGGGCTTAGGTGAGATGGTGATACCAGAACCTACTAGAGTGCGCGACCGTGAGCGGGAGCAGTGATACAATGATTTAGTATAAAAAAAAAAAGAAGGATGCGGAGATGCACAGAGCTGAAATTGACGAGATGTAGGAGAAGTGGGAAGAACTTTTGGAGAGACAGTTGGCGACGGAGAAAATGCTAGTGCCCTGGGTTGCCGAGCTCCCAGTTTTCGCTGAGGTCCAAAGGGAGACTCAGTGAAGTGGTTAAAACCATGATTTAAGATGGGCAGGTTTTTTGAGTAATGGGTGCATTTTGGGTGTAAGCTAGTAGTAGGCCTATTTTTATGCATGGGATGCTAAATATCCGTCTGTTTTTTCTTTTGGTGATAGCCGATTGCATTGGGAAGGGGTAACTAGTATCTACCCAAAACTCCTTGTTATTGCAAGCTTTTTTTATATTTCAGTATAGTAGTTAAAAAGACCTCACCAAGTTGGTTTTCCTATCACTTAATTTTTTGGATGGTGGGGTTGGGTGCAACAGGTTGTGGTGTAATGGATCCGAGGTAAATACGTAATATAAATCCATCAGTTTTTGCATATTTCCCTGCACTTAGCACACAAAAATATTTGTGTTACTTGACAAGTTCTAACAGCACCTTGTCATTACTATTATGCATTGCAGATTAGTAGGGGCAGACTTGTAGAGACTGTTGGTGATTTAAATAGCCTTGACTGTAGAGATTCGGTGGATTCTGCCCTGCTTATTGCGAGTGGTATACCTAGTTGAAATAGGTAAGTGTTTATAATTCATGCGGAAATAAATAGAGCTCTCCCTGGGTGTTAGGGGTATACATTTTCTTATGTACAATGCACAACTGCCACGAACGTATTAGACACAAACTAGTGGAATTGTACTACTCTTGTTTGGATCATGTAATATATATATATATATAGCTATAAAATATGAAGCACACAACACAGGAAAATAGGCCGCTCAATCCCTTTTGACCTTGGTTGTTTATGTGCCTAGGATTATATATAGCAGGTTGTCTATGGTAGTTGGTTTTTTTTGGCTGTTTTACAATTCTTGAGTAAAAGCTCAATGATTAAGGTACGGCTATTATGCAAATTGGTTTATGGTACTTCAATTGCTTCCAATTTTTGGAGACTAATAGTTGAAAAAAATGAGTTAAGGTTAGGCTGTTATGTTGCTAGTTTAGACATTCTGTTTTACATTCAAGCTTGAGTAGAAATTTGGAAGATTGTTTATAGGGTGTTAAAACTAACATCCCCATATAATTTTTGGGCATGAGATGATAATGATAGGATGCTTTAGATTTTCCAAATGTTTTGTTTACCTGCACTAATTTAGCATGTTGTCTATGCTAGTTCTACTATTCTATTTTACAATGCTTGAGTAGACACCTAGTTATTGAGGTTAGACTGTTATGCTTTTTGGTTTATGGCATTGGACATTCTGTTATGCTTGAAATTAGGCTGTTATGGACAGGACTTGGTTTAGACATCCTATTTTACATTCAAGCTTGAGTAGAAATTTGGAAGATTGTTTATAGGTTAATTTAAAATAACAAGCATTCTAATGAATTTTGGGCATGAGATGATGATGATGGCATGCTTTAGATTGTTTGGAGCTATTTTATTTACCTACACTAATTTTGCATGTTGTCTATACTAAATGCTTGAGTAGACGCCCAGTTGTTGAGGTTAGGCTGTTATGTTTTTTGGTTTATGGGATTGGACATTCTGTTTTATGCAGTTTATGGTAGAAAAAAAAATGACTTGAGGTTAGGCTGTTATGCTTTATGGGTTAGACATTCTGTTTGACCAGGATATAAATGGGAAGAAAACATTAATTGTTTATAGGGTGTTAGCGCATGGGATTTCATGCTTGGTTAGCATGTGAATTAGTTACTCACATGCTATATTTTTACAGGTTGCAAGCAAGGTTTAACCACATGGAAACACTGTTAAAATTACGTTAAGTTGCTGCTACCTCATAGCTTGTTGATGGTAGATGGACAGTAGATTACGAAGCTAGCAAATCCCCACATTCAAGCCAGGGAGAAATAGCATAAATGAGATGTGTTCCTGGGAAGTTCAATGCACCTGACAGAAAAAGTCCCCGCTATGGACCCAACTTGCAATAGGGTATCATCCTACTCGGTCAAGTCCCACATATTTTGTACATGCCTGTGACCAAAATGCACCATGTACATATAAGATTAGGAAGGGAAAAAGCAACTCTAAATTGTAGTGACTGACTATGGGGGCCTCCCTCATGATATTTCTTAACTGGGATATATGCAGTTTATTAGATAGTTTGCAAAAAATGGATTGCAGTTGTTCTTATATTTTTAATCTAGATTGCATGCGCACAAAGTTATTTAAGTTGAATATTCAAGTTCACAATGGTAGGTTCCCATGGAATGCATGCTTAATTCAGTGGCGGATTAGTTATATACATAAATTGTTATGCCATTATATTGTCTTGTTTATAATTTTACTATATCAACCCACAGATTTATTAGGCAAGTTTTGCTCACAGAAATTCATGTGTGAATCTAGCTCAATCTTTTTATATTGGGCTGAAAAGTCATAATTGTGAATCGATCTTATAATTGGAATCAATTAATGTTAATATAAATATTAATTATATTAAAAAGCAAAATCCCTAAATTGCTACTATGAAAGGGTGAAATCTGGTATAGCTGGACAGAGGTATTAATCTAGCATTGAATTGCATATTTGCAAAAAAATGTATTCAGGAAGACCAATATAATCGGTTTGAGTTATTGCGTCGGCGGCATATATAGTTGGGTTTGACTTATTGCGTCAACATTAATACTGTCGCGAAAATCAACTAGGCTCACGAAAAACTATTGCAGCGCAATATGAAAACGTTGGGAGATGTCTATTGCGGCGAATGGCCACTGTTGCAAAAAATAGTAGAAGTGGCACTCGCAACAAATGCCAAATGCCGCTGAGGAGGCTGAAGTTGTTGCAATGGGGGAAACAACTTGTTGCGACGGTAATTTTGGCCACAAAAAACAATTTCTAACTAATGACAGTATGGCTAAGTACTTTTTTGGGGCGAAGATTATGCTATTTGCGGCAACCCAAAAATGCAGCAAATACTAAACTTTTTGCAACGCTTTTTTTTTTTTTTTGACGAAAAAGCGCAAAAAAAATCCATTCTGTGCCAACCAACATGCAGCGAGAAAACTCTTTTGCAGCATTTTTCTAGCTTTTTGTGACGATAAATGGCGTCGCAAAAGGGTGATTCTCTAGTAGTGGCCGGTCAAACCATCAAGAACAATATATAATAACGCGAAGAAACCAATTATTTATAAATTCTTATAGGCAAGTAATTAGGTGGAGACCAATGATGGAAAAAAGATATGCACGCATTTATGCAAAAATTATCTGTAAACCTTATATGATCAAAAACAAAATAACCCACAAAATTAAGGCATATATAGGATACAAAAGTATACATCACATACAGAATTAACTGACATTGCACCACCATGACCAGGATATCTATCTTCTCCTTGCCATAGACGTTGGATTTCCATCAAACAATTCCTCAATCAAAGTCTCAATATCTTCTGGCTGGTATTTTATATACTTCTCGCTTTGTCTACCCGGATCCAAGTATTGCTTGAACCTCCCCAGAAAAGATCGGTATGCCGGGATCATCACCGCTGATATTGAAACCCTGAGCTCCGACTGAAGCTGCTCGTCGCTCACCACCCACGTACTCTGCATCTTGTGTGTATCTTCAAACAACGCGTTGAAGTTCTTGAACCTCTCCTTCAACACCGGCTTCGACACCTTCCCCTGCCCACTCACCTGAAGACCCTCATGGCTAAGACACTGCAAGACCTTGCTCCATGTCTCTCTCCAATAGTTCTTGTGGTACTGCCTCAGCAACGACGACCGTTTTCTGCGCCATGTATCGCCCATCAACTCGTGGATCTCAGTCGAACCCTTCATCTTTTGTAAGATGTACCTCCCATTGTTCATCAGAAAAATGTTGCACAAAGCGGGATCCCGGTAAAGATTCGACTTCATGTCCAGGTTTGCGTCCAGCAGGTCCATCACCTTCATTAACTCTAACGAAAACGGCGATGTTTCCAACGTCGGAACATGATCGGATTCCCCACCATTACAGGTCTCTTTCTCATCCTTCTCGATCTTGAGGTGTTGCCGAAAGACCTGCTCTAAGGTGTCCTTGTATTCACATGCGTATTTCAGGTAGTTCATTACGTACCGCGTCAATGGATGCACTGCGCCACTAGGAACAGGGGTCCTCCCTTGATCGCTCTTGATCGAGTTCTCCAGATCACAGAAAATGCTCACCACGGCCTCGCCGAGCCGTGTCTTGGCCTCTGAGGCCTCAGATATGAGTTCCTCCGTGTAGGAATCGCTATCCATGGCCAGAACCAGATCGCGCAGAGTCTCGTTCATGTCGAGGAATTTGAATAACTTCTCGGCAGATCGCTTCGTAATTACAACCGCCTGTGCAAAATCCAGAAGTTGTATAACGACGGGGTGCGCGAGATCGCCGAATAGAATTCTAGATAGAGCCGGGTCGTCGGAGAAAATGGAGTCACACAATTTTCGTTCGTCGGAGAAAAGTTTTTTGGAGCACTGCTTGACGGCGTTGATCCACGAGGCTATTTCTCCTTCCAATGATTCCCACTGCATTCTCTGTACGTCGTCAATGCTTATATACTCATACCCTAGCTTGTTCAACGCGGCTTTGAAAGCGGTTCGCCTTGAGATGCTATAAACCATAGAACACTCATTCTCGTATCCCGCGAAGATCATGGCCGAGGCAATTTTGTTCATATCGGAGATGGTTTCTGGAGAAAATTCTGCGAGTTCTTCCTCGTCTTTGTCGGGTTCTGACTCGGGATCGTGGAGGAAACACCGGTCGTGTTCCTGATTGTTAATGGCTTTGGACTCTTCATGTAGAAGGATGCGGAACTTGTCCTCCAAAAACGACATTCCTCGATGTAGTGCGGCACTTGTTCGGTTCAATGAAGACGATAATGTCGAGCTTGATGGCAACTCATTGAACCCTTTCGCCAGCTTCGAAATTCGATTCACGGCTTTCAGAAACGAATCGTCTTGGTCTCCGCCAAAATTCGTTGTGCCTGCATTGTACGCATTAACCATGTTCTCCACCATGTTTGACAACAACTCCACGCAATCGGGAGCTTGATCCGGTGGTGTTAATTTATCTTCTCCAGCACTAATGGTTATGGTCTCCAGGAACAGATCAACCTCGTTCAGAATCTGCTCGGGGTCCGATGGCGGTGAAACTTCCACATGATGTTCCGCTTGTTCGTTTTCTGCATGCTGTTGTTGGGCATCCGATTTCGCTTCAAGGGTCTCTGGATCTTCATCGTTCTTGTTGCCATTTTTTGAAATGCTTCTGGACATCTGATCTGAAGAATGGTGGTTTTTCTCCATGACTGGTAGAATATTAAGCTTTACCGGGTTTGTTCTGTCAGTTTTGGGTCAAAAGAAATGATGAATTTTGGGTTGCAGAAGAGAAAGGGATAAGACGTGTTTAATCATGATGACCTTCTTCACAATCATGTTCTAACCATAATTTATTTATTTATTTATTTATTTTTCTATTCCTATAATCATACACCATAGAAAATAAAATTAATTTTGTCTTTAATTTGTATGAGATCGGAATGGCAAAACGAAATGAAAGGGCATGTACGGACGTGGTGGAGTTTCTGTGCTGTGGCCGCTAATTTTGGGGGTGGGAACAGCTGGTACGTTGACCCGTTTGAGAAGGTCAGGTCCCCCAGCTATGAATGCTTCCCACGACCTTAAAACTCTTGGATTTTTATAGCCAGTGATTCAGTGCCAGTCATCATGTCAGGATTGCTTGGAATGAATGATAACGTGGAGATCATGTCCCATAGGCGGTGGACCACGTACGTGGTCATGACTCGTGATGAACCTGCTAAACTAATGTTATATTATCGTCAAATTAAGAGTGTCAAATCGTATTAACGGATCGTATTCGTATCATGTCAAGATATATATATTATATTATATAGGTCAACTCTAATCTGACCCGTTAAGTTTATCATGTCAAAATCTCAAACCCTAATCCGACCCGTTAACATAACGTATCGTATCGTGTCAACCCGTTATGACCCGTTAGTAAATATTACAAAATATATTAACACGACATAATATGATTAGTTTCAACTTGTTTATATAAATGAGTTGAATATGTCCAAAATTAACCCGTTTGACTTAATTAAATTTAGCATAATTTTATATAAATATTAAAATCACAATATTTATAAAACTAATAACACTAATTATAAGTCTAAATTACAATCTAAACAATAAAATATTAAAATTAAAATTCTAACAATTTTATTTTTAAGTATAAGAGTATAATTTTAATTTTAACTTTTTTAGCGTGTCATAACGGGTTAATGTAGGTTGACCCGCTATCAACCCGTTAAGCAATCGTGTCATAACGGGTCAACCCGTTTTGACCCGAAACCCGTTAAGACTAAACTCTAACCCGCTATTATCGTGTCGTGTTCGTGTTGGGTTAACGGGTCGTGTAAGAAATTGCCACCCCTACGTCAAATGCGCAAGCTACAATCATAATAGAATATTATTATAAAAAACTAATTATTTTTATGAAGATTCTTTATTTTATTTGAATGCTCACAACTGCAAGTATATTTCTCTATTTATTTATAAAGTTCATTGCCATTTTTTCTAATAGAAATTTGTCATCATTCATTTATCAAAAAAAATTTTATTTATGATCAAATATATTATAAGATGTCTCCATATCAAACATGACATCATAAATCAAAATAATATATTTGGAATTCTACCAATATATTATTTCCTTATGTGACTGGTCTAATTTTTACTATTATTGATATTCTTTATAGATAAACGTCCAATAAACAATACTCTTTATCTAAACAAAGACTCAATCTTATCATTTATAAAAAGATATAACTCAACTCCTATAGACAAATGTATGAAGACGAACTCTTTATTTTTTTAATTAACAATAAAGAAGTCATAAAAAAAAAAGTAGTAAGATAGATACGAAAAAATACGGATTACGATTTATATCAATTTTGATAGATTTTGAAATTTGTGATACGTCATGAAGGCAACATGCTTTTCTCTTTTCATCTACAAGGTTAAGTCTGAAAGGTCTAGTAATATCGAATACGGTAATTTGATGCATGTCGAAAATAGTTGCTGAAAAGAGTGGCTCGTGAGAACCGAACACAATTATTTTTGCAAAACAATCATTTTCCTTTAAATATATTTCAACTTGTAAATCTACGTGTCTCTTGGTAGTTGTTGAAAAATTTATAAATATGTCTTTTTTTATCTTGAAAAAATAAACTAAAACTAAATAAAATAAACTTTGATAGACAAAATGAGTGAATAGAAAAAGAAGAGACCCTTTGACAAGAATCAAATCTTTAATCTTCAATCTTTAATTTCTTTTTAGAGAGGAGGGGCAGGGGGAGGAGGCGATACATCATAGTTATGTAAATAAAATTAATGTGGTTTAATTGTAAATGATAAATGATTTCGCCCTTTAAGATATATCATAAAAATAGATTCATAAATTGGCATTTTTTGATATAGTATATTGAATTATAAATTTATTTTTATTATAATTTATTTTTAAGGTATTGTATAAAATAATATTAATTTGTAGGTTTAATTTTATGAAATCTTTTTATAGTTGTACCAATCCTGATTATAAATTATATGATAAAATAAGAAGATTTAATACAATGATAAAATCACACAAAGATTTCATAGAGTCAACAACTTGAATGAAGATTTTGGAACATATAAACTGGTATTATATATTAAAGATGAAGAGTAACATTTCTCTTTTTGGTTGGTTCACTAAAAGTTTTAAATTGAGTTTTATTTATTCATTTCTTCGTTTGTATATTTAATTGGTGGAATGCTATTTGGGCCTAAAAGTGTGGCCGGGACAGATTGATGAGCGAGCCTATAATTATCATTTATTCCCCTATCTGGATTCAGGTTGGGCCGAACTTGGTGTCGCTCAAGTGGATCAACTTGAAGCCTCAGAAAAGGAATATAATCGTACATATATACCAGTTCAATAAAAGAAAAAACGCAACGTCATCACCTTCACGATTTATAGCACGATATGTAGCTAATTAGGCAACTAATATTCCTGGCCAATGTTAGAGGATGGCAATTGACAATAATTTATTTAAATTCCCAAACTTTTTGAGTTGGGTATATTAGACGCAACTCATTCTAAGTCATGTCTGCTCACCCAAAATAATGGGATAGACATCTAACGATATTTACAATACATTGTCTGCGAGACTCCAAAATATATCCCATATTATATATCATAACATATATAAATTTAAAAGCGATACAAAATGGCCGCACCAGCCTAATGTCCACCATGGGTCCATGTCGAGTGGATATAAACAGATAGGCGATAATAAGACAACTACATCTCCTTAACAGCTATTTTACTACTTTTTTCAAATAAACTAATGTAATAATTGTGTTACTTCTTCAAATAAATAATTTTTAACTTACATAATTCTCCTTCATTTTAAATAGAAATGTAGACTAGTTGTAGGTTTATTAAGTTAGCGATGATATTTTATGAGTCATTCACAAATACAAAGTAATAACCAATAAAGTCATCATATTTAGGTCTTTTTTTGAAGAAAAATAATACAACATTATTGTTGATGTCATATTTTACAGTCCAAACTACTCAGAAATAGCCCAAACTATAAGAGCCTATATTAAAGTTAAAAGAGGGGAGTTCGGAGATTGGGGATCACTCCAATATTAAAGTCAGGTGAGATTTGAAAAAAATAATGTGAAATATGTAACTTATATTGGAAAAAGTATAACCTATATTCTGGAAAGGCGTTGCTCTATTTATACGTTACTTGAATCCTATTTGTTGAGGAGAATGACGAGGATGTTGTGTCTGTATCAATCTGGTCATCATTCATTCAATTGTATCAAGGAGTAGGTCTGACTCGATGGGAGTTATCGAAGAAGTTCAAAGGGCGAATGTCTTATTTGAGTCGCTCAGTTAACTCACTTCTTATTGTTGTGCGCTCAAGATTTTTTTAATGCGACGTAACTCTGACTTAATCAACAGTTAATACAGGACTTTATGTTGTTTGATCCTTATTCAGTGTGGTGCACCTATGCCGTATCAATCCCTTCACTTTGAGACATTCCTGTTGTGGACTACCTTCTCGAGTCGGATGCCTCTATATGGTTGGTTTGGTTTACTTAATGACATTTTGGATATGTCCCATCTAGGTGGGTCGTACTTCCGTTGGCTACCATTTTTCTTGCTTAAAGCTTGGGCCCATCTCCTTTTGAGCGTAGGCCCTTCGACCTCTTCTCACAAGTATTATTGTATTTTAATTAGTTTTTTTTTTTTTTTTTTTGGGCAAGTGTATAATTTCTGTTAAGAAAATAATAAGTTATCTTTTTAAAATGGAGTGATTGTGACAGGCCTCAAAAATACTATTTTCGCCACTCACATTTACTGTTTGATGTTATTGGTAGAATTTTATATTTTATTTTTAAAACTTTCTTATTTAACGATTAAAAAAATATTTTTTAATAATATTGTCATTTTTTTACTTTAAAAAATATTTAAAATATTAAAAAGTACATGCAACGATGCAAATAACATAATAGACATAATGTATCTCTCTGGAGTTATAAATGTTCCGGAATTGATTGTAAAACTGTGGTTCATTTTGTTAATTTAGCAGCCAATTTGTCAATCAGAATAGTGATGTGAATGTGATACTGAAAGCTCAGCCAATTCTGGTCAATTTGTTTCCTTGATTGGTGATTTTTGGTCGTCGGGAAATGTTCAGTTTTCTTGGAAAACTTGGAATGTCGGCTAACGGGCCGAATGTTTAGACCTGCAGCTGGAATATTAGAGGCCTAGGGCAACGATATATACAATTTTTTTTATATTAATTATTGTGGTACTTTATTAAAAAAACAAAGTTAAAAAATGATTAGGAATTATTGATAAATTAGTTGATACGTTGAACATGTGGCTGACCCTCTTCTTTCTCTTTTTAGAGAATGAAAGTTGGCGATCTCCTACTTCTTTTTTAGAAAAAGGAGGTGGTAATCTTCTCTCCCTACTTGTGAGGTGGGAGTTTGGTTATTCTGGACTTTTCTCAAACAAATTACTTTTATGTGGTTTGATCGTCTGAGACACTAGAAATTAAGACAAAATTCGTCACTGTGTGTGCGGGAATGCTATAGATCTTTCTGTTTAGTTCGGCTTGTAATACGGATCTCTCCGAATTTATTAGTCTCAGATATAAATTTCATTTATGAAATGAATCATGGTCTTTCTTAAAAAAAAAAAAAAAAAAGTAACTAGTTGGTACAGTACAACAATTAGCTAGAATTATTAATATTGTAATAATTAACGAAGTTATGTAGCCGAAAATATAGTTGAGTTAATAATTTTCAGATTAATAATAGGAAGACACTGATGTACCAAACGCGGTAATCCCATTTTCTTTTTGCAGAATTTGAGTCGGCTCTGATTGATTGGGCACGCCGCACGGTCCTCTTGAAGTCAGTGAAATTAAAGAGGAAACGATGAAGAAATACAGCAATCCATCACAATTTCACTAGCTGTTATTTAATTATATTATAGAGAAGAACGATTATACGCGTTATCTAAAAATAAATTTGAAGGCAAAACGCGTAACAATTTTTAGTGACCTCCAAATTGGTGAATTAATGAGAGTTCTTAAGATACTATTGAGTTTTATTAATAATATAAATCTTATATATATATATATATAGATATATCACCAATCAAAATAAGTCAAATCAATATTTTATTATGCAAATTATATTGAGAAAATGTTTAATTATGAAGATATCTTGTAAAATAAATTTATAAATTAACGTAATTTAATATAATAAATTAGATTATAAAATTAATTTAATTATAAAATATATTTAATGTATTATATGAAATTATATTAATTTATAAATCTATTTTTATAATATTAATTTATAATTGTAACATTTTACAAAATTTTAGTTTTCACAAATGGTTTCAAGTTTATAAAATCCAAAATTGCCCACCAGCTAGCTTTACAACCTTTGTCCTTTTAAAATTCTATGAATATATGTACCAAACCACCAAAGTTAAAGAATGTGGACTGGTTGAGGAGACAAGTTTTGTCTGAAAGAGTTACACGTGTAATATAGGGAACATCAATTAAAGTTTTTAGTAAAAGAAAAAAAAATAATTCTTCTTGATGATATTTGATTTTATCAATTGAGGTTGGGCAAATTTTTCAACCAGAATAGAACATTCCCAAACTGCGTAATGTGAGGGGAATATACTTTCACTGGAAAGTGGAGATATATAATTGGAAGAGGAAGAGTATGAACGATGAAGTCAATGTCAACATATAAATATTTAGAAAATTCATTCTCAAATTTTTTTTTTTTTAATTAATTTTACCATCGTATATGCTGCTTGTTTCCTACACACATGATATCCTTGTTTTTCTGCTGAAAAGGAGGTACTAATTTAATTATTTTTAATAAATCCAGATGAAATAGATGCTCCATGCATAATTAAAAATTGAAATTGTCCCATCATAATTTATGTGACATAAATTAGTGCGCTGAAAAGCATTCTTGATTAGTGGGGAATGGCATCTAATCTTCCACAAGTCTGAAAAGAGAAAGGGCATCAAATCAAAGAAAGTGCTGAAGAGCAGACATCTCCAAGTGATGTTTTTGTTTTGTTTTTTTGTAAAGATTGATATTGTATTTGTACGTGATCTAACCCCTTTCTACATCAGTATCAATGGGTTAATATAATAATCTTCGTGAAAATCATACGAAGCTTTGAGTTATAGGCTTCCACGCTCTGTTTCAATTAATTATTTTCAATGAATAACCACCCAAGTTAATATATTGGTACTGAGCTTCTGGTATTAAATTGGATGATCTGGAAGTACTTCTTGTGCTTATCCAGAAGGCCATGAGCCTGTATGTATATTAAATATACATGTATATAGCAAATAAATTTGAATTTATTTTATAAATAATAATAAATTTGGATTAGAAACGATAATGACGATATGATAAGGCTATTATTGTACCTCCAACAAATCTAAACTCACGTTTTTTTGGTTTTAGTTCTGTTTTTTTGGATACCTGAGTTTAGTTTTCTTGATAATTATATCATTGGAGTATTTAGTTATAATCGTGATTTTTCTTTATCATAGGTGAGGACTTATTAATAAATTTTGGAAAGAGTCATTATCAAATATGTGATTTTGACTCTAAAAATGAAAAAAATAGGAAAAATAAGAAAAGAGTCCACATATGATCTCTTCTTTCGAAGGATGGCAATCAATCAATTTTAGGAAGTCAAAATAAATGAAGATTTAGGCCCCGTTTGTATTCGAATGTGAGTTCAACTCATCTCAACTCATCTTCATTTCATCATTATATTTTTATAATTTTTTATATAAAACACAAATTCCTATACACATTTTTCAATTCCTAATACACATTTTTCAATTCCTAAAATAATAATAATATTAAAAAATAAAATAAACTCATCTCAACTCATCTCATCTCCGAATCCAAGCGGGGCCTAATTTAGTTTAAAAAATTAATGAAAAATAAAATAATCCTACATCCCATAATATGCGTTTTGAGGGGATATTGAGGGACCAAATATTAATTTGCTATTTTTGCTTTCAAAATTAATACAAAAATAAATTCCATAATTTGTCAAACACCGTCTAAAGATGATATAAACACGAAACACCGCCAGTCAAAAGGATTGAAGGAAGTATAAAGCCAGAACGCAAGTCCAAGAATTTTCTAGTGTTCAGACAAAGTCACAAAAAGTATCCTTAAAATCGTAGAGGGCACGGGTGGCGTGAATCATGGGCAAAAACAGAACTGAAAACGATGGAACTGGATCTCCATTTATCTACCTAATTATCTTCCACCAGTCTCGCCATTTGACATGTCTCTACGACTGTGTTCATCGGCTCTCTACTGCTAACTACAAACGTTAAATGTTGGTAAGAACCAAGTAACATGGAATTATACTTGTACTACGGTAAAGGAAATTGCTAAACTACGGTAAATACTCATAAACTTTGTTCTAAGTAGTTAAAAACGAGGTCTTGTCAAATGTCAAGTGGGAAAAAACGCGGAGAGTCAGGCAGACGCGCACATAGAAAATTCCATATTTAATTTGGTCAAACTAAGATAGTGGGAAGCCAGAGAGAGATTGATATAAGGAGGGCGTGTGTTGGTGAGTGTATGGAATATCGAGTGAAGTGTAAACGAAGCGGAAGGCAAGGTCGGCTCCGTCCCAGCTCTGTTCCATTCGAAGCAATCAATCTAAAAAAAAATTCTCTTTGTTATCGTTGTGGTGGTGGTGGTGGTGCTGCTGCTGCTGCTGCTGCTGCTGCTGCTGCTGCTGCGTGGGACTTGTATTCGCTCGCCTTGTCTTTTATTATTCTTTGACATACTCGTCTCCAAACTGATCGGATAGAAGAGAGAGAGAGAGAGAGAACTTGGATGTCTATACGATGGGATTCTGGTGATAATTGGATTGAAATATGAAACGGTAGATTGGCTTTGGGTATTGTTTTTGGTCTTGGAGATTAAAGGGTTCTGGAAAAGCTGGGTTTTTTTAGCTGATTTGGAGAAATGGGTTGCTTTCCGTGTTTCGACACGAAGGAGGAGGAGAAGCTGAATCCCGTAAAAGAAAGCGATGATCGAAAACAAAGCCAAACCATGGTCCCTTCTGCCATTTCCGGATTGCCTTCTGGTTAGTTATTATTATTACTATTTTTCTTCATAAGTAATAGGAATCTTATTTTTCTCGTTTTTATTTGTAATTTTCTTAATATGATCTTCAGTTCATATGCGTGTGGTGTGTGTATCTTTTAGCATGTGATTGCTTGATCTGATCTGGGTATTTCTGATTTATTTATGTTTTCCAACAACGTATTCATGATGCTTGCTCTCATAATTTAATTTGAACATGATTACATGATTGATTATTTTGCTAAGGATTATGAAACGTCACTTTTCTGGGGATAGATGAAGTAGATCCCACCAGATTTCGATCCAGTTAATATCTCTTCTTTGCAAATTAAGATCTTATGGTGATTTTGATTGCTTTGGTCGATCTGAATGGTTATTAGTTCTTTTTGGCTTCAAATAAGTGTATGAATAATAGTGGAAGATACCTATGTTTTGATTTGATTATTTGAGTCATAGGTGAATATAGAGTAATCTTCATTTGCAAAGTCTTAAGGTCAAAGCATAGCAGAGTGGTTGCTTACTGGTTGGGATCATAGTTTAATGGAGTCCCCTTCGTTTGTGCAATTGGGGAGGGGATTTTTGAGGTTTTTGGAGTCTAAACTAATTCAGGTCTCAAGCACAGTTTGCTTTCTGAATGTCTGGTTGGGAATTGTGTGATACTTATGGATCTGCATTTCTTCATTATGATGGAATTTGTAGGAGCTGACAGAGTTAAATCAAGAAGTAATGTAGGGTCCAAAAGGGAACTACCGGATCCCAAGGATGGGCCTGTTATTCATCCTGGTGTTCATATTGCTGCTCAAACATTCACCTTTCGTGAGCTTGCAGCTGCAACAATGAATTTTAGGCCAGAGTCTTTCATAGGGGAAGGGGGATTTGGACGTGTGTACAAGGGCAGACTTGAGAATACTGGTCAGGTAAATTTCTCTATTGTTGTTTGGTCTAGTAGCAATAAATCCATATTGGATGTTATATTCATCGTCAGTGGACTTTATTAACAACTATATTTTAATATACACAAAAAAAAAAAAAAAAAAAATTGAATTGGTCATAGAATTTCCAAGTAACAGCAATCAAAAGCCAGGGGGGAGAAAGGATTTCAATATAATTTTTACTCAATGTTCAGACCGGATAACTGAGTTTCTCAATATGTACTAGAATCCATCACATCACTCCATTCTGTTCCAGTGCCGACCCGATATTGAATGAGGCACCAGTTCAAGAATGTTACAACAGTTGTGCTGGTGACATAAATATGGATGAAATTACCAGTGAGAAGCCTTAAAACATGGTAGATTTGGAACGGAAGGTGAAATAAGCGTGTTTGTTAAACTCCTCATTCTAGTTACATTCTACCATTCCTGATTCCTGTACCATGCATTTCTAGTTCACCACTTATTTGCAATCCATGATTAGAAGCTATAGAATTGTTGGGCTTGGGAGAACTGTGACCATTTTATCATGTCACTGGTGAAGCATATTATTTGCTTCCTATATTGATTGTTCTGTGTATTTAAAGAGGAAAATGTAAAATAAATGTCTAGGAAGCTACAAGTTTTAATGACCGTTTTATTCTTGTGTCATGCTCGAAATGCTGAAGGCCTAATAACGTGCCCCAATCTAGGAGCTCCTAATTTCTTTTGGTATACGTAGATGTGGTTCCTTAACTCTGTTTCTTGTCTTTTGCAGGTTGTTGCTGTTAAACAATTGGACAGAAATGGTCTTCAGGGTAACAGGGAGTTTCTGGTGGAGGTTCTCATGCTTAGCCTTCTACATCACCCTAACCTAGTGAATCTGATTGGCTACTGTGCTGATGGGGACCAGCGACTTCTTGTATATGAATTCATGCCCTTGGGTTCTCTAGAAGATCATCTTCATGGTAACATCTGGTTGCTTGTTACTCTTTTTTTCTCTGATCAGAAGTTTGATCCTCTTTCATTTAGTTTGGTTTCTTAAGTTTATGGCCATGGTAATTGATGAAGTTTATTGATATCGAGACATCACAATTTAAATCATGTCCCCAGAGAGCTTCCAACAAAAGGAAGAACACAAATAATGAACTTTGTCATAGAATGAGTAGAAAATAATTTTCTAATTGATGATAATAAGAGAAACGACAAGAGTAAGATTAGAAGGGATTGGGTTCTTTGAAATCCTATGAGCAGCCCTAGTTGAGATGTTCAATCAAAAACCAAGTTTGCCTCTTGATGTAGTTGCTTTCTTTTTCCACTGTTATGCACTCTTTTGAGCTTAAATAGAATATGGTAAGAAACTAGTTATCTTGAGGGATTATTATAGGACTTAAAACTTGTTTGGTGTGTGTCAAGTAAAATTTGTTCACCTGGGGAACCAAAGGGGGTTCCTGTTTATTTATTTTTTCCTGTTTTAACATCCCCACTCATTTTCTCTTCTTTTCTAAACTTTGTGCTGTTAATGGATCTTCATTTTTTCTGATGCACTGTCTTGCATGTTTATCTTCGTGCCTCATTTTCTAGATTTGAATTAACACGATCTGTGGTTCCTTTGCAAATTCTACGTATTGTATTATACTTAACTGATATCTTTTATCAGGAAGTTCTGGATTATTTGGATAGGTTTAATTCTAATTCAAATGATTAATGATTCTTTACCCATGATTTGGAATATCTTCCAAGGGATTGCTCTATTAGGTGTTTGCAGATCATAATAACAATATTGACTTTTTATAGTAGGTTCTAAATAAAGTTGACTTGTCTATGGGCTTTATGTACTAGATTGTTCTAAGCTTATTTTTCCATCCACACAATACTCAAGGAAGTGACAACACTGTTCTCTTCTAGTAAACAATTTTGTATTTTGGATATTTGAAGCTTTGATAAAACTCCATATTGCAGTCCAAGGAATTGAGATTCAATGAGACTAACTATGTGAGAACTGCTGATGTGGCTAACATGTCTTAGCAACTAATATTCTCCTTCACGCAACCCTGTTTACTCTTTTATCTAGATTTTGCCAGTTAGTTATGGAATTTGATTGCTGTGCAAGTGGGCAAATGAATACTCCTCCTCACGCTGTATGGCATGGCAACATTTGTCTTGTCGATGCTGGGTTTGCCAAATAGGAAGTCACCTAAATTGCTAGTGCACTCACATGTTCGAATACTTTTGGGACTTAATTTTTAAGCTACTGAGAACTAATTCTGTTTGATGAGTTGGTTGAAATTGATGCAAGTAAATCACAATTTAAGTTGTATGCTTTCATAAAAAGGCTTGTCATCAATAGTGCATTGCTTTTTCTGCAGATCTTCCGCCTGATAAGGAACCACTTGATTGGAACACAAGGATGAAAATAGCTGCTGGTGCAGCTAAAGGTTTGGAATACCTGCATGACAAAGCAAATCCTCCTGTTATTTATAGGGATTTCAAGTCGTCCAATATCTTATTGGATGAAGGATTTCAACCAAAGCTTTCTGATTTTGGACTCGCAAAGCTTGGTCCTGTAGGAGACAAGTCACATGTTTCCACCAGAGTAATGGGCACTTACGGTTATTGTGCTCCCGAGTATGCCATGACTGGACAATTGACAGTGAAGTCTGATGTCTACAGTTTTGGGGTGGTCTTTTTAGAGCTTATTACTGGACGTAAGGCCATTGATGGCTCCAGGCCTCATGGAGAACAGAATCTTGTCACATGGGTAATTCCCTGCTCATTTCTTGTTTGTGTAACCTTATCTTCTTATCATGCTGGCCGTGTGTGTCTCATATGTCCAGACTCTCTTAATTATGTGAGACACAAGTAGTGATGAAGTTTTTGTGTATGCAGGCACGTCCAATGTTCAATGACCGTAGAAAATTTGCAAAATTGGCAGATCCACGGCTGGAAGGGAGGTATCCAATGCGGAGTGTGTACCAGGCACTAGCTGTGGCATCCATGTGCATCCAAGAACAGGCTGCCACTCGTCCTCTCATTGGGGATGTGGTCACTGCCCTCTCATATCTTGCAAACCAGGCCTATGACCCTAAAACAGCTTCTGGCCATGGCCACAGAGGTTCTGGTGATAGGGATGAAAGGAGAAACAGAGATGACAGAGGTGGAAGGATTTCCAAGAATGAAGAAAGTGGAGGATCTGGTCGGAGGTGGGACTTTGAAGGATCCGAGAAAGACGACTCCCCGAAAGAAACTGCGAAGATGTTAAACAGGGATCTAATAAGAGAACGAGCTGTTGCTGAGGCCAAGATGTGGGGAGAGAATTGGCGAGAGAAAAGACGTGAAATTGCACAAGGCAGTTTCGATGGTAATAATGGATAGTGCCAGTGTACACTCAGGGGCACCATATTCCACCTTAGCTCCACTCCGCCGTCTTGGCCATGTGAAGAAATGTTGGAATTTGATGTTTCTCTTACCTGATGCATTCAAGTGAGTGAGAGTAGACGGGGGTAATTGCAAGAGGACTTGGTGCCCATATGTTTTCTAATTTGACTTTTTCCTCTCTTTTTTTTTTTTTCTTTTTTACAGATGTTTTCTTTTCCCTTTTTTTTTTATCAAACATGAAGGAGAAGAAAAAAGAGAAAAAAAAAATTGTAAATTATGTGATAGGTGAATGGGAGCAGAAGAATAGGTTGTTTTTAGAAGTTTTGAGAGTAAACAGGTATAGTCATTAGATGTGCTTCTTGTAGCTCTCGAAGTTTCTGTTTGAACCAATTAGCAGGTCTGTTACCCTGTGCCTTGTCTTTTTCAGCAACTTGCCAAACTAATTGACTGTTAGTTTATCAATGCGACCAACATCGTACCAGTACCCCGCTCGTTTTGTTTGATAAGGCTTTGAGAGTACATGAATTCGATCTCCAAGCATTCCTCATTGAGGGGAGCAAATTCCATTGCTCTTTTCCCTGCTCTTGCATGCTCGTGGTCTGTTCACTTGCCTCCTTTTAGCTTCCATCTTTTGGTCACCAAATATTTATAACAGACATTAATAAATCTAAAATTTGGAAGAAAAAATAAGGTGCTGAACAAAACCACTTTGCAGGGTGATCTGTTTCTAATTGATATATATGGGAATAATTGAAATGCCAGCCCGATCTTTCTTTTATTTCTACCATTTCTTTCCTAGCAAACGAGAGGAATTAGGATCAACCTGGCTGTCCAGATTCAAGAAAGACTCAAGGGAGACCATTTCTTCACTAAAGCCTAGCTGTCACAAATTTTCAATAGACAAATCTTGCCCAAGTATTTGTTAAAAAGTGAACCTCACTTAAAAAAGAATTATTTTTTATTAGTGGACCCACTTTATCTATTTGTACACTACAAAAATAATTATTTATTTGTTGCGAATTATTTCCTATCAAAAAGTTTATTTTTATCACATATAATCATTTTGGTCACAAATAACTATTCAAAAATGCTAAATATTTTTGTAGTGGTACGTTGTTTGTACCTAACATTAGTTGTCACTTATTCAATCATGATCTATGAAGTAAGTACTAGGTAGGTGGATTTGCCATAGATAATTAGTGTAAGGGAGTTTTTTTCCTACCCGTCTGTATATCAAGCACATGAGTAACTAGTAGGAGTTAGTGGCCCGTCAAAGAACCACTTGTTAGGCCCAACAACGTACCCTCCCCCCCTAAAGGGAATTAGTGGGTCTAGACGAAGTACTCACCTATGAGCAAAACTCTCCCATGAAGCAACTCTAATGCAGGTAAGGGCAAAAGAGATTCATCTCCTTGACACCTCTTCAACGATACCCTACTTTATGGAACTTTTGTGGTTAGATAGGTGGGAGATGTGAGGAATCCACTAATCTACTGATACTAGGCATATATGAAAGGAATTAACAAAAATAGTCTATTGAATAAAGTGAATCAGGAAGTCACGCTGCATTAAAAGATTTTAACTAAACAAACAGTGAAAGAGGCATGAGCCCACAAAATCAGGTACTAGCTAACCCCACCCAAAATTCTCAAGTATGAAAGAACTTTCTTTGAATTCTCTATGCACAAATTCCAAAAGTAATATACTGACTTTAGCCTCAAAGACTTCCCGTCCTCCACCAAAGCCTCCATTCTTTGAATTTTCTCTAAGTATACAGGCATACCAAAAATTAAATTGCTTGAATCTAACACAAAGGCATGCAAAACACAAAGCTAACAATTAGTTTGAAGAACAATGCCACAACCCCCAATTTCCTCCCTTACAATAGATTCTTTTGTTCTTTTCACTTTTTCTATTTTTAATGAATACTTCTAAGAATCAATCAAGAATTGGTACGTTGAGATAATGAGATGATATGAAAAATTCTTAAAATCTCACAATTTCCTTTTTCAAAATATATCACTCAAACACAATATACTTCAACTTTTTCATCTAATCATTCTTAATTATTATAACTTTAACAAACTTCCAAACAAAATACAAATTTTTTTTTTCAAGTATTTCCTCTAACTACCAATACAACTTTTTTAAACTTTAAAATAAAAATAATATTAAAAATAACATTCCAAGAGTTTTTTAACTTTATGATATTTTAATTTAACTTTTTCTTTCTCATTTTCTAAAATCCAATAAAAATCTTAACTCAAACTATTTCATTACTATTTATAAATCATTTTACTAGAATTTATAAAATTCTAAGATACTTAAGTGTTTTTTTAGAACACAACTATTCTCAGATAATATTAGACTATTTCAGTACTACTATTTATAAACTATTCTTTAATATTTTATTACCTACAAAGATATTATGACATATTCTTAGCATCTAAATTATGAGCTCTAAGTGTACAAAGCAGCCATAAAAAGCGTTATAATTGATATGAACTTTTTATTTTTGCACTACAATTGATATGATGATCTTGATCAAGCTAGGTCTGGTACAATTAAAGAGATTTGTGTGATTAACTTTAAAGTTCAAAGAAATCGGGGGAGATCTAATTTGATTGGCCATTGGTTCATGAAAGTGCTACAAACAATTCAAAAAATAAGATAAAAAGGTGAAAAAGAGTATCATAACCTTTCTGGAGGGTATATAAAGGCTCCCTTTAAAAGAGGTATGACTTGCGTATGGGCTAGCTCCTTTGGCAGAAAGCTCAATCGTGCTTGTGCATGTGGACGGACCTCTTTCTCTTTTATTATGTGTGTGTGTGTGTGTGTATATATATATATAATCTCAATTAATAATGCATGCTGACGATGATGTGACAAAACAATTAATAACGGTAATATTAATAAGTATTGCCATAATTTGCCACTCAAAACCTACCTGATTTTTTTCATCACATATATCACAAAGGTTTTAGATCTGGAATAAAGATCAACATTAACGATGAACATTGTTGTTTGATTCACACATATATATGACAACAATCACGTGCCATGCATACGAGCAAGCGAGCGAAAGAGAGGGAGAGGGAGAGGGAGAGGGAGAGGAATACAAAGTGCAGCAAGCATAGGAGACATAGATAGGCACTTTTTGGGCAGATCATGATCTCATGAGTGCTCTAGAGATCGACAAGACGGTGACAGTACATGCGAATAATTAAACTGCGCATCCGATTGCTTGGAAATCGGGACCTGAGGTTTCCATTCTTTTCTCAGGCTCCAGATCTCTTTGTTCTTCATGTTCTTCTTTCGCGCCTTCTTTTTTCACATCATGATCACCATCATCAGCGTATGCGGGCTGAGCATCGACCAGGTAGACTTCAGAAGGCCCTAGCGTGCTTATGATCACGATGTTTTTTATGTGCTCTGGGAGTTTCTTCTCCCCTGTACTGTCGATCTTCGTGGTTCTGTTTCTGTAAATTGCGTACAGCAGCATTTGAAGTATCCCCAGGATAAAACCCAGGACGTTTGGGAGCTAAAAAATTATTCAGGAAAACATTTAACACACAAAGTAAGATAAATGAAAATTAATGGTTGATCAAAAATATTACGTAATTAATATATAGGAAATAAGACTGGAGATCAGAGTTTTGGCGATGGAAGTTATATATATAGATACTTACTGCAATGCAAATGTCCTTCTTGAACATCCCATAACCAAACCACATTATGGCACTCAATGTGAGGAAAAACGATAGGTTGAATGGCATAAACTCAATACTCCTGGTTCGAATTACCTGTGCCTAAAAGAAGTAATATAGAAAATTAATTATAAATTAAAGAAAAGAAATATGAAAATTATGGTTTTTTGAATATTGCTTTTCTGCTCACCACAATGCTCAAGGGAGCTGCAAACACACACACAGAAATTGCAACACATATCCATCCCATAACTTGGACACGGTATGAACTTTTCACCAGAAACTGTGTAGTGAGAACGATCAAGGCAAACACCCCCATGTTCATAGAAGCAAACATTTTGAGGGTCAAATTCTGCAGTCAATTAAAATTCAAAAATCAAAATTGTTAGATGATCTGCACGAAAATGGATAATTAAATAAAATCTTATGTATATATATATAGGCCGTCTTGGTAAAAATTACAACATATATATATATATATATATATATATCATGATGCATGCAGCCTTACCCTGGGAGCCTTTGGGGCATAAGCAATGAACATGCTGATGTAAATCATCTGAATGAAACATCCAAATAGGTTGATGGTGATGAGAAGCACGACATCTTTTTTGAGTGACGCGTAGTACAGCCAAAGCATGGCACTGAACAATGCCACCAGATAAGGCAACGATTGGAAACCTTCAGTTGATTTCTTTTTGAAAATTCGATAAAATGTCGGCCTGCAATATAATTAGCCTCATATATGAAATAATAATAATAATAATAATAACAACAAAAATAAAGCATATATATATATATATGCAACTAAAACAAATTAAGGTGGAGAAATAAAATACTTACAGTGGAGCCAAGTACACCATGAATGAAATGATGTTACCTATATAGCATTGAACAAAGTAGAAACTAATTAATTATTTTTTAGGAAAACTCACTAATTATAAGTATCCTTGTGTAATGGGTCACGTAAACATAAACTAACAACGCTCATAACCGGAAACACGCGAGCTACATATCAACAAAATTCAATAAAATGCATACGTGATAACTCATCGATCTTACTACTTCACGATATTCGTTTCGAGAAATAAAACACACGTGCGCGCGCACACACACACACACACACACATATATATATATATATATATATTCTAATCTGTGTGAGGAAGCCGAGATGGTGCATCATCCATTAGACCATCACACACCACTATTCATATAAAAAAGTAATAGAAGATCATCTATAAAATATTGACGTTACAACTAAAAGAGTTAATATCTCTATAAAAAACAAAAAAAGAGTTAATATCTACTATAGTACTTAACTAATTAAAGCAGACATTCGATGAGAGTGAGAGAGAGAGAGAGCTCAGAGAAGAGGAAAAGCTAAAAGCACAATTAGGGGACCGAACCAATTCACTTAAGCCAAAAATAACGTACGAACTTATATAATAGACCAAGAGTGCACAAAAACCTTGGAACTAATTTATGTGAAACTTGACTCGGACTAATTAACCAAAGAAGAAGAAGATCGAGAACACAAGAGTACTAGAGACGAGAACTGGTCCTGGTCCGAACTAAATAAAGCTGGTGGTTGCAGCCGTAAGTATTTTGACGAAACCTAACTAGCTATAGAAATATTCTTTCTATATATGTATATATGTATTTTGATGAGAGCATGTATTTTGTCATTTACCTAAGACGCCGAAGGTAAATGCCCATGCGTGGAGGCTGTTCATAATTGCCATATCGAAAATGAAGAGCAGAAATTTCCCCCCTCTCTGATCTCTCTCTATCTCTCTCTCTGAAAAGAAAAATGTAGGACCTTAAGAACCCTAGCTCTCTGTCTGAGCCAACCCCAGGAATCTCAGCGCAGACAGTGAAGGTTGGTGAGGATGGAAAAATAAGGCTAATGGAGCTTGGTATATATACACATGCCGAGGAGAGAGCCAGAAGAGAGAATGTGTGCGTATTGAACTCGTTTTGGGTTCATGACAGGTGGAGCCTTAGTAGGTAGCGTACCATAAAATCATTTACTCAACCGCAGTCCCACATTCCCCACTCCCACTGCCGCCCACCCTCGCGTGTCAAAACTCGCCCACTCAAATGCTGCCAGATTTCACTATGCTGGGAAATGGTTACTAAAAAACGGTTTAATACTACAAACTTATTCAACCGACCGTTAAAATTAAACCGGTTTTAGTTTTAGTTTTAGTTTTAGTTTTATTTTTTTTAACATTTTCATTCGGTTTGATTGTTAAACTTAATTGAAATTAACTCAGTCTAAATTTAAATTAAGTCTAATATCTATACTTAATTATTAAGTTATTAAATTTATCTCAACTCAAAATTTCTTTATATGTAAGATTTATAATTTTTTTTAAATTAATATTTTTTTATACGCAGGACTCACAACTTTTTTTACATGCAGGACTCACACAATACTTTTTAAATAATATTTTTTAATTTAAACTTATTTTAAGTGGACTTCATAAAACACACTCCAATATATCTATTTATTACTATTTATAAAGAACTCAACTCAATTCAACATCTAAATACAACCTTCATATATATATAATTGGTTCAATTAGGCCATTCAGACCGATTTGAGTTGATTCCACCTAATTCAAAAGTCTCGTTCATTCATTTGTCTTTATGAAATTAGTTTTTTTTTTTTTAACTAGCTTCTTGTACTAGGATACGATATAAGAACTATATAAAGATATATTAGATACATATATATGTAATATTTCATCATTATGTTTAATAATAAGGATAGAAAAATTGAAATATACAACATGAGATTATGTAGTACTGTTTTATTTGAATCATGAACAAGTAAATAGGAGATGAATAATAAGTTTATATTAAATTAGTTTGCGATTGGGCACATAATACTACTTTTGTCATGACCTTATAAAATATAACTAAAGGGTATTTATTTTTTCATAGAAGAAACATTTGTGGCAAAAAGAAAGTGAAGATAATTGAGGTCAAACACCTAAATCGGACGCTTATAAGTTAAGCTATTTATATTTATATCATATTCTTACTAAGGTCAGTAAAATAACTCTTATTTTAAAATTCTTTGTACATTTTTGGATTGTATTGTATATAATATATTTTAAATTCATTTTATTGACAGTGAAATCTCACATTTAAAATCATCATCAATAGTACCCTAACTTAATGATTATAAGAATTATGGAATTCATAAAATAGGCCATGCATTCTTCAAATAATATTTCGATATTTCGGCTTTCAATTGAAATCATGTAGCATGCAATGTGTGAAGACGTAGGCGCGCGGGAGGATGAGGAATATTGGACGCGCCTAGAGAAAGCGCGTGAAAGGAGATTGAAAGGGAGCTTAGCTAGGGTTTTTACGTTACGGGCATAACGCAAACTAGTTGTCGAGGGCGTAGGCTCGGTTCACGTGACCTCTCCAAAAACACTCTTTTTAGCCGTTTCTTTTCTTTTCTCTTAATTTCTTTCTATGTATCTCCCTCGCCTCGTCAGCCCTAAGTGTCAATCGCACCACCCCATCTCTCTAGATCTCTCACTCTTACACGATGTTCACAAGCTTTTATTTTTAATCACTTTCCATGCATCCAAACCCTTGTCTATTTGTCTCATAGTGCATCTGCATGGAAACTAAAAGGTTTCGTGTGGTATATGGGTACGTACGTTCTGGCTTTTTTCTTCTTCAAGCTAGCTGTATAGCCTTTAATTCCTTCCTTCTTTTGCGTTTATGGGTATATATATATATATAAGATAGAAAGAAAGATAGAAAGAAAGAGAGAAAGAAAGAAGGAAAGAAAGAAAGAGGACAAATTTAATGAGCTATAGTAATAATGATGTTGTTATTCTTTCTTGTTTTTATTATGTGTTTTGGGATTTGCTTGAGAATGCTAGGTGGAGGCGATTCAACGCCACAGCTAGCTGCTCTGTACAGTAGTAGTGCCGACCTTCTTTTTCTTTTAAGATTTTTTTGGGGGTATCTGGTCACTAATTAGTTCCTTTAAGGATTGCAGTACATGATAATCTCCTCAAAAGAGAGCTCCTTTATATCATGCAGATGATCATCATTAATATGGTGGCCAGCTATCTATTTTTCTCAAAAGAAAACGTTTTAATTTTGCTCTATTAATTAGTGTACGTGATCATGAATTGCTTATGCGCGAATTAGTGATAACATAAACGGAATGGATTTGCATGCCTCTAATTGTTAGCGTCAAAGATTGATCCTAATTATAATGCCTTAATTCAAACGTCCTATCATTTTGCGTCACTAATCTTACTGTTTCAATCATATAGATAAAGTTTATGTTCGCTTTATATCTCAATCGTTAGAGGAAATGAAATGACGCAAATAAAGATTGGCACCGTTCGTTGGTTCTACTGCCCTTTTTAGCCACCTAATCTTTGTTTGCATATATATTATATATTGTTGACGTAACGCTACTATTAGCCTTTGCTTTCTTCTCGGCACCCTTTAGGGACAAAGTTTTCGATTTAAAAGACAGATTGACATGCATGCAGTAATTTTTGTCACTCATTTAATTACTAATATGCAATCACACTGCTAATATTAAAAAAAAAAAAAACAGCTAAATTGGCCATCTACGTACGTAACTAAAAACATGCACAAATATATATTTATTCAGGAATAATATCTTTGAATGATATATATAATATATATATATATATATATATACCTAGCTAATAGAATTTGAATCGAGGATCAGATACTTGATTCAAAATTTTTTTGGACGGCTTCTAGAAAGTACTATTCCGTGCTTTATTTCTCTTGAATTTCTTTGTTTCATTTGATTTCGTCATATATTTCAATCGAAGATAAGAATTGTCCATCAATCAATCACGAACATGCTGGTGAATCTTTATTCGGCTGCCTCCTCGAAGGCCCTCATAATATCTTCATTAGCTGATGATCATCAATATGCGAAGTGAGGTGGGATAAGGAAGATAAGGAAGAGCATGCATGATTAGCATTACAAGAACATGATATATCTGATCTTTAACTTTGGTGCTCTCTCTTTTTTTTATTGAAAAGATAACCAACCGATCATAATTTAGTCAAAACATCCGGAAATATATCGATCCATGGTCCCGTCCCCTTCTTTTATTGCTTTAGGACGTCACGATTTAGTAATGTAGAAAGGGATGAGAACCATGAGGTGGAATAAGGATCGAAGACAATGATTAGCATTAATCTCTGAAATATGCATGCATGCATGCATGGAGCTTTAGATGTCTTGATATAGTAATTAAGTAGCACCCAATTTTTCATCGATGCATGGTTCTGACACGATGATCATAATTAAGAACATAGACAAATGAAGGAAAATAAAAGACCATTCTTTGATTACAAAGATAAAACATATTTTGGCTAGTGATCAATTCCAAGAGGCTATATATCGTTTGCAAGTTGGAACTATATGTCCGACTAATACTGCAAATCATGATTTGATTAAGCGCAAGCAACGACTTCTTTTATCTGCAGCTCATAATTCCAATAACATTCTATTATGCAATTAATGTTTCATTAATATAACTTAATTTGTTGTGTGTGTGTATCTATATATATATATATATATATATATATAACCAAAAGGGAATTACTTTGATATATGTAAGCAAAAGCAAGTGATCGATATCAACCAAATTAAAGAGCATATATATGTGTACTGTGTGTGTGTGAGGTGGCTATATAAATATATATATATATATATTATTTTATATCTAGGTTGGTCAGTGTATGGAATTGAATTTTAGTTTATAATAATCGTTTAGTACTTTACAGCGATTCAGAGACTACTTGATTAAGATGTGATGTCATAATCTTTTAATTAATTTCTTACTCCAACACTTTATCAGACGGCCAATACATATATTCATTGAGCACTAACTTGATGTTGGTCTAATTGCCTTTATTTTTTCAGACAAAGATGTAAAAATACGTTCCCTCGACAGCAATTTGGTTCTATGGTGTAGTGGTTAGCACTACTTTGAATCCAGCGACCTGGGTTCGACTCCCGGTAGGACCTTTTGATACTTTATTTTATAATCATTTTCAACTAATAGCTAGTATGGTGAAATGGAGCTCATGAAAGCGAATATAAAAGAACCGATTGATACGTCATTCTTCTTTATTCATTTTTTTGGTCTCAATGTTCAAGGTTTTTCCAAATATAGCATGTGATTGTGCATAAATTAACCAACTTGATCGCTAATCGTCAAATCATGCTGCATGCCTGAATAACCAAAATAATAGTAATAATATTAATGAGACATGTTTTGTGATGTTAGTCTAATACTGGTTTGAATAGTAAGAAGAGATGAGATGATCTAAGAATAATAAAGAATAATAGTTAATAATGTGTGAATAGTAGTTAAATGATTTAAGTAAAGATACTTATGGGATATTTGGAAATGAGAAAAAAAAATTGAATAAAAATATTCTAAAGTTAAAATATTATTAAAATATAATTTCTTAATATAATTTTTGTTTTGAAATTTGAACTAATTGAAATGTTTGTTGTATTTTATTTTTATGTTTGAGAAAGTTGTAATGATTAAGTAATTATTAGATGAAAAGATTGAATATTTAAAATTGAAAAATATTTGCATTTGTGGTGTTTGGATATTGAGATGAAATAAAATAAAATGAGATAAGATTGAATAAAATAATAATATTTTGCTATCCAAATTAGGCCTAAATGGATCACATCGAGACAAAATCTATTATTTTTCACCCGGCCTACCAGATCGATTATTTTTTCCTTCCACCATATAATTATAGAAGTTTAATACAATATGCAAATTCTTAAGTGCCATCTTTAATCTATTTCCTTGAATATGAAATTTTGGAGTTAAAAGCAATCAAATTATAGATCATAAAGGAATGTATACTTAGGGCATGTTTGGTATTGCATTAGAAGTCTTGAAAAGTGTTTAGTCGATAGCCTTAAATGTTTTTTGGTAGAGAAATTGATTGTTTGGGTGTTATATATTAAAATACATTTTAATCTCAAATAAGTTAAAAAGTACGTTTGAAGAAAAATACCATTTTAATACTTTTTCTTAAATGTAATTTTTTGGATAATATATATGAAACGTAATTCAAATTTTAGAAAGATTATCAATGAATGAAAATACTCATACAACTTTAAAATAATTACAATTTTGAAACTTTTAAGGGTATAATCATAATATTTAAAAAATCAAATGACTGTCTTTCTACATAAAAAAAAGTACTTTTTTTAATTTATTTTCAAACAATTATAACATGTTTGAAAGTATTTAAAATATATGATTACCAAACAATAACTTATTATTTAAGTTATAAACTATAAAGCATAAAACTATAAGTTATATTTTCTACTGCAATTTCAAACATTTACTTATACTTGATTCTTGGTCATTCATCATTTTTTTTTATTAAAAAAAATTATTTTTGTCAGAATAATTTGATAATTTCAAGTCCTAAAATATAAGAACATATTATTCTTGTAACTCAAGTTGTAGGGCTAGGTAATAGGTAGGTATATGTAAGAAAAAAAAATTAACACAAAACAACATGCGAGCAGGTGATTAATTGCTTAAGTGTGTTTAGATTATGAAGTATGTTAAGTTGAGCTGAATTGTTTTTGAATAGTAATTAGTTGAGATAATTGAGTGAGTTTTATGAGATTTATTAAAATAAGTTTAAAATGTATTTAAATAATAAGATGAATTTAGATAAATTATAGGAAGATGTAAAATTGTAAAACCCACCATAAAAATATTGTCTCCTCACGCGCTCGTCTGCTGGAAAAAAGAAAAAAATTCCGCTATTGCAGAACTGGAGAGAGAGAGAGTACAAAAGAAAGGGAAAAAAAAAAAAAAAGAAGTTGATGCGTTTATGTCACTGTAGCTACAGTGACATAAAGCAGCCGACAATGACATAAAGCATCCGATAAGCTACAGTAACGCTACAACAACATTGTCTTCCAAGTGATTTTAATTTGAAATATGTTAAATTTATGTATTTGAAAGATAAAACGAGATTAAGGTCCCATTCGTATTTGAAGATGAGCTCAACTCATTTTAACTCATTTTCATTTTATTATTATATTTTTATAATTTTTTTATATAAAACACAAATTTCTATACATATTTTTTAAATCTTAATATACCTTTTTCAAATCTCAACACATTTTTTTTAAATCTCAAAATAATAATAATATTAAAAAATAAACTAAACTCATTTCAACTCATCTCAATTCATCTCATCTTCAAATCTAAGTAGGGCCTAAAATAGAGTATACTGAGTACACTTTGCAAACCAAACGGGGCCCTATTAAATACTAGCAAAATAGATTGACCTTTTTTGCTCTTCTCCTCTGAAACCCAACCTTCGAAACTCCTAATTTCTTCTTCGTTACAACGGCTTCAGACCTGATCAAGTGTTGAAGGATTCTTATAATAATCACTACAAGAAAAATAATCTTTTGTAGTCAGTTAATTTTAGCTAAATAACTATTTACAACTAAAATTAGTTGTAAATAACATTTTTTTCACTATTTATTAATTATAAAAACTAAGATTTCTTGTAGTGAATAGAAGATGAAAACGAGGTTGGCGAGGGCATGCACATGATTAACGCTAATTTTACCTAGGATATATAATTTTTACCCAGTGCGTCATTCCTTTTCACTTTATTATGAACATCCATCTCACTTTATTATCAGCATCCATCCCATTGTATTCGCCCATTAATTCTGAAACTTTTTTATTTTTACGGCTGCAAGGCTCAACCCGATCTTTTTCGATTGTTTTACTTTCAACATTTTTTTTTAATTGAAGCTTATCCAAAGGCCTAGTGGTAATGCGGGTAGGATGAGTGTGAAATATTTGAACCAAATAATGGAATACTGGCGGCGAAGAATAAGCCTAATGCTGTTCAGTATGTGGCCGAATACGTTAGGAAGCAAGCAGATCATGAAGACGTACCTGGTAATCAAACGTCGACGAAGAAGTAAGAAAGGGAGGCACGATTGCTGAAAGAAGAAGAGTACTTGAGATGCTTACGTGGTGGACTTCTATTGGAAGGCTGATTATTGGAAAAGACTACACCAGGTGGTCTACAAGTTTTCTCTTTTGAGATACTTTTAGAATTTTAGTCAAACATGAGCAGGCAGGTTTTGGGCAATATCCGTCCATTTTATGCCCACCATCACGCCTACCATATTAAGAGCGCTACATTAATTTCTTTGTATGCATCTTTAAAATTATATTTTTTTAAAAATTAATTTTACATGAGTAGTGCTACACGTAGGGGTGTTCATCCGGATTCCAGATTTGGAAATCCGAAATCCGGATTCAAAATTTTCTTAAACATTTAAAAAAAAAAAATTTAAAGTATTAACAAATAAATAAAATTTTAAACCGGGCCGAGTTGTACCCAGCCCAGATGAACAGGCTTAGCTACACGTGCTTAAAATTTTACTTAATGCATGTTTGAGATTGCAGTGGATAATATAACTTATAGTTTTAAAACTTATAACTTATAACTTAAATAATAAGCTCTACATTTCAAAAGTTGTTTACCGTTTGGTAAACATAAATTTAAAGAGTTTTGAAAGTCAGTTATAGTATAAATTTCAAAATATACAGTTATCCGCAAGAGTTTTTTAATAAAAGCATCAATTTAATTGATGCTTTTTGAAAATATTGGCTTTTAACTTTTTTAACAGACTAAAGCACTTTTTATAAAGTTATCAAACATGTCATCTTTTCTTTTAAAGTATTTTTAACTATTTTAAAAAACTTTTTAAATTTTGTAATACAACCTCAAACATACTCTTACACTTTTACTTACAAGATTTGTTTTATATTATTTTTTTCAATTTCAAATTTCAAATTTTGAATTTCAATTTTCATCATTTCTGACATATCAATAAGTGACACGTGGAGATGTAAGTTTTTTGTAAGTATTTTGTAAATATATTTAACATTTTTCATTTTGCATATCAAGAAAAATACCCACATTGAATGATGCATCTTTGAATTAAATAATAATAATTTTTTTCTTTTTTCTTTTTTCTTTTTTCTTTTTTCTTAAAATATTTTTTTATATGTTTTACAATTAGCACTCACTGCATGCAAAATCGTATCATTTCAGCTGTGCTAAAAAACACAAATTCCATATATCCAAATATTACCAATTTCATATATCGAACTGATCAAATTTATCAATAAATATTAATATGTGCTCAAACACATTTTGTAACATTGACTTAATACAAATTTTATATATCAAAATTATCTTAATATAAATTCTAAAAATTTGATTTGAATAGGTAGGAGAAAGAAAAAACATTAAAATAATTTTTGGAAAGTGAATATAGTATTTCTTCAAACTTAAAAAATGCTATTCATAGCTATGCAAAATTTTGAAGATGTATAATTTAATATAGACCAATTTAGAGAGATATTATGCAAATATGAAGATGCATAAGTCATTATCAATGCTAATATATTGAAATTTTACTCTATGTTGAGGAATAAATCCCACATTGCCTGTGAATAAGGTCTTGGGCATGGTTATAAGTAATGTGCAAACCTCTCTCATTGGATCGATTTTATGAGATGAGTTAAGCCCATGAATTTCTACATGGTATTAGAGTCTGCCACAGGACGAATGTGGGCCCACACTACTTACCCTGTGACAAGAACCAGAAAAATTACTGGCCTGCACGTGAAGGAGGGTATTGAGGAATAAATCCCACATTGCCTGTGGACAAGATCTTGGGCATGCTTATAAGCAATGTGCAAACCTCTCATTTGACCGATTTTATGAGATGAGTTAGGCCCATGAATTTCTACACTCTAAAATTACAATTCTACCATTAGATCCTACAGTTTATTTTTCTTTTCTTTCCTCAATTTTTGCACGTCCACCTTCTCGATTTCTCATTCTTCTTCCTTCTTCATCTCTTTTGTTATTTCTAATGGATCCATTATGTATTGACTCTGTTCGAGATAATCAATATCCAGAATTGAGGTAAAAAGATGAAGGAAAGAGACAGGATGAAATGAACTAAGAAGAAATGATTCTGATTAAATAAAAAAAAAAAAAAGAGATGCTTTTGAAATGAACTCTCGTGATTTCCTTCTTCCTTGTTTGTCCTTCTATACCATCTTTATTAAACGACATCATGTTACAACACAACTAAAGACTAAAACATCATCGTTTTTATTTATAATAAATAATTAATTTAACCATAGACATAAATTCCTATAAAAATATACAGACACAAACGACACCGTGCAACTTATCTAAACGATGCCGCACAATTAAAATCACAAATTCTTTTCACGCATCTCAAATGACTACGTTTCAGCTAGCCTATCAACAATTTTGACGATCTATTTTCATTATGATTTTCTTGAATTATAATTAGGAGTGACAATATATTGTACGATTAGTTCAATTTACAATTATACTTTTATATCTAAAAGTAAAATTGTTAGAATTTTAATTTTGATATTATATTGTTTACATTATAATTTTGGACTTGTAGTTAGTCTTATAATTCTTATAGATTTGTGATTTTAACATTTATATAAAATTATGCTAAATTTAATTCGGTCAAACAAATTAATTTCGAGCATATTCAACTCATTTACATAAATAGGTTGAAACAAGTTGTATTGTTTCATGTTAACCTATTTCGTAATATTTACTAATAGATCATGTTAGATTTTGAGATTTTGACACGATAAATTTAACGGGTCAAATTTTGATTAACCCATATAGTATAATATACATGCCTTGACATGACATAAATATGACATGTTGACACGATTTGACACCCTTAATTGCAATGCACCCTTTCAACCCAACTCTCACCATCTTCCAGACCTAAGGATGTAAGAAAAAATCGAAAAATCAGACCAAACCGGCCCAAACCAGTAGAATCAATTAGTTTTGGGTTGGTATGATTCAGAATCGATTCCCATAATATCAAAACCAGCTATTTTAGAATCAGACTGATTCAATATAATATATATATTAATTATAATATACATTTTATGGCCTAGTACTAATAATCTAATTCTATATTACTATTATTAATATACTTTAAGTCTATATATAAATTACTATAATACATAATTACATTTGAAATAATGATATAGTAATAGTAATACTATTATTATTAGTATACTAATACTATCATTATTAATGATTAGTTATAAAAAATTTAACTTACTATAATTAATACTAATATATAATTATTTTAATCACTATAACTAGCACTAATATATATACTATAGTCTAATGGACTAATATAAACTAATTTAAAATCAAAAGCCAGACCGAACCGAATCAGAACCAATAAAATCAGAAGTACTTGGTTAGGAGAGTAATCGATGCATAATTGGTATTTGAAAATGCAAAACTGGTATATACCAGTTCGATCCTAAACTTTATAAAAAAAAAAATCAGATAAAATCAAACCGGTTACACCCCTATCCAGGCCTCAAACTATCACTACAACCCATGAGCATGGGCGGACCTACGTTGGTAATTTTTTTTCAAAATTCAAAATAGCCCTCTTTTTTTTTTTCCAAAATTTAACGTAATCCTAAATTTTATTCATAATTTCATATTTATATAGAAATTGCCCCCCTCCCCCCCAAAAAAATTTATAATTTCCTTATTCCCATATGCTTTTTAAAATTTTAAAAAATTTCAATATACATAAAAATGTTCCTCTCTAATTTTCTTCCCTATAACCCTTAGATTTTATATAATTTTCATATATTATCCATCTTCTAAGATGTTGCCACACTAAAATTAAATTAAACAATAAACTATTAACATTTACCCTAATTTTATATTGTATAATATTGAATTGCTTAATATAAAATCCAAAATAAAAATACTAGAAAAATCATTTAAGATTGATCATAATTTAACGGGTCGGGTTATTATTGACCCATATAGTATAATATGCATGTTTTGAAACGACATGAACATGATCCGTTGACACGATTTGACACATTTAATTGCAATGCACCCTTTTAACCCATCTCTCACCATCTTCCAGGACTAAGGGTGTAAGTCAAAATCGAAAAATTAGACTAGACTGGCACGAATATGTAGAATCAATTAGTTTTCAATAGGTTGTTACGATCCAGAATCGATTCCAGTAATGTCAAAACCAGCTGGTACCAATCCGGTTCTAGTTATAAACTTTTTAGAACTGAACCAGTTCAATATAATATATATTTTAAATTAATTTTTCATTCATATATATAATATAAAATAAAATATTATTATATATATTATTATATATAATTTAAATAATATAATATAATATATAATGCATATTAACTATAATTTATATTTTATGGCCTAGTACTAATAATCTAATACTATATTACTATTATTAATATACTTTAAATCTATATATAAATTATTATAATAAATAATTACATTTGAAATAAAGATATAGTAATAGTAATATTATTATTATTAGTATACTAATACTATCACTATCAATGATTAGTTATAAAAAATTAAACTTACTATAATTAATACTAATATATAATTATTTTAATCACTATAACTAGTACTAATTTATATACTAATAGTCTAATGGACTAATATAGACTAATTTAAATCAAAAGGCAGACCGAACTAAATCAGAACCAATAAAATTAGAAGTACTTGGTTAGGAGAGTAATCGATGCATAATTGGTTTTTGAAAATGCAAAATCAGTATATACCAGTTCGGTTCTAAATTTTATAAAAAATAAAATAAAATCCAACCTGTTACACCCTTATCCAGGACTCGAGCTATCACTACAACCCATGAGCATCGGCGGACCTACGTTGGAATTTTTTTTTTCAAAATTCAAAATAGCCCTCCTATATTTTTTTCAAAATTTAACATAACCCCTAAATTTTATTCATAATTATATATATATAGAAATCCCCCCCCCGGCCCCCCGCCCCCAAAAAAAAAGTATAATTTCCTTATTCCCATATGCTTTCTATTTTAAAAATTTTCAATATACATAAAAATGTCCCTCTCTAATTTTCTTCCCTATAACCCTTATATATAATTTTCATATATTATCTATCTTCTAGGATGTGGCCACACTAAAATTAAATTAAACAATAAACTATTAACATTCACCCCAACTTTATGTTGTATACTATTGAGTTGCTTAATATAAAATCTAAAATAAAAATAATAGAAAAATAATTTAAGATTGATTATGATTTATATGAAAAATAGTAGAAATTATTTATCCTCTAAATTTCATTTAGTAAAGAAAAATTTATTTAATGTCTCATTTTTAGTATTCTATAATTAATGTGATACCAAAATAGATAGATTTTACATTAAATTTGACCAACTAGCTTAAATATTAAAATGAAAATGGCATGTTAAGAGATCATTTGATAATTTTTACAAAGAAAATAATTTCTAAATATTTCATATTTAAAAAAATAAGAATAAATGAATATTATTCTCTAAAATAGACATTAAATTATATTTTTACGTTAATCTACATATACAAAAAGGTAGTGGTCACAAAAAGTTGAAATTAGGTGGCAAAAAGATATTTTCCCACCAAATGTTATCGTGGAAGTTTCATGGCATATAATGAGTGACAAGTAATATTTTTCCCACCATTTTTTTTTTTTCATGGAAAAAGATACATTTTCATGAATCTAGTTTGTGCGAAAAACTAATTTGATTCGTGGCAAAAGTTGTTGGGAGTCAATGCTTTGTGGTGCTTTGGACTTCTTTACCCATAAAAGTCATGGTCAGAAAATAAGTATTGTCACGGAACCAATTGGTCGAAATGCATCTTTATCCATGAATTACATTCATGGCAAAAGTTAAGAAATTTCAAAAAAAAAATTACAAAATCAAAAAACTAGACTTGAACAAAAAACAATCAAAATAAATAGTCTAATATAGGCTAAATAATGGAGGGGCTCTATAATCAAATACACACTTATGCAATCATACAAAAAGGTCTCCTAGGTTCCATCTCTGTATATGAACACAGCACCTAGGTTCCATGACCCTTACAGGTCCCCTAGGTTCCATCTCTGTATATGAACACATCACCTTTTTAAATGCATACTTTTAACAAAATACAGCAGAATTAGAGATTATATAGACATACCTTTATGAGAGCAGTGAAAGTTAGTGTCTGAGGATAAAACCCATCACGCACCATCATGACTCATCACGCACCATCATGGCAGTCCTCACAAAATAAAACACAAAACAAAGAGCATGCAGTGTTATATTTCAGTAATCATGTCCAGCAACTTCAAAAAATAGAGTCAATGATGTCTAGTTGATTTAAACAAAAGCTTGTCCATAAAGAAGATCCATATTTTTGAATATATAGAAACCACTTGCAAAAGTCCCACTCCATAAAAATACAAGGCTTCATTCCAGTTCCCTAATCTTCTTTTACTCACTTGCTTAGACAGGGAAGCTCTCTAAATTAATCATATATACAATTAACTTTGCATAGACAGGGGAGCTCTTTAAATTTATCATTTATACAACTAACTTCATATACAACTAAATTAATCATATATACAACTAACTGAGCATGAACAAGGCCAAAAAAAAAAAACTTGTATATTTGTTGCCCAAAATGTTACAAACTCCAACAAAAAACTTGTATAGTTGCTGCCCTATATTAGAAAACTTGTATTAGTTCCAACATCGCATTAGAACCAAACCCTCTCACTTTTACTCATTTTATTTAGGGATATGGGAACCCATTAATGCAAATTAACAACAATCCTTCAGCCAAAAATAAACAATGTTTCATATCCAACATATAGTTTATTTTTCTAAAAATACTTTTAGATGATTTAGGCATCCATTTCAAGTATTATAATAAAAGTCTAAATTGTAAGGGTTAATACATATGCTATTCTTGGCTGTCTTAATTATGAAAACTCAGGGACAATTTTGTTGCTTCCAACTTAGTAACAAGATCTTTTTCTTTTTTAAGCATGCAATTAGCACTAATCTTTTTAGCCAAAACCTGATGACATGTTTCATGATCTAAATGTTATTTTCATTTATTAATAGTGGTTCTCTACTACACAAACTTATTCCACCAACAACTAATAATTTATCCTGCCTGCAATTTGCACTAATATAAACTAACGCTTTGAAAAAGTGTCAATCAAGTGATCTCAATCAGAACAGAAACCCAAAGTGTTAAAGTAAAATGTTATCCTAAGTCACAAAAACAACTAGAAAAGATACTTTGGGTATAAAACAAATGAAAAAAAAAACAAAATCCCCTGACTAAACTGGTTAGCACAAGTTTAATGTACAACGGTTAATCCTAACTCAACCCACCAACCAATTCTAAAACAATCACAATAACATAAGCACAATTTCTTTTTGTCTAATGAATAAGAAAATTATGATACAATCACAACAACATAAGCACAACTAAATCTGCATACCAACATAAGCTCAACTAAGTCTTCATACCCAAAAAATAACTTGTCATACCAACATCCAAAATAAACACTAGATCAACCAAATTAACCCGCATAAACACCCAAGACTGCTATCATTAAAAACCAGTAAAAAACCAGACTGCTGTCATAAACACTAGATCAATCACTATATCTATTTCATATCTGACTGCCAAATCAGTAGAACATAAATCGAGGAATTACATCGTAATATCTTCACAACTCATAGCAAAGTAAATATAGTATTTCTCTGATAAACCAGAGTTTGTGAAAAAGCATCACATTATGAGATTAAGAATTAGATTGCTAAAAATATGAATGATAAAAACAGTGTAATGTGGAATAAAATATCTTATTACCTATAAAAAAAAAATATTTTTTAGTCACAAACCCTACTCTGATCTGAGTTGGCTTATGGCGTTGAAGGGAAGGTAGTGGAGCAAGGGGGTAGCGTTGCGGCCGTGTGGCGAGTTAACTTGCGGTGGTGCTGCGCTGTGGAGGAAGGCAGCGCAGGGCTTGTACGAGGCGCTTGAGCGAGATCTGTGCGGGGGAGAGCAGATCGACGATGAGAGAAAGGGAGAGCTTGTGGCGGCACTGGAGACCTTTGGGGGTAGCTACGCTGGTAGCTGGAGATGGTGCGGCGGCTGAGGACGCGCCAGCACTGGGAACCCGAGAGAGAAAAGACTTCGAGGGTGAAGAGAGAGGGAGATCTGCAGGAGAGAGAGAAGCCGCGAGAGATGGGCTTGGTTGGGTTGGCCGGCAACGATGGAGGTGGATGGGGACGGTGGGTCGACAGCGGCGTGCAGCGACAACTGCGTAGAGGCATGAAGAGTAGAGATCGAGAGAGAGAAGAACGGCAGTGGGGGAAGAGAGAGAGAGGCGAAGGGTATGGTAGGGAAGAGGGGGCGGGGGGTGATGATGATGTCAATTTCATGGAAAAAAAAAATATGGTGACTTAAAAGTTTTAATCCATGAAGATAAATGTCATTGTGAATTTTTTTTTACCATCAATACAAAAAATACATTTCTTCGTGGTAAAAATTTATATTACCACTACATTATTTTCACCAATATGGTTTCGTGGTAAAAAGCATATTTTATTCCCACAAAAATTTTTGGTTTCAATAGAACATTATTTGCCACGATATTTTGATTATGAAAAAAAAATTCGTAACAAAAAGTAAAATTTGTTGTAGTGAACGTCACCAAAATTTAATTTTATATATATTTTATGATTTTGTAATATTTTTTGCATTTTACATAAATATCGAGTGATAGAAAAGTTGATTCTTCTAAGAAAGATTGCTGATTTCGCCATTGTTGATGACATTCTCCTTCCTCGCTCTTGGTTGCGTTTGGATGTTGAGAATGGTTGAGAGTGTTTGTGAATAGTAATAAAAAATAGGTAAAAAGTAATAATAAAATATTAAATAGTAATAAAAAAATGAATAATAATAAAAATAGGTAAAAAGTAATAATAAAATAATAAATAAAAAAAAAAATATTTGAAAAACTTCCATTTTCAAACCTGGCTTTATGTTTCTCATTTTAACAACCTACATTAGATTCATTATTACCCTAACTCCAAATTTTTTTTTTATTTCTCTCTTTTTTTTTGAGGTCGAGCATATCATGTTCTCTTCATTCTCATTCTTGTCTTCAATTTTGTGCATGGTCGACCATTGTAGTTTGGAGATTTAATGATTTTTTTTTATTTGTTAATGAAAGGTTGTAGTATTTGTTATGAACTCACAGGTGAATTTGCCCGTTCGTTTAACAGATGCAAGCGGGACAGGATTGTGGCCGCAGTGCTGACTTGTTGTGCCAAAAATTTACCTATTAAGTTGTAATTTTTTTTTTTTTTTGAAGAGAACAAAGTCATCTCTATTCAACTCATTGAAACAAAGGATGAATATATGAAAGAATGTCTTCCAATGTAATACTCTTTTCAAAGAGTTTAAATGCATCCTTGACAAACATGAGCTAAACTACTACAAACTCTAGAAACATGAACAATAGACCATTTATTAAAAGAGCAATATTAGGCGTATACAGTTTTCGTGTACCTTTTATAAAATCGATAACGTGACAAAAATGTCTCGTTAACCAAAATATTACAAAATATATCAACACATAAAAACATAATAAAAGAAAAATAAAATTTTAAAAAACAAATAGTTAGATTAAATTATGGATAAAAACAATATTTATATACAAAATATACGTAAAAGATGCACAAACCATATACAAATAATATTTCTCTTATTAAAAAGCAGCAGACCGTCTTGGACATCTTGTAACACCATTTCTGCATAAGTCCCTTTTTATATGGAGCTATTAAGGTTCAAAATCACCTGCTTTGCATCTCCTCAAGGATAACATTCTTAATTCCCCATTTGTTTGCAAAACATAACTGCTTTCAAAGCTCTACAGAAATCCGCTCTTTTTATTATTATTATTATTATTGTTAATCTATATATAGGATTCTGCTAGATGTGCATCAGGACGTAGATTTTTTGGTGAACATAAAGAAGCCACCACTAGTCCCTCCCAATCCTTGATTACGACTCCAACACTAATCATGCACTTTGCTTTATCAACCGATGCATCTCGGAGGAGCACACCAATTAGACACTTGTTGCAGCAGGTTCCTTGAGTGGAAGCTATTAAAGTTGCAAGTTGGGTCAATCTGAAGATTAGTAATTTGATGATTAAATCAATTTATTTAAGGGGAATACCAAATGAACACAGCAATTTTTTTTTTAATTAAAAAAAAAACAATAACATTTAAGTTCAAAAAAATAAACAAAATAGAGCGAATAATCGATAGATGTATACCCATACGCCTCACGCATCGTGATTTCTTCGGTGGACTAACGGATCACCAATATCTTTACTCCAATTTTCCTTCGTTTACCTCTCCATCGTCTCGATCAGAGAATTAGCTTGTAGTAAACGCACAACGATGGAGCAATTTAAAACCCTAGAAATCGTCCGGACAAACTCACGCGTCTTCCATCTCTACCTGAACCGCCCATCCCGTGGAAATGCTCTCTCCGTTGACTCCTTCTCCGAATTCCCCAGAGCCCTGGCCGCCCTCGATCGGAACCCAGACGTCAACGTCGTCGTCTTATCGGGCGCCGGCAAACACTTCTGCGCCGGTATCGACCTCACAGCCCTGGCTTCCATCACCTCCCTATCTGGCGACCGCGGCCGATCTGGAGAGAAGCTTCGGCGAGATATCAAATTCCTACAGGACTCTGTCACCGCGATCGAGCTGTGCCGGAAGCCGGTTATCGCTGCTGTCCACGGGGCGTGTATCGGCGCTGGCGTTGACATCGTGACCGCCTGCGACATAAGATATTGCACGGAGGACGCGTTCTTCTCGGTGAAGGAGGTGGACTTGGCGATCACCGCCGACCTTGGAACGCTTCAGAGATTGCCCGCCATCATCGGGTACGGTAACGCAATGGAGTTAGCGCTGTCGGGTCGGAGGTTCTCGGGTCCTGAGGCAAAGGAATTGGGCCTGGTATCTAAAACTTTTTGCTCCAAGGCTGAAATGGACAAAGAAGTCGGACTTTTAGCCGAGGGTAATCTTGACTTTTCGGCATCTTTAATACTTTATTGTTCATCTTCCGACTCTGATATATCTTGCCTTTGTTTTGCTAATTTGAAGAAGGATTGGTTTGAATTCAAAATTTTTCTAAATATTTTTTAATTTATTATTATATTTTTTATAAATAAAATATATATTTTAATATATATTTTTTAAATTTTAATTTAATTATTTTAAATTTTAAAATAATAATAATATTAAAAAATAAATTCATCTCATCTCATCTTAAATTTAAACTCAAAATCAATATTTTGAATACCGTACCGATCAAGGCACTGGAACGAAATATTTTCGTACCAGTACCGTTTTGTGTACTATTTCGGAATATGTTATACATAAAAAAAAAATTATATATATAAAAATATATAAAAATTATATTTCAAAATAATAGTCAATATATGAATCAATTATATATATTAATATATATGTAAATAATCAAGTCTAAATTAGGATAAAAAAATAGAAAGAAATGAAAAAAAAAAAAAATTTCAAATCCGATATCGGCCAATACAGGCCGGTACACATGGCCGGTACGGTTGAAATACCGGCCGGTACGGCCGAAATCTGGGCCGGTACGAAACAGACCCCATTTTTGTATCGGTCATTGTTTCGATACGATATGTACCGACTGTACCGATTGATACGGTACGAAATTCAAAACATTGCTCAAAACTCTAACGGGACCTCAGTTTTGGATGTCAGCATCTTTAGAAAAATTAAGGTAACAATATTCTTTTATTATTGTGAGACCCACTTTAATAGTGTGTTGGACCAAATAGAGCCATTATTATTTTTTTCTTTTTTTACACAAAGACAAATGGTCAGGTCATTTTCTTGAAGAGACTAGAATTATTTAGAGGTTTAATGACATGTATAATTTTTGTCACTAAACTAAAATAAATGTTTGGATTGGAGACGAAATAATAAAAAAAAATCTAATTTTTTCAAAGCAAACAAAACAGTGAAGTGGGTTGAATAGCCTAGGAAGCATGAAAAAATTTGGCGTCTTGACTCTTCACTAGTCTAATGGGACAGCGTGAACGTCTGGGATTCAAAATTCTCAGAGAGTTGAATTCTCCCAAGCATGAAGATTGGGGATCAATAAACTTGAACAGCAAAGAGATTGGAATTTACCAATGCTTATTGATAATGGCATAGATATATATTGGCAAGTTCAAAATATTTGTTTAGAGTTTCTTGAGTCGGCATTCAAAGTCTCTTTTTCTTTTTCTAGTTTTTAAGAATAGGGAAAATGGTTGTTGTGGCATTCAGGAATTGCTTCCAAGTCTCCCCTAGCTGTCACAGGGACAAAAGCAGTGCTACTTAAAAGCCGGGAGCTGAGTTTGGATCAAGGGTTGGATTATGTTGCCACTTGGAACTCTGCTATGCTGGTGTCCGACGATCTGAAGGAGGCAGTCTCCGCACAAACTCAAAAAAGAAGGCCTGTTTTCGCCAAGCTCTGATGCTGTATGTACAGCACAGCCAACCCCTTGTATTTCACTGCCCAACACTTGATGGGTTTGTTACATTCAGATTAAAAGGTGTTAGGGAATAGAGTAATTAATGGTACTCATTGTCCTTTTTCTTTTTTTTTATCATTTTATTATGTAATATTAGATTATCAGAGATTATTTATTATATTTTACTTGTGAATCACTCATCTAATATCTTATCAAAAAACGATAAGAGGATGATGAGAAAATAGATGATGAATAAATTTGTTGTAAGGAATATACAATAATAAAATGAAAAATTACAATAACATAAAAAAATCTAAACGAAATTAGTGTAAAGTCTTGGACTAAAGTATGGAAGTCTTGCTCTTTGAATGAAAATTTAAGCCCTCTACAATAAATAAAGTTTCAATTGAATAAGTGCAGTAGACTCCTCATAACTTATCTCCTCTATGAATTAAGTCTGCACAAATTATTGAGCTCAAAAACTCCTTTTAAAAAATAAGGCATCTCTTTTATCTCGAAAATTCTCAATAATTGACCTTTTATTTTTTCACTTTAAAACTTTTCACGAGAGACAAAATCCAAACTTTTTTTCCTAAAGCCACTTTTGAAAAAACTACCCGATGGTAGTTGTTGACAATCTCCAACGGCTATATTTTCCATATATGTTATTAAAAAAAAAAAAAACGTTAACGATTACTTTACAAGATTGTTGCCACTTTCAAAGATTTGGTTTGAACATAAAAATAAAAATAAATAAATAAATCATACTTTCCTCGACAGATTAAATCAACGTCATCTAAAATAATCTTATTCAAAAACAATATATTAAAAAGTAATAACATTTTTCCACTTTTTAATAAAAAAAAAAAATTAAGAGAGATACTTCCAATAAAAAAATATTATTATGCATTATGAATGTATGCTACGTATTGCATCTTTATTTAGTCAAATAGTAATTTTTACTCCAGATTCAGTAATAATTTTAAACTTGATCTATAACTTCTAAATGAAAATAAAATTACTGCTCACACATGATAGAACAGGTATTGCCATGAGCTTTGTTAGCCAACACATTACGGCCACGTGCTATTCTTGATTTTAAAGAATAAAGCATATAAGCAGAAACTTTCGATACTTTATTATCAATGTTCAATTTAAACACTTTATGACTCTATCACAAACAGAGCCTTGGCCCACAAAAAGTCCAATTTTAGTAATAACATATTGATCAAGAGAAATGCTGCTGACTAGCTCGATTAGCTTTGAACAAAAAAAATAGCCCTCCAACCAAGTTGTGACACATAAGAAAAATGAAGATTCCGAAATAAACATATCTGTAGCTGATTTTTCCAACCCATCTTTCGACGATTTTCGTACTTTTCTAAAACTCATCTTTTCTGAAACCCATCTTCGCAAGTAAATCTCACTTCAAAATGCCGACTTTCACAGAGTTATATACTAGTTTTAATTACAAAATAAATCACATTTTGGAGAAATGAAGTCTATCAATAGAAAAAGAAAATCCAAGCAAATTTAGTGTATTGACTACTTAAAAAAGCAGCCACACAACTACAAGAAAAAATGTTCAAATTTTCTTCAAAATTTAGGTGAAGTCGACAAGAATATTTGGTTTCAAAACATGTTTGGCTCTTCTGAAACCCTCTATTTTGGGTTTCTTTTTTTAAGTTTTAAAGTTAGTAACTTGGTGGTTGGGATTGAGGATTAGCTAAGTTGGATTTTGGTCAAGTTGTTGGATGGGGGAAAGAGCTTAGATTTAAATCACGGGAAAACATCTAGTGCGAAATGTTTGGTGGTGTTTTTGTTTTCGGTATTTTGTGAAACACTTACTGAGAAAACAAGACTTGTTGCATTCTAGTTAAGGATACATATTGGTGTCCCTTTGACGATTTATTGGCTCTAGAATTAAACGTATAGAGATTTGCTGGTGTACATTACGTATGTGCAATCTTTGTTTGTTAATGCTGGTGAAATGATGACACACAAATGAATTTCTAGTAAAGCAATTATTGAAAGAATTAGTAGAATGTGAAAACGTTGAATTTTTATGTCTTATACTTGAGCAGTAAGATGAAAAATTCGCAATTTAATTGAAACGCTTTTTCTTCACCTACATTTATTTTTTTGGTTTCCAGATAGTTACACTGCCATGCTTTTAGTAACAATTTCTTTCATTCATGTCTTCAGATGCAGAGAGAAGCAGAGGAATGAGGCTTCGTAGCCTGAAGATGTGAATAGGAAGTTGACAGCCATGAACAAACTTTTGATGGAGGAAAATAAACTGAAGCAGCACGGGTTGTTCATCTTAACTGAATCGAGTGTAGGCATGCAAATGGTAATTAAAATAAACTGCTCACGTGCCAAAATGCTATTAGAGAGCTGGTTATTAACTTATCGGGGGAGACCAGTCTAGCTGGTCTCCAGGTTTTCTCATTGATCAAATTCCATAGCTTGCTTGGAGCCAGCTTTGTTGTGTCTCCAATCTTAATGCCTTCAAAACAATTTTTGCTACAACCATTTGAAAATTTTATGCTTGTTCTACAACAGATTTTTCATCTACCCTTTGATATTAAAAGAAGTGACTTGTCGCATATTTCTTTGCTCCAGCTTCTTCCATATCATTTTTTTAAGGCAATCATAGTATATATTATATTAAACGGATACAAGGATACAAGATGTAGTGAGATGGGAATCCTCAACAATCATCCCAATACAATAAACACACAACAAACACTGAAATAAAAAAGTGATTTCAGAACTACAAGTGTGACTCTCACTAATCCCGATTGAAATGATGTCGTCTAAAGTGGTTTTAATATAGTCTGATAATGACAAAAAGTCTCAGTGAGAGAATGTGCGTTGCATTCTATTGAACTGGTCTGACTAGAGGGAATTCTCACATCCACATTAATTTAATCCTTGGTTAGGAAAATTGAAAAATAACAACTTGAAGAAAAATCAATCATATTTATTCTGTAAGGTTTTACAAATTTTCTTTACAAAGGAGTAAGTGGTATTGTAGAAATCATAAAATCGATCCGCAAGACAATTTAAAAGGTAACATCGATGGTTATACTCATCTTTTGTATATTTTTTATTTTTTTTTTCGTGACGTTTGGCATGTGCTTCAGTCATGTTCTTAGTAATGATCTTGTTTGAATTCTTTATAGTTAGAATTAGGAGACATTGAGAAGGCTTAGATAGAAGAACATCTTGCACTTCCATCTTTTAAAACTGGCCCCCTTGAAACGAAAAGGCTTGTTGAGATCTCAACATTTTTCATGGATTTTTCGTTAGAAAGCTCCATTTGAAATCTCTTTAAAATTGTTAGTGAATATATAGTAATAAAATAAAAAGTACAATAAAATAAAAAATTCACACTAAACCAGCTTGGATTGAAGTATGAAAATCTTACTTTCTTTAAAAGATTGAAGGCCGCTACAATATATAAGTTTCAATTGAACCCTTGCACCAAACATTTTCTTAATTTGTCTCTTCTAGAATATAATAACCTAACTAATCGTCATATAGCTCTCATTAACTTTGTACAAATTATTGGGTTCAAATTAGCTCTTCTAAAAATAACACCTTTTTATTATCTGAAATTTTTTTAATAATCGCTAAAATATCATTTTTTTTTTTTTCCTATCTAAAAGGCTTTTAACTAGAGACAAAAAAAACTTTTAACTTTTTCGTTGTACTTACGTAGAACCCAGGCTTTCTCTTAAAGTCAAGTCACTTTTGACAAAAACTACCCGTTGTAGTTGATGAGAATCCTCCTAGATTTTAGAAACGAAAAAGATAACAGGCTAAATAAACAAACGGCTATATTTTCCTTATATGTTAAAAATAACTTCCAGACTTTTTGACGAGATTGATGCCACTTTCAAAGATTTGGTTCAGAACTTTCTCAACAAAAGAAATTCCCATACTAAGAAATCTTATTGACAAACAATATATTAAAAAGTACTAACAGAAGGTGGCTTTCTTCTCGATTCTTCTTCTCCCCCTCCCATAATCCAAGCTCGGATTAGAAAGAGATAAGATGGCCTCACGGAGAATGTGGTCAGATTGCCATTTCATTTGTTGTTGTAATATTACTGTCTGCACAAAGAGGGGACAAGTGGAGAACAACCATAGACATGTTTCTGCAAATGAGCAAGAGAATCCCAAAGACGAAAGTATTGGGATTTGTGTTTGTGTGTGTGTTAATATCTCATTGGATCAGTCCATAGCTATATGTTGAAGAATTCAACTAGCTAGCGTTCATGATAGAAAAGGTATACAATAAGTTAACGAAACACAACTAGCTAGTGTTGGACTTGATCAAGGGAATTAGTTAAAAGAAAGATTGTTTTCTCAATTTCTCATGTTTGTGCATTAATACTACAATATATGCACAAGCAGGGTTACTTCCCGATCCAAGACTATTGAATTTGAAAGCAAGCATCCGGTTACTTTTTATTGGGTAATATCTTATGATTGTGATCTTCTAAAAATATGGATTTGTCTCTTAAGATTTCAAGGGGGTCGTGTCTCTAGACCTGTTCATCCAAATTTTAAATTTAAAAATTTAAATTTTTTTAAATCTCTTAAATGAAAATATCAAAATTATTAAAAAAAAAGTAAAATTTCAAAATTGGGCTAGACAAAATCCAGCCCTGATGCATAGGCCTAGATGTTTTAACCTTAGAGATATGGTAAACACTGATGACAAAGATGGGTCAGACACATTTATCAATTCTTCTTCGTGAAAAATGCTCTCATCTCACATGATTTCTTACAGTACAGTTAGTAATGCCTTATTAGCACCAATCACAGTTCAACACTTGTCATTTTGATAAAGTGTGTGTGATATGTGCATGTATAAAACGTTAAAAAAAATGAAAGGCCTTAACAATCATTTCAAATAGTAAAAGATTTGTTAAAAAAAAAAAAAAAAAACAAAATGATTCAAATGCTATTACAGGGCCACTACACAACGATATACACAGGCCCAGAAAAAACTATCATGGGGTTCTTAACCTCATATGTAGGCGTGGTCCAGTAGGCATGACTCAAGCGACAGCCCAAATCTGGTGGTTTTTCTTTGTCAAACCATCAAAAAGCAATGAAAATCATCCTTGAAAAAACCATAAAATGACATTTTCCCAAAACCCTAAACAAAAGTCTCAAAATACTCATGGGCATTACGTACGTAGTTGATTTACTGAGCAAATATAAGGAATCGAAACTTTTCCAACCATATGGACACATGATATATGTATATATTTATATGTAAGTGTATATACAAGTGATATATATATATATATATATAAAGTGGGGGAAATCTACAGTATATACTTAGTCATAGCTGCTGGCCTTAAATATTAAAGCGTTAGTTGAAGACTTGAAGTGATATCAGATAAGGAAAATTATTTTATTTTTTACAACATATTTTATAATAATGTGTTAAATGAGAGGTAATTTTATAAAAGTAAAATTATTTTGTAAAAATATCATCATCTTACAACATTGTCGTGAAATATATTATGAAAATATGTTATATATGTATATATCGATTAATACTCATTAGATAATATTACTCCTCCCGCGCCGCCTAGATATTCTCTCTCTAATACTAGATTGTATATACGTATGTGTGTGTGTGTTGAAGGTATTGCCAATTTTGAACCAATCACCTGAGGGTTTGTCGTTGATATGTGCCGGGCTTACAAGTATTATTGATAAATCAATGTAATGTGGAAACAAACATGCCAATAAAAAAAATCTATATATGTATTATATGGTACAAAAAGAAAGCATAAGATTCCATGTTAATTTGGCGTTAGGTCTAAAACACTAATTAGAAAGACGATGAAACTTGCTTGTAAAGACAGAAATCTGTCCCTTGTAAGCTTCGTAGAACGAGAGAGTTAGAGTTAAAGACGGTACGTACGTGTACGTACGTAGGTTGGAATGTATGTGGGAGTGATGATATCAAGCAGGCCACTTGGGTTCACATGCCCAAAGACAAAACTCCCATCTCTTGTTGTTACTTTGATGGGCTTTTTGAGGAAGTTTCTCTCTCAGGCATAGAGATTCCGACCCACCAAATACTGAAAGCAACTTTTCTCGTTTTGACAGTTAATAAAACACGCAGCTCATGGCGATTTACGGATCGGACGAAAGGTACGTTTCATGTACCTGTACCATACGTACAAGTAATGTAATATATCGGGGCCGGGAACGATATTCATATGTCAATTAACACTACTTTTGAAAAATGCTACATCTCTTCATCCATCAAGTTGGCCGCATTTATAACTTATAAATTATAAGGGCCCATCCAACAGCTTGTAGCAGTAACTAGTATTCAACCATCTCATCATCAGATATATATAGATATATATATATATATATATACAAGAAAATACTCTAATTAGAAAAGAATTATGTAAAATAACCTCACAAATTAACGTAACTTAATATGATTTTTCATATTGTAAAATTTATTTTTATTATAAAGTAAATCTAATAGGTTATACGAAACTACATCAATTTATAAAAAAAAATTTATAAAATTCTTTTGTAGATGCAACAGACTAATAATACTTATAATTATTACAGTTGCTGCAAATAAAAAAAAAAAAAGGAAATTCAAACTTCTGCACTCAACATTATATATGTATATATAGAGTACATCATGCGGAGTATATATAATATTCGATTAGCTTTGGATCGATCGGTTTTATCTCATGAATAGAACAAACTATATTCACCAAGAAAAGTACAAAAATATATATAAGAGAGAGAGAGAGAGAGAGAGAATTAATTACTTTTTGGATGGTTGAGCTGCAAGTTGCTGGGGGCGGACCCGACAGATGGCCAATTGGGTGGAACCCAAATGTTGCAACCTTATTGCCATACTAAAGGTCTGTACGTCTGATTCAAGCTTCCGTAGTCAAGTAGAATTGGGCAAAGAAAGATCATATGTAGGGGTCTCTATTATGTTTTAAAGTCATACAACTTTTGGTTGCCCATCATGAGTACTACTGAAGAAATTAGACAGCTCTAGCTAGCAGCCTGATCTGTTTAATTGTTATTATTATTTCTTTTATCTTTATTAATGATGCTTGCATGTATATATATTCTCTTGGAAATATTATGGCATGCATGTTGATCATGTATATATGTTGACAAAATTTGTAGCTTCAAAATGAAGAAATGGTCTCTAAAATTCTTCTCAATGGAAAAAAGAAAAAAGAAAAGTAATGACCTGTCTCTGAAAGTCATCATCCTAGTATTACAACTGGGTCAACTTTGAAATCTATGGCCTTTTTTTGAATTTTCTCACACTCTTGTTGATCTAGAAAACTGCTCTCATTGGATATCAGTTTCAATATTCTTGTGTTTAAAAAATTTGCATATATATATATATATATTTAATACGTTTATGTATAAATCAGTCCAATAATCAATTACATCTGCTTGATATAATGATCAGTCGTTAAATATTTTAAATAGCACCATATATTGTATTTTAATCTATTTTTCCTGCAAAACAGGAGCTAATTAATAAAATGGAGTATTGAGTTTCCAGCACCCCCCATAAATTAAAATCTCAGTGTATTTCCACCTAAACATAAACAAAACCTAATTAAAGTGACTGATCATGAGGACATCTCGGCCCCTTTAACACATGGGAAAATGATGATGAAAGAAAAATAGGGGTATGATCCCTTTATGATTGACACAAAGGATGGAGCACTATTTCTTCTTCAACATCATTAATCTGATCCCTTTACGGTTTGTACCTCTTTTGAGTTTATAGTTAACAGAAAAATAAATTAAAAAAATTTAGCAAATAATAATGTTCCTGGTTCCCATAATTATTATCCAATAGCCTTAATGACGTTTTTAAATCGTTTTAATATTCGAAGAACAATGCAGTCAATCATTCAAATTGTTCTTAGATTCTTTTATTGTCCTTTTTTTTTTTTTTTTATTGAAAAGTCAATATTCTCATTAGAGATGTCCTATGGCCTTTCCCTTGCCAAAGAAAAATAAAAATAACATCTACTGTTAATACTGTTGTAAAATAAATTTCACATTATCTGTAGACAAGATTTTGGGCATACTTATAAGCAATATGCAAAACTCTTTCATTAGACTGGTTTTATGAGATGAATTAAGCCCATAAATTTTTACATGGTATCAGAGCCTACCACAGGACGAATGTGGGCCTACACTACTTACCTTGTGACAAGGACCAGAAAAATTACTGACCTGCATGTGAGGGAGGGTATTGAGGAATAAATCTCACATTGCATGTGGACAAGGTTTTGGGCATGCTTATAAGCAATGTGCAAACATTTTTCATTTAACCAATTTTATAAGATGAGTTAGACTCATGAATTTTTACAAATACTGCATATAATTAATTAATAATATATGTTTCTTTTCCTTCTAAGTATAAACTTTTCATTATTGTTGTTACAAAACGAAAACCGGAGTAATGTTCCAATTCTTTTAAGATCTGGTTTGTTTTCACAAACAATCTCATCTTATCATAATTATTATTTTCTCAAAATTTTATACAAAATAAAATAAATATATATAACAATATTTTATTCAATTTTTAACTTTTATCTCATCTTATTTATTAAAAAAAAAATATCTCTAACTCTCTCTTTTTCTCACTTTACAAGTTAGTGAGAACATGTTGAGTAGCTAGGTAAATGTGTGATCCAATGTGATGCTATTTTTGGATGCTTCAAAGGAGGGCAACCCCAAAGAAAAGTTAATTATTCATAATTAAGAACACAAAGTCCCAAAAAAAGAAAAAAGAAGAGTGAAAAGAGAGGAGGGAGAGAGGGAGAAGGAAACCCAAACTTAGGCAGAAAACCAAAAGCAAAACCAAATGGGGATCACATTTATTAGAGGGAACAAAAGGGGTATTGCAGCTATTGCTAGATAATAAGAAGCACAAAGAATTTTCCACTGAAAAACATACTTTACTCTAAACGCAATAATTGCAGCCTTTGACGTTTCCCTCTTGCTCCTTAAAACCCTCTTCAACACCCACACGCAAACTCCTTTGACCCCTCCAAACAAAATAAAATTATATATATATATATATATGATAAAGCAAGAAATTAATAAAGAAAGAAAGGAAAAGGTAATGAAATCATGGCCGCAATTTGGCTTACGAAAGCCCACAACTTTTCTCTCCATAGAAAAATATAAAGGAATAGAATTTATATTATATGCAAGTGGGTTGATAGCAATTGCTTGTGGGAATCTCACATCCTTTTTTACAAATACACATTTTCTTTCTCTGTCATATGTCTCTTTTCCTATTCAGACTTTTAATTTTTTTAGAATCATTCGTGGAAAAGAAGTGTTTCCCTTCTCCCTACGGAATCAGGCTTCTTCAATTGTCAATGTTTGAGGCTCCAGTTTAATTAAAATCTCAACCGTCCTACGTTATTAATTCCCATTTCCCCCTTCACATTTTTTTTTATTTTAATTTTTAAATTCCACAACCATCCCTCATATTTCTTTCAGAACTACTCCAGTAAATAAACTCTCATCCGCTTTCTCCATTTTATTTCTTATTTATGTTACAATATATATATTATATATATATATATTAATTTATTTATTTATATTGTGTATTTATTAATATTGAGTGCATCATGCATGTTGTTTGTATTTATTAATTTTGAGTGTATATCATGCAACAGATGGGAGTGCATCTATGACATGGGATCCAATAACTCCATGTTTGCTAATTTATTGTGTAAATCATGTGAATTGTTCAATTAGCTTCTTTTTTTTTTTTTCCTTTTTGGAAGCATGAATTGATCAATTACTAAGGCCATATTTGGAATATATACAAACTCACATTAATCCATCTCAAATTAATTACTGATGAAATCTACTATTTTTTTAACTTTTCATATAAAATTAAACGCATCTCAATTTACTTCATACATTTAAATACACAAGACCTCATGATATTTACATTTAAACACATCTAATTATGACCTATTAAGTATTATTATTTATAATTCAACTCAAATCATCTCACTAAAATAACCTCGTTTGAGTTTGGACAGGTGTGTATATATATATAAGAAAGGGGTGCATGACAAAGATAGTTTTCTAAATTAAATTGAATATAAATGCAGCATTAATGATAGGCCAACTCAAAAATAAATTTGAACCTCTTATTTTGTACATGAGCATTCTACGGTATTATCCAAACTCATATCATTAGTATAAATTAAAAAATTGTGCATATATATATGGGGTCTCCTGATTAGATGTCAAACATTTGAGGTTGTTTTATATATTTTTAACTCGTGATCATCTAGAAGTCACAATATGACATGTCTTGTTTTAGCCGACTTTATATTAAGTTTAAACCAATTAATGAAAGAAATAATTATATTATGATGTGACGTAAAATGCATATATATATATATATTATTGCATGCAAATGTAAAAACACTAGCAAAAAGTGTAGCAATAATCTTTTAGAATTACACGTTTTGCGATATTTTATAAATTGAAAGTGTCGGGAATTTGAAAATTGAAAGGTCCTTGTTGTCCCAATAAACCTCATTTTGAGCTTGTTGTCTTGGTTTGGTCTGGAATCTTTTATTGCTTAAAGAAACCGATAATCACAATTAGGCCTCCTTCAGATTATAAAAAGTGATTTCAATTCATTTTATTTTTTTATTATATTTTTTTTATATAAAATATAATAAATAATTTTAAATTAATAAATAATATTTTTTTTAATTTTTAATTTTCATATCAACTCACTATCTAAACAATAACTAAATCACGAGGGGCTGCCATTTTTTAACAACTCTATTGAATATCAGGTAAGTAAGAATAGACCTATTCATCCGGGTTGGGTTGTACTTGGTCCAATTTAAAATTTTATTTATTTATTAATGTTTTAAATTTTTTTTTTAAAAGATCTAAGGAAATATTGAATCCGGGTTACGGATTTTCAAATCCGAAATCCGGATGAACACCTCTAAATAAGAATATGGTGAGCGACTAAATTAAATATAATGTAGTTACGGTAAAAATACATGATGGTAAATTATAGACTTAATCTTATCATGATTTAAAATATATAAAACCGAGATCTAAATCTTATAATTGCGAAATTATTTAATTCGTAGGGGAGTTTCTTGACCTCAAAAAGCTAAAAAAAAAACAACCAAATTGCAAACACAAAACCATTAAATATGAAAATATTTATATTTCATAAGTATGTCAGCTTGTCTAGAATCTTTTTACAATAGTGTAAATATAAAATCACATTAATTTATTTGAGTTTTTATTGAATGGTTATTACTATAATTAAAAATTTTATTATATAAAATAAAACCAAAATTAATATCTACGGTGTCTTATACAATAATCCCTAAAATCTCCACCATCTAACGAAATAGAAGGTAAGTAATTATTTGAATAAATTCCTTTCACAAAAAGAAAACAAGTACCATTTTTACTTATTGGACACGAAAAACTATGCACACACTCTAGTCTCTACTAGCACATCATATATCATTAGTCAATCAATTAAGAGCAGTTCTACCTTACAAACGGCGGATCTCGACTGGAATCCATCTAGTTAAAAAAAAGTTTTTTATACTTATTTTCAAATATTTTAAAACAAATTAAAAAATTACAATATTAAAAAATACATATTCTTAATCAATATATAAAAAAAAAAAAAAATTTAAAAATCCTACTCTACAATCAAAATTTTCAGTCGGAAATTCTATTTGTAAGAGTAGAGTTTCTCGTCAAATAATGCCCATAAAATTATAAAAAAAAAAAAAAAAAAAAAAAATTCGCCTGAGAATTCAGAATAATTACAAGGCAATTTTGTATTACCTAACAACTGATAATGATTTGGAAATTTTGGATAATATGGAAAAAGAGCCGTATAATGATGTATTTGAGGTAGATAGGAGAGGATGCATTTGTCTTTTCACAAGAGAAAGAGAGGGATGATTATCGGAACGATGTGTACTGAAAACTTTTTCTAAGAGAGACAAGAAGATTTGGGGAAATCTTAAGATGGGGCATGATTTGAAGGTGGCATTTTTGTCAGCTACCATAAATCCGACGTGGGTGCCCGTCGTTTTGGTGGCAAGTAGGTCCCTGCCCTTTATTCCCCTCACCCACCCCCTTCATCTAGGTCACATTTCTCTATTTATTGACCAATCTATCCTTCCCCAATACCAACGGCGCCTATAGTCACTTGTAGTTGTGTTTGTGAGGAACATCCCATGCATTGTCAATGTCAAGGGCACCCCACCCCAAGGCCCAGATTCGAATGAAAAAATCTACACAATTATTATTTACATAATTTTTACATACTATACTTATTTTTATCAAATATTTAATATATAAATAATGAATAAAAAAATTTAATTAATTAAAAAATTAAAAATTAAATAAAATAATATTTAAATAAAATAATAATAATAACGCATAAAAATTGAAAAATTATTTAGAATTACTCAATTCGAAAAATCTATCCCCTTCGTCATGGGATCATGACTATCGTCTTCAACTTCATCTTTTTTACCAAATAAGTTTATCAAACATAGCTCTTGTAGGCTGTAGCGTGTACCCTGTAATAAGAATTTTCTCCTTGTTTATCACCATCACATTAAAAATATAATATCAAATTCAACAAAAAAAAATATCATCTTTGCAATTCTGATTACTTGTGAAAAAAATATATTTCTTAATCATATATATATATATATATATATTTCAAAAATCTTATGTAATTATTTTTGTGTATTCTTTTGTGCACTTTATTAATATGATTAACTGTGTAATTTTTTATAAAAAATAGAAAAGAAATAATTTGGCCAATCACATAAATAAAGTACACAAAGAATGAACAAAAATATCTGTATATAAACATAACTCAATTTTCTTTACTTGATAGTGATGAAAAATTACATCACGGTTTTTTTGTTTGGGAGTTTAGAAAAGTTATAATTATTAAGTGAATTACATATGGAAAAAACAATTTTTTTAATTATATCTATGTATATTTTTTCAAAAATCTTATATAATCATTTTTGTGTATTTTTTTGTACACTCTATTAATATAATTTTTTTTAAATATAAAAAAATATTTTGGCCAATTACACGAGTGAAGTGTGCAAAAAGTGAACAAAAATAACTATACATGACATAACTCATATTTTTTTACTTGATAGTGATGAAAAATTGCATCAATTTTTTTTCTTTGGGAGTTTAGAAAAGTTATAATTATTAAGTGATGATTAGATGAAAAAATTATAAATTATAAATATTTTATTTTTAAGAGACGTTTGAGAATAAAATTGAAAATGTTTGAAAACAATTGTTGCCAAATAGAGACGATGTGAAAGATTTATTTCTGAAGGATAAATTAAATTTTTTTTTTTTGTCTTTCTCGACCTTCTAAATTCATATAAAAGAAAGAATTGAAACCGAAAATCCCATTCGTCTACATTGGATACAGGAAAAACGATAATTTTAATTTATAAAACAGTTATAGGCTTCATTAACCTTTGATATTGCATTATGGTGTACTAATTTCTTTAAAATTATAATTATGTTTTCAAAAGAAGTTTAGAAAAACGTAGAAATGGAATAATTTTGGGACAATCAATAACGAACAGCTCCACTACTTTTGCACTCTTTTTAAAGACTTTTAACAATAAGCCTTATAGTGAATTTAGTTAATTCTAATTTTAAGTTGAATTAAATATTTAAATATTTAATTTTTGAATTATTAAATTATTAAATTATTAAATTTATTTTAATTAAAAAAATTGTGAGACCTTAATTTTTTTTAATTTTTTATAAATATATCTAAACTCATCTTAATATTTAAATACATTTAAATTTATCTTAAATAGATCCAAAAAACTAATTTTACCATTTTAATATACTATTATTTATTTATAAAGAATTAAACTTATCTTAACTTAATTGAACATCTAAAAGGAGCTTAATTAGTTCAATAAATAGCAATCGCAGACATTTTTATGATTTAAATTAAGTTTAAATATTGAGAAGTGTTGAAAAAAATTATAAATAGTAGTAAAAAATAAGTAAAAAATAATAACAAAATATTAAAAAATAATAAATAATAATAAAAATATATAAAAAATAATAACAAAATATTTTAAAAATATTTAATAATGTCTTGCACACTAAACTAAACGTAGCCTTAATCAACGAAAAGCGTTGAGGGAGAGGCCAAAGTTCAAACTCCAAAGAGGATTGTTCCCCCACATGTAAGCACCATCAAAGGGTACATTTGTATATTCAGACGTGCCTTGAAAGGCACCGGTAAACTCCAGCAGTCAGTAAGCATGACATAAGGAGCCTACTAGTTTACAACCATGCAACCCATTAGCGGGTCACAAGGAAATGACCATTATATCCATCATCTTTTTCCCCAAAAAAAAAACACCACTAAAGACAAATTACGATTCTTTATATAATTTTAGACAAGTCAAATTAATTCTCCTTATAGTATTCTCTTTTATTCGAATAAATATTTTGAACAATACTATATATATATTCAATAAATATTATAAGATCCCGAGATTTTATACTGTCCTAAAAATTTGAACAGTAACTTCAAATGCCCAAATCTGCCTCCACCTATTATTTTAAAAAACACATGACTAGCTAAGATCAAATCACATTTCATAGACCCGTCACCCTATAACACTCTAGAGAAATTAATTTGTTAAATATTTAATAAATATTGTAGGATCTGCCCAATTTTAAACCTCCTTAAAATATGAACACTAATTAAATAAAAATCGAAAACTCAAAAAGGTAAAACAAATTACTTGTTTTTGTGTTAAAAAAACGTTGTCTTTGGTAAATGAAGGAAAATAAAATTAATAACAGAAGAGAGAAAACTATAACTCAAATCAGATATTTTACAGCAGAAAAAGATTCTAATGATCACGTTTAAAGACTAAAGAGAGTAATTATATTGATCGTTCCCACTCCCCTTTTAAAAAATTAAGAATAAAAAAATAAAATAAAAAATAAAAAAAGAAGAAGAGAGAGACTGTTTAGACGTTTGCATCAGAGTATTCGGTGATTCCCACACACAACACAAAGGTCGAAGTCCACTAGGCTTGTTTTTTTAGAAGTATTCGGGTTTCGTTTGCATAAGAAACTTCAACCTCTTTCGTGGACACTCAAATGAAACTCTTTAGACGTTTGTTATAATAGTGTCAAAGGAAATGAGTTGGAGTCTCGTTCACGCCAAATGTGTCCTTCTATTCCCTTCCTTCTTCTTCTCCTCCTCCTCATCTTACCTTTTCTTCTCTCAACACCCATTACTATAAAAGAAACACACCACCACTCTTCCCTCTCAAACACACCCACACCCTCCCCACCACCACCATCCTTTCTTTATTGCCCCTTTTATCTCTCCCTTTCCTTTCCTTCTTTTTCCTTTCTTGTTATTCCACATATATATGCATATCTTCATCAAGAAGAGACTATATTTAAGAGGTCTGCATGAGTTTCTTGCTTGAGTTGTAGCCAGCTAGCTAGCTCAGTTGTTTAAGGTGGGTTCTGGGGACAAAGGGCCTGAGTTTGTTTTCAAAATAGCAAGCTTTAGCTTTTGGGTTTGAGAGAGGTGTAAAAAAAAAAAAAAAAAAAATTAAGATAAATAACATGGAAAAGCTCAACTTTGTTAAGAATGGTGTGCTGAGATTGCCCCCTGGATTTCGTTTCCATCCCACAGATGAAGAGCTTGTTGTTCAATACTTGAAGCGCAAAGTTTTCTCCTTCCCCTTGCCTGCCTCCATCATCCCTGAAGTTGATGTCTGCAAATATGACCCTTGGGATTTGCCAGGTTCGTTTACATAACACATAATTTTTATAAAATATTTAACCATGACCAATCTACAAAAACATATGACTGAAAAATCAACGGCTTGCAACCTTTTTAGGATTAGCAGTTTCTTTCGTTTGTTTTTTTTTTTTTTTTGTCCAATTTTTCTGATGCTCGAAGCTTCTGGGGGTCGTTCAGGTGATTTGGAGCAAGAGAGGTACTTCTTCAGCACTAGGGAAGCAAAGTATCCGAATGGGAACCGATCCAACAGAGCCACCGGCGCCGGTTACTGGAAGGCCACCGGAATCGACAAGCAAATTGTAACTTCAAGGGGCAACCAAGTTGTCGGGATGAAGAAAACTCTGGTTTTTTATAGGGGAAAGCCTCCACGCGGCTCTAGAACTGATTGGATCATGCATGAATACCGCTTTGTTAATGCTGAAACCACAGCCGCCAATGCCCCACAAAACAACAACTCAACCGAGGTGAGTTGGCTGCAGCACACGGGCTGCAGCAGCCCATATTTTTCCTTCTCGTTTCCATGCAAATTTCAACAAACCCACCTCAAAAAAACATGCCCAATTTATATGCTCCTTAAACTACTAGCATTGGCCGTGTAAATTATCTCAAGTTTTTTTTAGTAAATGTAACGATTTTATGTCAAATCTTCTGCAGAGCCTTGCGGTTCCAATGGACAATTGGGTTCTGTGCCGCATATTTTTGAAGAAAAGAAGCTCTAAAAACGAAGACGAAAACGTACAATTCGGGAACGACAAAACTGCCCGGAAAGTCAGGGTTACAAAGCCTGTTTTCTATGACTTCATGACAAAGGACAAGACAGACTTGAATCTTGCCCCTGCTTCATCCTCTTCTGGCTCAAGCGGAGTCACAGAAGTCTCGTCCAACGAGTCAGATCATGATCATGATCATGAAGAAAGCAGTAGTTGCAATAGTCTTCCTTTTTTTAGAAGAAAACCATAACAAAAAGCTTTATAATCTCCTTAGGTCATGTTCTTAATCTGTACCAGTAATTGGGCCATCTGATTCCCCAATCAGAATAACCATCTCCCAAATCCGATCTTTGATCGTGAAGTTTCGTGTCTCTTCTATGTTACTGTCGCCATTTTCAGTAGAGGAACCGAGAAACAATCAAACCGGCATCAACTTTTGTCATAGTTGGCAATATGGTTATAACTATGTAGTGAAATTCCCAAGTTTCAACAATATTCCGTGCGGTGTTTTGATATTGTTTGCATTTGAACAAAAGTTTCTCAAATTCTCACAAACACATTATAAACTGACATTGTTAAATCACACCATGCAAAGGTACACTTCTTTATCGTATCGAATGAGAGTAAAGGAAGATGGAAAGAGGGGAGGAAATTGAGAGAGGGAAAGGAAAGGCATATACATTTAATATTGTAATAATAACTTTGTCAAAAGAGAAGAACCAATTCTTGGGAGAACAAGAATGAGAACATGATCTTTGTTAGATCAGCTTCGCACGTGGTTCCATTCTCCCTTTAGGGAAAGGCAAAAACCTCTTTAAACATCAAATTCCCTAACCCTTGGTGTCCAAATGGACCCAATCTCCAAAAAAAAAATAGGAGTCTTGTCTCCAAAGTCTAATAATATCACATCCTTCATAAACATACCAATCTATTTGTTTGGAAGAAATGGCCAATTCTCGTCCACAGAAACAGAAGACCTGATCAAAATTCAGAGAGTTTTATAGATGCTCCTCCAATCTGGGTCATTGAAAAATGGCTGATTCTTGTTCAAAGACACAGACAACATGAAAGCTATTTTCCACAACATTTGTTTTGTCTTTGCTCTTATACCAGTACAAGGAACCAGCAGAGTAGGTAAAATATTGCTGCTGTGGGGAATCAAAGTTAACTAAAAATCTTAATCTAAAGACCAGTAGGTGAAAATTAAGAGACTAGAAAATGAATTGAGATGGGGTCCCTGGCTTTGAAAACTAATCCAATGGCGTTGGATTCTTTGAAGTACATGATTCTTTGCACCTTCGTGTAAGTTAGCGTAAACAATGGTACAACATGGTAAGCAATCAAAGACAGGGCATTGGTAGAAACTATAGGATCATACAAAGCATATGATTTTTTAAAGATTCCCGAAATCGTGAATGTCATGTGGACCCAATTCTGCTATGGTATTCGTTGTTGAATTTTTGGGACAATAAACAGCCAATATCTGCATGGCATATAGATTCTCCATCTTCCAACCATATAATACTGCAACTTTGACCTGAATTAACTGTGTAAAATACTGGTGTTTGAGAATGAAAGGGTGGAGAATGAGGTAAAGAGAAGACTAGAGAGTGATTTCTAAATCCAATTCAATACTTGCAAGTAACCTAGCTAGGTATTTATAAATTACTATCATCAAATTTTCTTGAGAACATGCTTTTCACCCACGAAATCCCAATTTTTATTTTTTATTTTTTTGTATTTCTTTATGCAGTAATGCCCTTAACATTTCTTAATATTAATTACTTAAAATCAAGTACATATTGTCGTGGACGTGTCACGCATGCATGGCCCATTAGCCGGCTACAGTTGACTCACCCAATCATCAGCATATAAATTAAAGTGAAAATACAAGATAATCATCCCATACTTATTAATTAATCTATTAATGTAGGTCCAAATAAATTAAATCAATAATAAATAAAAAGATAATTAATTCTGGTAATTTGTAAAATATGGTGGGACAAAGGGTGGAAGTTAGGTTTGTCCCCGCACTCAAACAAAGGATGATATCATTGTGAAAAATAATGTTAAAAGGGAAGGACACAGACCTCACAAGAGAGTGCCAAGTGGACAGTAAGCAGACGACGGACGGTATGTAGGAAAGGAAACCTTGTCAGTTTGGTTAGTTTTGTATTAAAAAAATATTTTAATCATAAAATAATTACATAAAAATAATATTATAAATTAATATAATTCATCATATTATAAAATTATTTTTATTATAAAATAAATATATTAATTTATAAAATTCTTTTTATTTTTCTAAATGTAGAAGTACACTTTGTATTATCAAACTCATTGAATTGTTATTAATTATAGCAAAAAAATATTTACAATCGTAAATTATGCTTTTTATAATCGTTTAAAAAAAATTGTAAATCATAAAATTTATATAAAAAATTTTAATTTTTTAATAAAAAATTTCACTTTTCTAAATAGAATTATGCAATATTTACAACTCTAAGTTAATTTCTTAATTATGTGACATAACAGGAACATGTTATATTATTTTCTAATATTATTATTATGTTAAGAGATGAGTTAAAATAAATTTTAAAAATTGAATAAAATATTATTAAAATATTATTTTTTAATATTATTATTATGTTGAAATTTGAAAAAATTAAATTAAATTAAATTTTGAAAAAATTAAATTATTTTTTATATTTTATATAAAATTTAAAAAAATATAATAATAAATTTAAAATGAGATTAGCTCAATCCGATCCGGGGCAAAGTTTGCTTAAGATAAGGAAAAATATTGCCGACCAGAGGTGCAGAGTTTCTTGTGACAGTGGTATAGAGAATCATCTAAAGGCTGTTGGAGTTCTTCACGTCACCCTTTTCTATATAAATTTCATTTTCGTGACAGACCTGACAGACCCGAGAGAGAGAGAGAGAGAGATGAGTTGTGGATTGCTGACTGGGGCTCCTACATATTTTGTCAATCACGTGGGCAGCCCGTCATGGGAGACCACACACGCAGGATCAACTTTAGTAGGCTCACCTGATTAGGTCAATCACATAAGAGAAAGAAACCCGTACCTCTGTAGAAATGGCTGATGACAATGTGGGGTCAGTTTCATAGATGGGCAGTTTTGACATCTTTCTTTAAACAGTTTTGCCTTACAGGCAAGGAAAATAGAAAGCCAATGAATTATCAATTACTTTGACCGGTTCCCCAAACCAACCTACTTTTATATGCGGTTTTGTTTGCACAAAATCAATATTTTTATTAACCCCAAAAAAAAAAAAAAAAAAACCCCTTGCTTAGTATCTCTGCAACAAAGACATCTCCATTTTTCTAACCACATTCTAAATTTCCATTAATATGGTCTGATTAAATATGAATATATAAGTTTGTGGGCCATGTTTGTAATTGAAAGTTTCTAAAGACTCTCGCTCTACACCAACCAGATGGGTCATGCCTGTCAATCTTAATCATCCATTGCATACCGCTGAAAGGTATCCAAAGACTTAAAAAAGTTAAAAGAATCTCTCTCTCTCTCTCTCTCTCTCTCTCAAATGAGAATTATGGACTAAAACATCTGAGTAATAAGCCAGAACTCGGGCCAAAAAAATCCAAAAACCAATAAATTGTCCCAACAGTTGAAATAAATGGGCGGGGGAAGATGTTAAATGATAGTGGGACAGTTGCCTCCCGAGGTGGTGGGTGGCCCCACACACACACTGAAGGATTAGAACTCTGAGCTCAGGAACAGTTGGATGCATGGACGGCAACAACCTGCATTATTGTGGGGTTCTGATTTCTTGCCCTATGCGCTATATTTGTAAATAGCTCATTAACGAGGAAACGCAACAAATGAAACAAAAGAAGTGCAACATCCACAAACATGTCAAAATTCTCAAGCTGCGGAAGTCACATTTTATGCTTAGTGACAAAAGTACACATTAGATGAACATACGAACAACCTTTTTTTCTAGAAAGGGCCCACAAGTGAGAACGTCATGTGAGAGTTGCGTGTAAAAGGGCAAACTTCCCGAGAGTGGCAAAAGGATTTACCATTAAATACTGTAGATATTACTGCTACATACAATTCTTGAGAATTAAAAAGTTATTTATTCAGATATTTTGGATGTCAAAATCAGTCATCTGGGTATATAGAAGGGGAGTAGGGAGGGATTTTTCAACCTTTCTTTCGGTGGTTTTCGTATCTAAATGTCTATCCAACCATACTTTTCTTCAGCAAACAACAAAAAGGACCACTTCGTCGTACAAGTACTATCCTTTCTATGGCCATTGATTAAGATTCCCCGTCAGAGAAAATACAAAATCTCATCGGCCCTTCAACTGGGGAGGGGACGTTTTCCTCTCTAGTTAAAGGCCAGCAGAAACGTCTATGAAACATCTAGGCTTTGCACCGGGCACGAAACCTCTAATTCAAACAATCACGTGGAAGCAAAGTTACATTACGTACAATTGACACCGAAGAATATACTTCCACCGTCAAAAACCAGCAGTTTGACTTGTAAAGTGCAACTCCATGACATCTAGTCTTCCCACAAATCTTACACTTGGCTCCCCAACTGAAAATGTGATTCATATGTGATTTACACAATAAGAAAGGGCTTCTACTGCTCTCAGTATTGCACTCATGGTCATTGACACGAATATTGGCTATGCAGCTAGACAGATACAAAACTAGTAAACCTCAAATATTTCATACCCACCATCGACAATGAAGATTTAGATATTGCTATTGACTATCTGATGATCGTTAAGAAGTTGCCAAGCCAAAGATCACAAAAAAACTAAAGTTCATAGTGTGATCAAAAGTAAGTAATAACCATGAAATTATATTATAGAGACATGACTGTATAAAGTTCAATATCATGGAGTGATCAAAATGGCAGTCACTCTATAAACTAATATTCTGAGGAGTGATCAAAACGACGGTCATCATTAATATCCAGCTAAAGTTTCCATGCTACACTTCAAATGAAAAGCAAAACTGCACTATGAAGCCAAGAATCACAAAAGTACTCCTTTCAGGATTTCCTAGTGTTCTTACTCATTTTGTCAACTGATTTAGCTGCTCCTGATGTCTTTCTCGCTAGCTATATCAGTCCCGGCCCCTGAAGTTTTTGAAGGAGGTGGTTCAGAACATGCCCTCAGGACAGCCTCATTCTGAAGGACAGAAAAAGAGTCATTTCTGGGACTTTAGGTGTTGACAATGTCCAACTACCCATCCCAAACACAATCGGGACCTAAGGTGTTCAACCCATTACTTGAACACCAGCCTCAAAAAACAACCGTGTTGGCTGCCTTTATTTATGAGCAAAGTCAAGATGCAACTCAACTAAAATCAACAGATTATTTTTTTTTATAGGAAAAATGAAAGAGAGCACCTACATACAAATTAGTAACTAGTAATGGATACTACAATCAACACCAAAATAAAGAGCTGCAAAGACAATATATGCACATGAACGGCATTATATAAAATTATTAGATTATTCATTCATTCAATAATTATGGAAAAGTATCGGGCCTGTAACACATTTTTAATAATCTCGTACTTAAGTTTCTTGGAGACAAAAATTTGAAGTGCTAGTAACAATACAAAGGTGGCAATTTAGCATGCACTTACCTCTCAAATGAAGAACTCATTTATACAAAATGAGTCCTTTTTTATAATACCTCTCAGATGAGTCTTTTTTTTTTTTTTTCAAAACCTCTCAGACGAGTCATTTTTTTTTATAAGTAAACAATAGTATTAATAATAGGCAAAGCCCGAATACACAAGATTGTATACAAGAGACAGGACCTATCCAGATCGAATGTGATAAGGACGATACAAGAAAATCATGAAAAGGAAGACCATTGAAATCTATAACTATAGCCCATAAAATAAAGTACTAAAAACGAAAGACCGAAGCTCTTCCAATGACCACACCCTATCTTAAAATGTTCGATCGTTGCACTCTTGCCAGATACATTACATTATATAGATAGAAATCATCTTCCACACAGATTTGATAGGTGATGCACCTCCAAGAGAAGTTCAGTTAGCCACTAACTCAATCACTGTGGCAAGCATTACCCAATTCAATTCCACTCGACTGAAAACTTCAATCCACAAATATCTAGCTGTCTCAGTGTAGCAAGAGGTGATCCACAGACTCTCCACATTGCTTGCACATACAATACCAGTCTGCAATAATAACCCGACGCTTCCTCAGATTATCAATAGTCAGAATCTTGCCTATTGTACCTGTCCAGGTGAAGAAAAGAGCTTTTGGGGGGCCTTATTCCTCCAGATTTTCCTCTATGGAAAGTGACTACTCGTTACAAATGCAAGGGCTTTATAGAACGATCGAACCGAGAAAACACTCTTACTTGCAAGCGTCCACCGTAGTTTCTCCGCTCGCATTCCATTCGGTTTCACAGAATAAACGAGGCTAAAAAAAGCCTCAAAATTATCAATTTCTCAATCTTGAGTCGCTCTAATAAAGGTGACATTCCATTGAACTTGATCGCCTGATCGAATTATGAGGTCTGCCATAGAAGCATCTTGGTCACAAGCCAAACGGAATACAACAGGGAAAGAGTCCTTAAGGACTACCTCCCCACACCAAATATTACTCCAAAATTTTATCCTTGAATCCTCACCCACCACAAGTTTGGTGTCTATTGAAAACTCTCCAACCCTGTCTAATGTGTTTCCAAATCCCTACTACATACGTCTCGATCACCTCTTCGGTACATGATCCCCACTACATACCTCTACATAGCCTTTTTTTTGGAATGGGCCGGATCCGCAGTTACTCGGCCACGCAAATGTCTGGTTTTCTTCTAAACAACACATAAACACAAGGACAATTTATTGGATTTTACTTCTTTTTTAAAAAAATAAATAAATAAATAAAAAGTCATATATTCGACAAAAGTTCCCATAGAAATTCTGATATCTAAATGTTAGGGGGGAGGAACTCGAAAGAATATACTGCCATTAATATAAGTAGTTAGTGGGTCGAACAAATACAGGAGTTAATTATTAGGACTGGTGCAATTTTATCTTCTTTTTCTTTTTTTCCACCCTTCTCTATAGTCATGCTTCAAAATGAAGAATCTTTTGAACAAGTGGGAGCTAATTATTTAATATTGGTTCATCTGATAAATTTAAATCAATTAAAAAAAAGTCATGCTTATCATGATGAATATGACAAGAAGGTATATTATTAATTATTATATTGACTTGACCATCAATTGCAAGGATATAAACTTCATCAAATTGCATATGAATTCGTACTAAAGGGTAAAGGGGAAATTAAATCATGATGATGAGAGTGCTAAATAAGTTTTTTTTTTTTTTTTTTTTAATATAAATGAGTGGTCCTAGCTAGATTTAAGTATTTGTGAACAAGATGAAAAAAATGAAAAAATTTGGATTTAAGCAATTTTACACATTAACACGTGTACTCATTCAATATGATTGATCAAAAATTCAAATTTTAAAATAACAAAATATGATTGGTCAATAAAAATGTATTGATATACAAAATTATTTATATATAGCATTACTCTAAAAAAAAAAAAAATGCTAAAATTTATGTCTATAAGTGTCGTTGTAGTCCTTTTGAATTTATAATCAAGACAAGACATGACTAGACATACCTCGAAGAAGAACTTGGCCTTGACTTTTTGGTCAAGGCTGGGAAAAAAATTAAAAAAAGAACCATCATGTGCTTGCTTTTTACCTTTCTTTTTTTTCTTGTCCTTCACTTGTGCTTGCTTAGTTGCAAAGAAAGCTAACTTCCTTACCGTAAGTGAAGACCAATTCTTAACGGATGCAAAAGAGTGTGGCGAGATTGTAACACTAGTCGTGAAAGGAAGAACAGAGGAAATCACATTTGAATTGCCTTCATATGTTCGGGTTTTGCTTGAGGATTTTTTTTTTTTTTTTTGATAAGTAAACTGCTTGAGGAATTCTTAGACATCACTCCACAAGAACTACCAGCAAGACTCCTCCCATGCATGACATACAACATTGCATCAATTTGGTATCGGGTGCCAGCCTCCCCACTTTGTCACACTACCGAATGAGCCCCAACGAACACAAAGTCTTACAAGACTAAGTTGAGGACCTCATCCGCAAGGGACTAGTCCGAGAAAGCATGAGTCCCTACGCCGTGTCAGCCTTACTCACTCCCAAGAAGGACGATAGTTGGCAGATGTGTGTGGACAGCCGCGCCATCAACAAAATCACGGTAAAATGCAAATTTTCTATACCACGATTGAATGACATGCTAGATATGTTTGCAGGTTCAAAAATTTCTTCCAAACTCGATTTGAGGAATGGTTACCATCAAATAAGAGTTAGGCCTGGTGACGAGTGGAAAACAGTCTTCAAAACAAAGGAGGGGCTTTACGAATGGCTGGTCATGCCATTCGGCTTGTCAAACGTACCCAACACTTTTATGAGAGCGATGCACCAAACTCTCAAACCTTTCATTGGCAAGTTTGTGGTTGTATATTTCAACGATATTTTCTTGTATAGTCAAGATGAGCAGCAGCACCTCTTGCACTTGAAGGAAGTGTTGTTGGTCCTAAGGGAGAACAAGCTTTATATCAACTTGAAGAAATGCAATTTTCTCACCAACAACTTGCTCTTCCTCAACTTTATCGTTGGCGCAGAAGGGGTCCAGGTTGATGAAGCAAAGGTTCGAGCAATCCAAGAGTGGCCCTGCCCATCCTCCATTACTCAAGTCTGTAGCTTCCTCAAGTTAGCAACTTTTTACCGGAGGTTCATCCAAAACTTCAGCACACTCGCTGCACCAATTACAGAGTGTATGAAGAAGGGAAGGTTTCATTAGAGAGATGAGCAAGATACAAGCTTTGCAATCATCAAAGAAAAATTGTCTACTGCCTTGTTCTCGCTTTGCCCAATTTCAAGAAGTTATTTGAGGTAGAGTGCGATGCCTCCATTATTGGCATTGGAGCTATTCTTTCACAAGAAGGCAGACCCATTGAATTTTTTAGTGAAAAATTAAATGAGGCACGGCGCAAATGGACCGTTTATGAGCTAGATTTCAACGCTATTGCCAGGGCCTTGAAACATTGGGAAAATTACTTGGTTCAGTGGGAATTTGTGCTATACAGTGATCACCATGCCCTCAAATTCATAAACACGCAAACCCACATGAACTGGATGCATGCACGATGGGTAGCTTTCATACAAAAGTTCACTATGGTCCTTAAGCATAAGTCGGGACACACAACAAAGTGGCCAATGCCCTTAGCCGCCGAAGGGAGCTCTTGGTGGTCTTACAAACCAAGATTACAAGGTTTGAGCAACTCAAGGATCTTTATGTGGAAGATGATGATTTCTCAGAGGCATGGAAGAAGTGCAAACTCAAGCAACCAATGGCTGATTTTCACGTCCAAGATGGGTACTTATTTCATGGCAACCAGTTGTGCATACCACGGACGTCACTGCGCGAACACCTAATACATGAATTGCATGGAGGTGGCCTGGGAGGGCATGTGAGGCAACATAAAACAATAGCCCAAGTAGCCGAATAGTACTACTAGCCCCAACTGAAACAAGATGTGGGAAGGTTTGTCCAGAAATGCCCCATTTGCCAAGTGGGGAACACTTGCAAAACACCGACTTGTACACGCATTTGCCCGTGCCCGAGAACATTTGGGAAGACATGAGTATGGACTTCATGCTCGGCCTCCCACGAACCCAACGTGGGGTGGACTCTGTCTTTTGGATCGTCGATCGGTTCTCAAATATGGCCCACTTCATCCCGTACCAAAAGACAACCGATGCCTCCAACATCGCTCACCTCTTTTTCAAGGAAGTCGTGCGACTTCATGGAATTCCAAAATCAATCGCTTCTAACAGGGATGTCAAATTTCTTAGCCACTTCTGGGTGAGGATCACCCTTTGGAAGAAATTTCATACCGGCCTTAACTACAGTAGCACTTGCCATCCACCAACGGATGGGCAAACCGAAGTGACTAACCGCACACTAGGCAATATGATTCGGTGCATTTCAGGAGCCAAGCCAAAACAATGGGATGTATGCCTTCCTCAAGCAGAGTTCACTTTCAACAATATGATCAATCGATCAACTGAGAAGACTCCTTTCGAAATTGTGTACACTCGACCCCCAAAACTCACTCTAGACTTGATTCCTCTTCCAATACTTCCATGACTCAACACGGCAGCAAAAAATATGGTCGAGAAAATTCAGCAAGTCCATTCTGATGTCCGTTTCAACTTGGAGAAATCCAACTCGCAATACAAGCAGGCAGTTGACAAACATAGGCAAGCAAAAGTTTTTCATGAAGGAGAATTGGTGATGGTTCACCTTCGCAAGCAGCGTTTTCCTGCAGGGACATACAACAAGCTCAAGCACAAGAAGTTCAGACCTTGTCGAGTTGTGAAAAGGATCAATGACAATGCTATGCGGTCGATCTTCCAAAGGGTATGTCAATTTCCCATCCTTTCAATGTCGCAGACATATTCAAGTACCATCCTCCAGATGAAGCATTATACCCTGACTCTAGCTCGAGGTCAAGCTTCCCTCCAAGTGGGGAAGAATCTAATGCAGCAAGCGTGACACCAGGAATGTAGGGAACATCAAAAGATTCAAGCATAAATCATGGATAATTTGCAGCTACAACTTTCCTAAAAGACTCTTGCAGATTTTATTTTCCAGTCCAATAAAAAGTTTCCTTAGTTGTTAATGTTACAACAATCTTCTTTCCTTTTCGAATACATTTCCTAAGTTGTTTAAGCTTCCTTTATAAAGGAACCGAATAATCTAATGGGGATTCTTATTCCGATTTTGTAAGCACTACTAAAGTTCAGCAATAAACGTGTGACCAGTTTCTTCCAAGAAGACACAATTCTTCTTCTCTTCATTTTCTTATAACTTCCGCTACGTTATATATATATATATATATATAGAGAGAGAGAGAGAGAGAGAGAGAGGTAAACAATACTTTATTGTTTAAAGAATAGGCCTAACCTAGTATATACAATAGACAACCCTAGTTAAGAGGGTACAAGGGAGACAAGGAAATCATGAAAAACCATGCCATTGAAATCAAGAGCAATGGCCCAAGTACATAGAGTGCTATAAAATAAAACTATCAGTTCCTCTAGCGATCTCTCATTATCTTCAAAATTCATGCATTACGCTCCAGCCAAAAACACCACATGATGCACAATAGGATCATCTTCCAAACTCCTGAAATCTGCCTCCAATATTGGGCCAGCTGGCCAAGACTGCCACCACAGTCATCGGCATGACCCAACACAATTCTACTATACGAAGCACCTCATCCCATAAAGCCCGTGCTATCTCGCAGTGTAACAAAATGTGATCTACCGACTCACCCCCACCCCTACACATACAACACCATTATGCTATAATGACCCTCCACTTCCTCAAATTATCAATAATGAGAATCTTGCCCTAAGATGTTGTCCATACAAAGAAGACCGCCTTCAGGGGCACCTTGTGTCTCCATAGCCTTCTTCATGGGAGCCGAATGTTGGGGTCTTGGGAAAGATTTAAGGTTTTTTTTTTTTAAGTAGTATGACATTTAAGTTTTTAACTCTCCATTAGTCTTCCCTCATCTTTATACTTTCAAATACTAACGATCCACATTATTTTCACACTATCCCACGTCTACATACTTGTTTCAGAAATGAAAGAGGAATTGTTCTATATTTCCAATTGCTTTTTGTTAAGTAATAATTCTTCATTAAAAAGTGCAAAAGAAGCACACAGGAAGAATACAAAAGATACAACTATCTAAAAGAAGATAACTGATAAAGATACAAGAAATTTATAAGATTTGAAACATATTTATCTTCTAGGTAAAGCTATCTTAGACCCTTTTACTGTTGTTTTAAGGTTTTCTAAGACGATTCTGAAGTTTTTTACAAACCGCCTTATATTTCCAAATTCCACACTCTACAATTCTACGAGTTCTAAAACTCTGAAGCTGTCTGACTTCTAATTCTAAGTAAATTTGGAATAGGACATGGCTCAAAAATTGAATTTGAACAATATATTTAATCGTTAAAAGTATCACAGCTACATAATCACAAATTGCAACGTTCTACCTGGTTTGTTTTAGCAGATGAGATGAAATGAGGTAAGATTAAAGTTGAAAATTGAATAAAATATAATTAAAATATTTTTTCAATATTATTTTTATTTCGGAATTTGAAAATGTTTTAATTGTTTATTTCATTTTGGTAAGAAATTGAAAAAAAAAATGTAATGATTAAATAAAATGAGATAACTTGAGAAGTGTTGTGAAAACAAAAGAAGCTTATAAACGCGCAAAATATTTCTAACAAATATCAAAGATAGCACCCAAAGAAAATGAAGAAAGCATATGAACAAGTAAAATAAGCAACAGACAAATGTTCAAGCATCAGACCATCAACTCTTACTTGAATAAGAAGAATAAAGCCCTGATACAATTTGGAGAGTGAGTAGGACCTGCCAAACGCGGAGGAGGCGCTTCTTGGCGTTGGCTTTGCGAGTGGGGGTGAGCTTAATTCGCTTCCAAACCAGACCTCCAGAGTCGTGCTTCTTCACTATCTCCATCACCCTCGTCCCCCAGAACGCACCCCCCATCTCTCTTCCACTCTCTCTGACCCACTGGCCACTCTCTCCGTCTTTCCGTCTAGCCGAGTCACTCAAAACTCTCTAGTTTCAAGTTTCAACCAAGTGTAACAACAAAAGCGGCACCGTTTCTAGATCCCTCGAGATTATAGGCTCCATTGCTGAGCTAAACCATGTCATGGTGCGTTCTATGGGCCCAGATATCAGTGGGCTTCAATAGATCGGAATAGGCCTTAATAATGGGGCCGGGTATGATATTTGTCATGGAATTACGGGTGTATGGCATATGCTCTTTGTTGAATTGTTCATATGCATCTTGCCCTTTCGAAGGAATGAGGGGACATGGCTAGCTAGGTGCACTTATCAATTAAGCAAACAAAGAGACACAACCTCCTCTACAAAAAAGCAAGGGAACAATCACATAAACGGGACTTCCAAGACTAATTCGTATTCTCATTTTTTCCTTAATTCTCTCCTATAGGCATAATTTATTGTACATATATATATATATAGAATATTATTGTATTATAGAAAGGAAAAATTAAACACCATTACAAGAAGAGTCAAGTGCCACGTTTCAATATATCATTCAGTTTCTTCGTGGTAAAGAATTAATGGAGCTACATGAGTTTTTTATTTGTATTATAGTACTATACGCGTCAAGATGGAAGGGGTAGTAGACGCGTGGGTAAATTAGTTCCCAATGCAAAAGAAAAAGCTGGATGGGGTTATGAGAAGACTTTATACAGATCCTAGAGAAATGTAAGCCACATCAACCTTAGTACTGTTACAAATTTGCCACGTGTCCATTTTATGTTGTCCCATATATAGGCACGTACGTAGCTGAGCCGAGTAATATACAAGTGTGACTATCACATGATCTACGTCGGCCAGCATTCCAATGAACGGCTCTGGTTTTGTTGTTATCGATGTATTGCATGTCATGATCATGAATACCTTTGTCACAGATCCATGCATTTACGCCGTGTCCATTCGGTGTTCAAAACTTCAATCGGTCCAATAATCCTCCGATTTTATTTTATTATAAATAGAGCAATCCCCTCACTCCACGATTATATACGCTAACTCATGATCATCTTCTAATTCTTGTACATGGTTAGCGTTCTCTCTATATTTGTGTCTCAATCATGTCTGTGCATGTCATGTTTTCAGAGATCGTGATCATGTGCATGCAGGGAATTAAAGAGAAGGAATTAAGATGAAGAATTTTAGGCGCAGATTAGCGTGGCACCATCAAAACTTTGAGAACGGAGGTGATTGTGCCACGCTGTGTGCGTCTAAAATGCATGGCATGCTTAAAGAGGCATGCATGCATTTATTTATGTATGTGTGACCGATCGACTATATTGAGAATGTTGTCGATCGTTTCAATTGGGATGATGCATCATGCATGCAATATGGACGGACATTCTTGCAAGAAGCTGCTAGCATTATCTATATCGTTGCATTCCGGGTACGTATCTTTAACTAATTCCTCATCCTAAGTTTAAGAGTTAATCATTTAATACGCGCCATATATTTTTCTTGTCTCAAAACAGATCGATGATGATATATATATGTTTTAAAAAAAATAGAACATTAGACAATTACATCCATTCTTATGATATTATATATATATATATATTCTTGTTTATAATGACAATTTATCACTGCATCTGGCCGATCATAGCGTACGTCACTTCTTTAAATGAATTCTATGTACCATAGACGAAACACACACATAAGTTTTAGTTTTTTGTTTAATGGGATTACACTAGAATTAATTGTAAACATACAAAATATATATATATATATATATATTCTAACCTCTCTACTTGTTTTTCTCCTGCCCCGGAGTGAGGAGGGAAAGGGTTGACTTTTGTTGAAGGTTATAAAATAAGTTCTAAATTTACATAGAGTTATATACAAGAAGTTTAGAGTCTGTTTGAGATTGCATTTAGAATTTTAAAAAGTAATTTTAAGCAGTTAAAAGAATTTTTAAGAAAAATAACATATTTTATAACTTTATAAAAAATGCTTTAATTAGTTTAAAAAGTTGAAAGTCAGTTTTATCAATACGGATAATTATATATTTTGAAAAAATTAATGTAATTAATTTTAAAAGCGCTTTAAATACATATTTACTAAACAATAAACAATTTTTGAAATATAAAACTTATTATTTAAGTTATAAATTATATTTTTCAACGTAATTCCAAATATACACTTAATTTAAACTAATTAAAGTTATTTATTTAGAAAAAATATATATTCTCACAAAGCTACTTTAAAATAACCTTATTCTCACAATGTTATAATAGTATATCTAGTAAACTATTTATATTATATAATTTAATTTCAAATATATAATTTTTTATACAATTTCAAATATATAATTTAAAATTTATATAACATAAATAAAATAGTTATATAAATAAAATATTAATATCATTTATTTGATATGTGTAGTTACGCATCTAAAAATAAATTGACATTCATTTCACCACAATCAATGGACAAAATTTTGTTCGTGTTTAGATAGTGAAATAGGATGAAATTGTTTTAAATTAAAAATAAAATAAAATATTGTTAAAATATGTTTTTTTTTAATATTATTATTATTTAGGATGTGAAAATTTTGAATTGAAATTTTTAAAAAATTAAATTATTTATTACACTTAATATAAAAAAATAAAAAAGTTATAATAAAAATAAAACAGGATGAGATCAGGGTATTTCAATCCAAAAGGAAGTTTTGTTTTCATTGTGATTTCAAAAAAGAGAAAAGCTATTTCACCCAAACTTTTTCATCGAAAATCTCTCTTGAATTAAAAGAATATTTTTTTCAATTTTTTTCTTAGTGATTAATTAAGTATTTTTTAATGATAATATAATTTTTTTTCTTTTTTGAAAGTTATTTAAGAATATATATATAAAAAAAATAATAATAGAAAATTTCAAAAAAAAAAATAATAATAACACTACTCGCTACACTCTTTCAAAAGAATTGACAGCTGTGGGATTTGAACCCACGCCCTTTCGGACCAGAGCCTAAATCTGGCGCCTTAGACCACTCGGCCAAACTGTCGCATGTTTTCTTGCTTCTAAATCCAATTTGTAACTTTAGCCATTCATTATACATCAATTTATTTCTCCAGCTTTAGTAACTTCATTCACCACGACCCGATCATAATCTTCATTTATACATCAACAGTAATAATGGAAGGCAAAGCCAGTCAATTTTTATTATATCTGTCATGGGCATTTTGAGTTATTTTTTATTGTGTTTTTATTTCAAAAGGGGGAAAAATGTCACGAATAAGTTGGAACATTTCCATAATATATTTGGCCGGATAAACTCCAATTGCAAAAACTGAGCATTAATTGCAGAGTGAATAATAAGGTATGGTTTGTTTTGGGAGATAAAATTAAAAATTTTAAATTTTTTTTTAATTTATTATTGTATTTTTTAAAATTTATATATAAAATATAATAAAAAATTTAATTTTTTTAAATTTTAAAACCAATTTTTCAAATTTTAAAATAAAATTAATATTAAAAAAATATATTATAATATATATATATTTAACTTTTATCTTATTTTATCTTTAAAAATAAACTGAACCGATTAAACGGTTTAGATTATAAAGGAGTAGTGGACAGAATCATTTCGGTTTGGACTTGATGGAAATCTCTGAGAAAATTAAAATCTCTGAGAAAATTAAAATTAAAATATTCCAACGAAGCAAGTTGCACGAACAAGAATGCGCAAGAAGTGCGTGCTTCCCGCATTCAAATGTTAATATCGCTCAACAAAAGCCATGCACCCTCCTCTCGACAACGACAACCATTCGGGAGGCCATTTGAATCCGCATTCACCATAACTTAATTTGAGTATTAATTCCAAAGTCAATAATTCCAACGTCTTATTATTTAACATTTTATAATTATTTTGTCATTGATTTTTTATTATTTTTTCACTATTATCTATAGATGGGAGAGTTTATATACAATTTCTATTTAGAGACTGCTGATATAAGTCTAGATACTTTTTTTAAAAATTTCATTTTAAAATTATAATAATTCTTATTTAATAAAAAACGTTAATGACTTTGCACATACAATCTTCACTTATAGACCATAAATAAAATTTTTCTTTATAAATAATCTAATATCACTTATTTATCCAAATATAGTCTTAAGTTCTATTTGTATTCAAAATTTATCTCAATTTATTTTTATTTTATAATTCATCATTATATTTTTATAATTTTTTATATAAAATATAAATTCTTATATATTTTTTTCAAATTTTAATATATATTTTTTTAATTTTAATAATTTTTTTAATTTTAAAATAATAATAATATTAAAAATTAAATTAAACTTACCTCAATCTATCTCATTTTCAAATTCGAACGAAGCTTTAATCGATCGACCATGCCTACTAATTTGTTATCAATACAATTTCATTTTACCTATAAAATAATAAATGGTTTAGTACGGGCCAAGCCACGTTAACGAGACATGTTGGCGGTGTTAGGTTGAACAGTACTGCCTATTACTTTTTATTTTTTTATTAAATAATTTTTTTTTATTTGTATTCGCTACTCAACTCAACTTATTTTAATTTATTTTTATTTCATCATTATATTTTTATAATTTTTTATATAAAACACAAATTCTTATACACATTTTTCAAATCTCAATACACATTTTTCAAATCTCAATATATTTTTTTAAAATTTTAAAATAATAATAATATTAAAAAATAAACTAAATTTATCTTAACTCATCTCATTTTTAAATCCAACCGAAATCTCATTCGTACTACCTATATTTTTTTAAGCCATTCATACTACCTATTATTTAGTCCTGATTTTAATTTAGGAATGAAATGATCTTTTATTATTATAAATTTTTTAAAATTTTAATATAAAATATAATAAATAATTTAATTTTTTTATTTTAAAATAATAAAAATAAAAAATAATATTTTACCCAACTTCATTTTATCTCATTCCAAACTAAACTTTAATTAAAGTCCAAAAGAAGGAAAAAAAAAAAATCAAACTCAATGGTTCTCCTTTCCACGACTGTCATTATCGACCCTTGGAAATTTTAGAATAATCCATTTTTGGACTTTTCTTCCCTCATTTGACCGCCAACCACCACCGCTGTGACGATTATAACCCCACGCTTCCATAAATTGAATTGAATTTTAATACAAATTTTATAAATAGAAAAGTAACAAAAACAACGTACTGACCATGCATTGTAACGTGATATATTTATTAAGAGGCACTGCTAATAAATACTTACTACTTTGTTTAGATTTGAAAATGAATTAAATTTATTTTTTAATAATATTATTATTTATTTTTTTTAGTAAAAAAATTACCTTAACTATAATTAACACTGCTAATAAATTAAGATTCCCGGGCCCCACTCGCTACAGTATCAAGTGGAATTTCCAAAAACAAAAAGATAAAATAATAAAGGAAATAAAAAATATCAACTGGCAAAAAGAGGAAAAGAAAAAATTAGTTAGTTAAATATAGGACAGCAAGGTGGGCGTGGACCGCGGTGGCTGGCTCATTTCTTCTGCGCACTTCCACTTTCGTACGTCTTCATCGTCTCCGATCGGATCCTGCAACAGCTACTATCCTATTCCAAGGTCTGTCCTTACCTCTCTCCATTTCTCCATAATCTGAGTCCATGCACTCATCAAATATTTCTCCTATTACTATTTCTTATCATTTCTAGGTTTTTTAATCTCTCTCTCTCTCTCTCTCTCTCTCTCAGAGACGCATACATACATATATATATATATGTTTATTTACGTCTCAGTTAGCTTTTCGATTTGTTTGGAATCGCTGATAATCTGAATGCCTTTTTTGATGTTTTATTTTATTAGATCGATATTGAGTGAAAGATAGAAAAGATGTTGGGGATTATTAGTCGGAAAGTCTGTGCTGGAGGCTCTTCTCTTCTGGTACACCCGAAATATGTTCTGTAATTTATATTTTATTAATGTCTGGTGCGTGGAGTTTCTTCTTGATGTAATTTTAATTTTATAACTTATATTTAGTTTAATTGTAAATGCCGGTTTGGGCAGACTTCCGGACAGTCCTTGCAGTGGACTCGTTCCTCCGCGTCGGCATTGAGAAGCTACTCATCTGCAGCAAAAGAGGTAATCGTGTTTTCGAGAATAACTAATATTTGGTGCTTTAACCTGTCTCGACTCTCAATTATTCGGTGTGTGTAAGCTGTTATTTCTCAACTTTAAATTAAAAATAAAGTTCTGTTACTTTTTTTTTTAATTACCTTTTTTATTTGAAGTTCCTCGAGGGGGCTCGAAAATAAAACATGCTTCATTAATATTAATTTGATCTTACGAGTGTATCTGTTCATTTTGGTATTGTTAGGAACCTGAATTGTTCTTAAAAAATGCCGGAACGATAAATTCTTTTTCCAGGGGTATAATACGAGCCTAATTAATATAAGAAGCCGTCTATTCTTCTCCATTCAGGCTTCACTTTTTCAAACTCACCGAATTTATACTTTTGGAACGACAATTATGCACAGATGACAGTGAGAGACGCCCTAAACTCTGCACTTGATGAGGAAATGTCTGCTGATCCCAAAGTGTTCTTGATGGGTGAAGAGGTGAGCATAAGTAGGAAGAAGTCACTTTTTGCTAAACTTTGTCTTCATTCTTTCTTCTCTCATGTTCCTTTTTGTTAATTTGAGCTCAGGTTGGGGAATATCAGGGTGCATACAAGGTTAGCTCTAATAATTGAAGAGATGAGATTCTTGGATTTCCATGTCATGTGAAGGTTCAATAAAAAATTTATGTACTTGTATAACATTGGTTCTTAATCTCCATATTGTTTAGATATCCAAGGGGCTGTTGGATAAATATGGTCCCGAGAGGGTTCTTGATACGCCAATCACAGAGGTTATTTCTGCTACTTGACTTTCCAACTATTTGTTGGGTTTTTGGTTGCTTATGGTTGATCAAGTAGATAAGTCATGATCCTGCAACCCCCTCCTTGTTTGCCAATGGTCATGTTTTCTATAATATATAGATACATATTGTTTCATCCCTTCCCTTTTTCTCTCTTTCTTCAAAAAAGATATCTACATGTATAATTCTTGTTTGTAGTCTATGTTAATAGTTGTCTAATTCCTTTTTTCTATAAACCGTTTTGCAGGCTGGGTTTACAGGGATTGGAGTTGGTGCTGCTTACCATGGACTGCGACCTGTTATAGAGTTTATGACATTTAACTTCTCTATGCAGGTTAGAGGTTCCCTCTCTTGTACTTGATTTTCTGACACCTGTGCTAAGGGATTTTTAAATGTAATATGGCGCTGTATAATTACTTGAAGCACTCAACTACCCTTCAGTATCCTGAAGTGGCATCTTTATTGATTTGGGCGTGGAGTAGATTTTAAGGATAATTGCAGGAGAACATGGTTTATATACTTTCTCCTCTCTCCCTCTCTAACACTTACGCATCTAAAAATCTTGGATTGAAGTGTAACAGCCATTACCTCCTGGGATAATTAGAGCATGCCAACAAATTAACCACCATATTTCATTACAGTGCAAGTTACTATTTTATAGCCAACTCAATGTTCGGTTGTTGATTTTCTTTTAGTGAGCTCATCTTACCTTGATCTGCAGGCAATTGACCACATTATTAATTCTGCCGCAAAATCAAACTATATGTCTGCTGGCCAGATATCTGTGCCCATAGTTTTCCGAGGGCCTAATGGTGCTGCTGCTGGAGTTGGCGCCCAGCACTCTCAAGTATGTTATAGTGGGCTTTCTTAGTGTACTCAGTGTCATTTTTATGAATATATGCCTTTGTCTAGTCCTGGAGTCGTCCTTAATGACATGGCATGTTTGGGGTTCATTTGAATCATTTCCCAGGATAAGGGAGACAAATGATTGGCAATGCTCTATATGATTTCTTTTTCTATGCAGTGTTATGCTGCATGGTTTGGATCTTGCCCTGGTTTGAAAGTGTTGACCCCATACTCATCTGAAGATGCTCGTGGACTGCTAAAGGCTGCCATAAGGGATCCTGATCCTGTTGTTTTCCTTGAAAATGAGTTGTTGTAAGTGCATTGTGATTGTTATATCTTAATGTTGTCCATGTTGAGCTAAATATAGTCTGTGTTGATATCAATATTGTGCTTCAGATATGGTGAGTCATTCCCTATTTCAGCTGAAGCTCTTGATTCCAGTTTTTGCCTTCCAATTGGGAAAGCTAAGGTGACTTTAATAATCTAATTAAAGATGATCGTCCCAGTTATTATATCCAACAGTTTTCTCGTCATAATATTATTCACACTACCGTTACACAGATTGAGAGAGAAGGAAAGGATGTGACTATTACAGCTTTTTCAAAAATGGTGGGCTACGCTCTCAAGGTTTGTCTGCCACACCTCCTTAAGCTGTTATTAAATGAGTGATTTTCCGTTTCATGAGATAAATTGTCCTGCCAGTTTCATGGTGAGTGGTAAGATGAATAAATGGGAGAAGAATGCAAAGTATGTGATATGTATACTCATGTAAATATGCCCAAAGGATTTCTAAAAGAAAATGTCTGGTGTAATGGTTTTGACACCTGCAACTGCAAAATTGTTAAAACTAATGCTTGAATGTTATGGGATTTAGCAACTTATAATTCTATTATTGTTTTGCCGTGATCCCTGACTGCTTTTGAAGATATGGCATTTTTTTTCAATCCCACAGAAACATGTTGATTCCTATGGTTATAAATATAAACTGTTTGTTTGGTACCGTGATTCATATTGCAAGGGATTGGTGTTCTAAGCAGTGTGATATTGCATTACATGTTTTTGCTACTAGTTTGGTACTGTGATTCATATTGCAAGGGATTGGTGTTCTTAGCACCGTTCCCTGTATATGGGGTTTTTCAGGATCTTTCACCCCAATGATCATTTTATGAGAATTCACTTCTTTATGCTCAAATAACATCACTTTCCTTGTGATTGGCTTAAGCATTGGCATGGGGGATGTAGTTTCGCTAGTCATTTATTCCAAGTTCTGATCTATATTTACTCTATGGGCCATTACTTATCAAGAATATATATATATATATATCCTCTCTGGGTTATAGGCAGAAACTGTGTGTGGGCGTGTTTGTTTTCCTCCATGTAGGAATAATTGTAATGCTTTGTGTTCAGGCAGCTGAGGTACTTGCAAAGGAAGGTATCAGCGCTGAGGTAAGAATGAACACAAAATTTTTACAATGAGATTCTGTTTTTTAGTTGTGGACACATTAATAACTAATCCTCGCAATATAGGTTATAAATTTACGATCAATTCGGCCACTAGATAAATCTACAATCAATGCCTCTGTCAGGAAAACCAACAGACTGGTAACGGTGGAAGAAGGGTTTCCTCAACATGGTGTTGGGGCCGAAATCTGGTTTGTTTCTTTCCTCTTATAATCTACCCCTTGCTGATCAGTTTTCTGGAACCGTTAAACTTATACTGCACATCTTCCTTCTAACAGCACATCTGTTGTTGAGGATAGCTTCGGTTATCTTGATGCACCAGTCGAGAGAGTTGCTGGGGCTGATGTTCCTATGCCTTACGCAGCCAATCTTGAGAGGTTGGCTGTTCCACAGGTCAGTTATTACCATCGATTGCACAATTTTAGTTAAGTTGACAGGCTTACAGCTGTGTGAATGTTGGATTTGTAAGATATCAAAATAGATGTAATGATGGTGTTTCTAGCTTAAAAGGTTCATACATGATAATTATTCTTTTTTGTATGTGCAAATTCTAATCACTACATGTATGTGTGTGTGTGTGTGTGTTTGCTCTTGGTTCTTGTTTGGACAGGTTGAGGACATTGTCCGTGCAGCAAAGAGAGCATGCTACAGATCTGTCCCGTTGGCTGCTGCTGTCTAATTTCTACCAATCCCATCCAGTTCTCCAGATTCAGGTTATTGTCTAATTGGCAGCCTGCTTGTGTGTTGTACAAGTTTTTGGTTTTAAAGTGGTAACCCTTTAAAGATGAGTTTCATGTTGGATTACTTGATTTCAGTTTAGAGAACTTCTGATAAATGTGATTTTACTGCTGAATTCTTCAGGGGATGATGGAGATTGTACATTTTTTTCACTTCTCCTCATTACATGGGGAAGAAGTTGCTTGGTAAAATAACTTGGAGAACAATGACACGGAGGTGGGAAATTTTGTCACTCCGTTCTCGATTTGATTTTGTAGTTCATGCGGAAACCTATTGTACTTTTGGAAGCGACATTTCAAAAGTGTTTTATTTGGATTTTCTGTTCAGTGCAATTGCATCACTTGTTAGGTCTCAATTTTTTTGTATTTACGGGAATCTCTGATGATGCTTCTTAGGCATTCCCTTTTAAATGAAACACCGAATAAGCTTTATGGCTTTAGCTGAGGCTATTTTGATTGAGCAAAGTTAACTGTTTCGTATGAACTGCCGAGGTTGCAATTTTCTGTGCGCATTGCAATAACTGGTTGAATATGGGAATCTGTTGTTTTATAATAATATATGCCTTCCTGGTCTCCTGGTCTTTTAGACGGTGTTGCTCAACACTGCATAGTGGTCGTGATTTATCTGGTACAGGTGTGGACTCTTTAATAGAATCCTTACTCCTTAGTCCTTACGGTTCTTTCGTTGACCATTAAAAAAATATATATATACTGGGGATCGGTCGATCCGATCTCTTTGAAAAACGGACGTTGCCGGTACGAGTCTGAAACGGGTCTAAAGCTACGTGAGGCACACCAGAGATCGCTGGAGGTCGCCGTTGTAAGGATAGGATCGTCGGATGTCGGCGGTCACGATGGGGTGGGCGGTGTCGCCCACTGCCGCGACGCCAATACTGTCTGGGTTGATACCAAATCTTCTTTTAAATTCATCTTTATTTTATTTTTTTATTTTATTTTTTAAATTTTATTTTTTATTGTATTTTTTTATTTTTTTTTATTGTATTTTTAAAATTTTTTTATTATATTTTAATAGTAGACTGTTTTTGATTAAGACAGTCTGACCAACCCCAACATTTAAAAAAAAAAAAAAAAAAAAAGTGTCTCCAGTTGTTATTGCACAGCTGTATCTCGGGTGCCACAGTTCGTGTCCTTCTACGTACAACGGTTCAAGCGATTCGGCGCACCCACTGTGCACCAACGTCAGTATAATTATATTAAAAAAATGAATAAAAGACAAAAGATGAAGAAAAAGCTCTTCTTCCCCAATTACCTCTATTTTTTCCTCACCCTTTTTTTGTCTCTCTTAGATTTCAGCTGTCGTTCTTTATTCTCCTTCCTCAACAGGCAACAACTTCTTTACTTTTATCTCAAAAAAATTAAAAAACGTCCCTCCTCAGCTTCTCCACAAGGACCAGAACCGCAGGTCCGCAACTAGAAAACTAACAAATTCTGGGCAGAGCTCTCATCCATTTGGCTGATATTTGCAACAGATTTTTCAAATCTGAACACGCTAACTCCAGTTAATCGGGGCACTAAATCATCCTCATGGAGTGCCATTAATCCTGAAGTTCGCACCCACACAATTTGATATATTAAAGTACACAAATTGAGTTAGTAAGGATTAAGCCGTATAATTGCAAGTGAGAAGCACAAGTTTTTTTTTAGGAGGGGTATAATAGGACGCAAAGGACACCAACCTTGGAGACTCGATCCCGATACAAACTAAGAACAAATGGCATTTGTTTCACATAAATGAACAAATGGAAGTAGAAGACGAGAATACGTACAAGCCGGAGTTAGGATTTGGGATCTCAGATCATGCAAGAGAGAGGACATACAGGATTTGGGAGAAGAATTGGGGATGGGGTGAAAATGCATCGTTTTATTTCATGAAAATTTTCCCTCTTTAAGTTTTATCGCTCGCGTCCATATTCTTTTACCCAAAATGCACCATTTTCTTTTGCCAGGTAGATGGCTGCACAACGTCGATTCACCAAGTTGTTGGCAAATATAAATTTTCTTATTAATAAAAGACCCTCATTCAGGTGTAAGAACAATCATAATTACATCAAAACTACTCAATAAACATTACAAACCCACAAACAACTATCGTCTAATATATGGAATGCCCAATATATTCGTACAAGACTCTTAAGTCTTCTGAGCATCATCCTCCTTAATAAAATCCAATGTCTCATCATTAACACCATGTTTAGTCAAAAAATCAACTATCATGTTAGTCTCCCTAAACACATGCTTAAATTTAACATTAAAACATTTAACCAGACATTGGGCTTCCTCCTAGAAATTCTAAAGATACCAATAATTGTAAACACATGAGATAAACAACCCCCTATCACACTAGAAATTGTTAGGAATCTGGACCTCCCTAATTCTCCTTATCAGGATCTATTTTTGACAGAATAACAAGAAAAATAGAGAAATAAACACAATACAAGAATTTACGTAAAAAACTATAAAATAGGAGAAAAACCACTAGACCCAAAGAAGAAAATACACAATGTGAAAAATTATTACAATCACACAATTTTTCTCCTCACCCCAGCGACACCCACAAAAACTTCTCCCACTAGTAAAACTCGAACTTTCACCTCTCTTCTTTTTACATACAAAAAAGAATACCAGATGAATTTTACTAAAGTCAAAAGTTACTAGATAAGTTTTTGACTTGTGTAATAAACCAAGGAGGCTAAGCCCCCTTAAATAGGCCGTAGTCTTGCCCCTTTCACCCACATCTTTCCCATGTGGGATTCCAAAGGAGCAAAACATCAATAATCTCTACCTTACGACTTTGACTGATCCCACAACCATACTCCACCGCAATGAAGATCTTCATAACTTTCACTATCATGTTCCACCATAAAAGCATAACCACTCAAAATAAATCAATTCCAAGCATTTCACTTCGACCCATATCGAAAATAACATTGCTGAAAAATTATGGTGCAACTTCCACGTTTGGCTTTCCTGGAAGTTCATCAGCCATCGACATAAATTTCCACCACACACCCTGCATCAATGCCAAACCAATGCCCGTATACAAACTTGTGGAACAACTAACATTAACACATCCTCTATCATGACAACTTTGAAATTAGCGACATGCCATGAGAATGTACATGTCTTTTTTTAATAGACACTGTCTTCTGTAAAGAGATATACGATGTTAGTTTCATTGTCAGTATCTGCCTTTATTGATTTGGAGCCTCTTGCCGAACTTACTCCACCTTTTGGACAATTTCTTTTGACGTGCCCAGGTTGTCCACACCTCCAGCAAATTGCTGACTTCATGGGTTGGTCGACGCCTTGTGTAATTCTGATGGAATCAAAATATCCCTAACTTGCACTTGTCACAAGTCAAAATTGATTCTCCCATCAACTTTCTCTACCTCCATTCTTGACATTACCTCGATGAATTTTACCGTAGAAATGAATAGTACCCACTAAGTAAATTCCCAAGAAAGACCGATCTTTCCTAAACAGAACTTCAAGGTTCCTAGAAAAAATTGGAGGGTCAGAACGGACACACTTAAAATTTCCAATCTCCTAGACAGAACCTCCTTAGACCGTACGTATCCACACTACCACACCAAAACTCCACCCCGCCAAAAGAATCTAGTGGCTCTGATACTACTTGTTGGGAATCTGGGCCTCCCAAATTTCCCCCACCAGGATCTATTTTTAACAGAATAACAAGAAAAATAGATAAATAAACACAATACAAGAATTTACGTGAAAAACTCCAAAACGGGAGAAAAACCACCAGACCCAGAGCAGAAAATACACTATGTGAAAAATTGTTACAATCACACAATTTTTCTCCTCACCCCAACGACACCCACAAAAACTTCTCCCACTAGTAAAACTCTAACTTTCACCTCTCTTCTTTTTACATACAAAAAAAAATACCGGAGAAATTTTACTAAAGTCAAAAGTTACTAGATAAGTTTCTGACTTGTATAATAAACCAAGGAGGCTAAACCCCCTTAAATAAGCCTTAGTCTTGCCCCTTTCACCCACATCTTTCCCATGTGGGATTCCAAAGGAGCAAAACATCAATAGAAATTAGAATCCGACTTTACCACAAAATTCTTCAAACCAAGTTGATTACATGGACGAAGCCCATCAAGAACTGTGCGACATTCAGCAATAGTATTAGTGGCTTGACCATGGCTATGAGCAAAAGCTCCTAAGAATACAGCCAAAATCATTTCTAAGAATCCCCCTGCCATCGGACATCCCAAGATTAGCACAAGTACTCATATCAACATTAAACTTCCCCATCTCAATTTACCACGCAATACACTTCGGCATTCTACCCTCCAAAGCCACCATAGGACAATTTAATTTTTGTAAGATCGAAACATCATGGGAACATATTTTTTTAAAATTTTGCATCGTGGTCTCCAAAATGAATCCTTTAAATACTCTAATAACATTTTTCAAATCAAAATTCATACCCTTCCTTCAAGCAGCACAATGAGCTCTCTAAAGGGCCTAAGAAATAAAAATAGGTATGACACCCTGCAATCAACAAACTTGTGATGACATCGAAGCTCTACACCACCAAACATTCATCACCCCAGCCCAAACCCAATGGCCAATACATTGTAATTGAATTCCAAAAATAGCTATAAAAAAATTTCAAACCTTCCTCGACCCCTCCCCATCACATAGAACATGATCCAAATACTTAGTCTAGGGAGAAATACAACAATAACATTTTGAAACAATTGAGATACCAAGTTACTTGATCATCTCATCTACCAGGATAGAATTACAGTGAGCACGCCAACATAAGAAAGACATCTTCTTTGATACATGAGCTTGCCATAGCCTTTTCATCATCTACTAGTTGACATAACATCAAAATATTACACTCGACAGCATAAAAAATACTCCAGACCTATAAGTTGTAACTCCCTATCACCCACTACCACTTGCTGATCAACAATAGTACCATCTCCCAGCCAATTATCAAATCAAAAACTCAAAAGAACCAGCAATCTCGAATTTTTTAAAACCAAAGAAAATGCATGAACAATCCCGTGCCAGAACCAAGATCCCTTGGGATCCACAAACACCAAAGAATAGGCATGACTGGGTATGAATTTGAGCACTCTTAACAAAGCATAACTAAGAAGGTGCTGAATGTCAACTAGACCATTTTGCAGAGCAAATTACGTAAGAAACAGCATTTGTATTGTTGGATTTTATCCTATAATCGCAGTAATTGTTAATCATATGTAAAACTTTTAGAATTTTCTAGAAGTTTTAAAAAAACTTAATTACTTTGACGACAATCACCTGAAATGCATTGTATTACTAAAGGATGATAAAATTTAAAATGAAAAAGAACATTTCACTCAGGTAACTAGGATACAAGGGAAGTGCTATAAATGCAATTGCAAGTGTTTTTTTATTTTATTTTTTTTGTTCACCTTGTATAATGGAATTCTTCCAAGATGCAGATGTCGTTGCGCTATATTACAATATGAAACAACATTTTGATAATTGACGAGTGTCCACAATTTCGAATTTTACATGCACAAATTACAGAAAAATGACAAATATTTGAATACAATTAGTACAATCATGGATTGGCGTTGATGGAATTACCAATTTAGTACAATTGGTACATATTGAGGAAACCATTTCAATTAAACATCAAGTGTCGTTAGCCATCCAACAACCTACTGCTGCTCAAGTTCAGAATAATCTTCACCAACAATCTAATAAGATCTCCAAGGACAAACAACCACAACAACTTGATAAGGATCCAAAGATTTAGCTCACGTATTTTATAAATTCAAACCGTGTATCTTATTAGTTAGTTAGTGTTCTACAGTCTATAAATGTACAATCTGAATGACAATGAAAAGCAAGCAGCAAATATATCTTCTCATCAACACGGCATCACCCCATCATCTAATTTGTCCACATACGCATCAACAAAATGAATCCATAGAACGTAAGCATTGTCACATTGTTGAGACTGGATTTGCGCTCATGATTCATGCATCTGTTCCTCCTCAATATTGGGCGGATGCATTTGAGACTGCATGTTATCTAATAAATCGCACGCCCACTCCCACCCTTAACAGCCAAAGCCGATTTGAGAAACTTTTTCATAAAATTCTTGATTACCCATTTCTCAAAACTTTTGGTTGTGCTTGTTGGCCTCTCCTTTGACCATACAATCGTCATAAAATTAATTACCGCTCCACTCAATGTGCGTTCTTAGGGTATAGCCTTACCCATCATGGTTACAAATGTCTTCATCTTGAATATGGGCGACTCTATATTTTTCGTGATGTTGTCTTTAATGAATCTTTCTTTCCATTTGTTTTCTACACTAACTCTGCAGGGAAACCATCTCAGTATCAAACAGCCATCTCTCTTCTAGTTCTTCATGGTCCACCATCTCTTCTTGGGTCTCCCTCTAGTCGGCTTGTCTCTTCCAGCTCAACCCACACTTCAAATCCAACCCACAAGACTCCTATGGTAAGTCCATCACCCATCTCGTCAACCAACACTGACTTTTCTCTTGCAAGGTCTACCGTACCAACTGAAAATGTGTTGTTGCCCACTACTTCTCTTATTGCATCCATGGTTTCCCACCCTATGGCCACTCGTTTATAACATGGCATATTCAAGCCCAAACAACATCACGATGGCACAGTGCGCTACCCTTTACCTCGTGCATTACTTATTGAAGCATCACGTGAAGAGCTCACACCTACCACCTTCATCGAGGCCTTTAAGCATGCCCATTGGCGCACTGTCATGAACTCAGAATTCGATACCCTATTAAAGAATGGCACCTAGTCATTAGTTTCCTACTCTCCAACCATGAACATTGTCACGAATAAATGGGTTTATCGTATCAAATGGAATTCAAATGGCACTATCAAGTGTTTCAAGGCTCGGTTAGTCGCCAAAGGCTTTCATCAGGTTCGTGGCATTGATTTTAATGAGACTTTCAGCCCTGTAGTTAAACCTACAACGATCCAAGTTGTTTTATCTATTGTTGTGTCTCATGGATGGTCGATGCGTCGGATTAATATTAAAAATGTTTTCCTATACGGAGAGCTCACCGAAGAGGTATACATGGCTTAACCACAAGGTTTTGTTCACCCCTCTTTGCCTAATTGTGTTTGCAAATTTCACAAAACTCTTTATGGCTTAAAACAGGCACCACGAGCCTAGGTTGCTAAACTCAGTACTATTCTCACTACTCTTGGTTTTATATCCTCTAAGGCTAACTCCTCTCTTTTTATTCTTCGGCAATCCAATTTGATGCTCTTTGTTTTGATTTATGTTGATGATATCATTATCACAGGCTCTGACCCTACTGCTATTGATGAGTTGCTCAAACAACTTCAAGTTGATTTTGCTGTCATTGATCTGGGAAGTCTAAATTATATGATGGGAATTGAGGCAATGCCATTACCCTCTAGCCTATTTCTTTCTCAATAGAGATATATACTTGATCTCTTACAACGCACCAACATGGCCATTGCAAAACCTGTCAACACCCCCATGGCCAGTAATACCTCTTTATTTGCGTTTCACGACACAACACTCTCTGATACATCTACATACCGCAATGTTGTTGGGGCTCTTCAATACCTTTCTTTAACACGGCCGGACATCTCCTTTCCAATTAACAAAGTCTATCAATTTATGCATCGTCCCATTGAAATCCATTGGCAAGCTGTGAAACGCATCTTACGATATCTCAAGGCCACCATCTTTCATGGATTATTACTTCGAAAGACCAACCCCATCTCCCTTCCTGCATTCTCAGATGCAGATTGGGTGGGCAATCCTGATGATCAAAAGTCTACTGGTAGATACTCTATTTTTCTTGGCAACAATCTCATCTTATGGAGCTCCTGCAAACAATCCACTGTCTGCCGCTCAAGCACAGAATATGAGTATTGTACCTTAGCAATTGCCACTGTCGAGCTCTTATGGATTCCAACACTCCTTCGAGAGCTTGGAATCTTTCTACCGCATGTCCCAACACTTTGGTGCGATAACATTGGTACAACTTACCTCACTTCCAATCCTGCTTTTCATGCCCGCACAAAATATATTGAAATAGACTTTCATTTTGTTTGAGATCGCGTTGCCTCCAAGAATCTCATTGTTCGATTCATTTCAACCAAGGACTAGCTCGCTGATATTTTTACTAAACCGCGGCCTGCCCCGCGTTTTTAGCTTCTACGAGACAAACTCAATGTGATCACCTCCTCGTTGAGTTTGCAGGGGCATATTGAAGAAACCGATTTAGATAAACATAAAGTGTCGTTAGCCATCCAACAACCTGTTGCTACTTAAGTTCAGAATAATCTTCACCAACAATCTAATAAGATCTCCAAGGACGAACAACCACAACAACTTGATAAGGATCCGAAAATTTAGCTCACGTATTTTTTAAATTAAAACCATGTATCTTATTAGTTAGATAGTGTTCTAGAGCCTATAAATGTACAATCCGAATGACAATGAAAAGCAAGAAACAAATATATATTCTCATAATCTTCCTTTTATTTGTATCTGTTACTCTCATTTATCTTTGAAATTCTTTAATACATACAAGGCAATCCAATATTGAGATTCTGTTTGTATTTAAAATTCATCTCATTTTATTTTAAATTCATCATTATATTTTTTTAAAATTTCACATAAAATATAATAAATAATTCAACTTTTTCAAATCTCAATTTTATTATTTTAAATTTTAAATTTTAAATTTATAATAATAATAATAATAAAAAATAATATTTTAATAATATTTTATTTAATTTTTAAAATTTATTTTATCTCATATTATCGCATAATTCAAATAAAACCTCAATGCTCTAAAATTAGAAAACACATATGCTTTGCTCTGAATCCTGATAGAGAAAGAGAGAGAGAAGAGAATTGGATTCAGGGGAGTGGGTCAGCATCAACGACACAAGTTGATTGAAACATCTAGAGGGCCGCCGTCTGTCCTTGATAAAGGGGGGAAAGTCGTTTGGTAGTAAAATACTGGGAGACTTGAAGGTATATGGTAGGAAACTTTGGCCTAACGCAACACGCTTTCTTGACCTTGACCAGAGAACATAAATTCTCTCTCGCGGCTTCCCCCTTCCTCCTAATTCGGTAATTCCTCTCCATTTCTCAACCAAAACGGATAATTAATAATTAACTTCTCTATACTACTTGAAGGGACGAGGATACAGGCAAACGTTTACATAAGCAAATGCAAGGAAGGTGATGTTGACAAATGATCCAATCCATGATTTTTGAATTTTAATATTGAATTGAGTTGAGTTGAGTTGATTTTTTTATTTATTTATAAATAATAAAAATATTAATAATGGCCTAACCAAAATTTGATTAGAATTTTTATAAATCTAACTAATCATTTTTTAATAACACCAAATAATAGACTTAAAAAAAAAACTAAATAATAAACTCTTCAAATCTATCTATATTCCATTTAAATATTTATTTCTATTATTTCTTTACAACTTTTATTCTTGTGATAATTAGAAAGTTTATTTAAACTGGTCAATTAAAAACTGATGCACGTAAAAAATGATAATTTTTAATAAATATATTTTTAATTCAACATAATACATTTTGCCAAACTAAATATAACATGATAATTTTTTCATTAATTTGTTTTTCTTTTATAACAATAGAATATATAAGCTCTAGTGTTACTAAAAAGGATTTGAAAAAATTATTATGAGTCTTATGTATAAAGATGTGTTAAATTAAAAAGATTGTGAATTTGACGTATAAAAAAAATTTAAAATTGAAATGAATTTAATAATTTAAAAATTAAATATTTAGATGATTTGACTTAAAATTATTAGAATGAACTTAAATAATTAAATTCAATGCACGCTAACAACCAGATGGGTATCCTGCGTATTTCAAACCAAATGGGTGGGACAGGTTGTTCTTGTGACATGGAGAGACTTGCTTTTTGCCTAACCAATTGTCTTATTTAAAAAAAAAAGCATTTAACCCCTCTTGGGTAAACAAAATTTAAAGTTAAAAATTCTAATGTCATTATCTAAAAGATACTAATCACATCTGTGTCCAGATTATAATTTGAATTTTCTAAAGTAATTTTTAATTAATAACGTTTCAACGTGACACTTGACTTGAATCCAAATCTATCCCAAATTCTTCCTACCACTAATTCTTTGGATGGATCCTATTCTGTTTTTTGAGTAATGGGTATAATTATTTCCGTTAATTAATTAATTTTGACTTGACTTTTTGAACACAACCAAGTAGGGTTTGGAATCCAAAAAAAGAAAAAAGAAAAAAGAAAAAATGGTATTCCAATTAAATAATATTTATGTGCCAATATAAATATAGAATATGGGATCGGATTAAAAAAAAAAAAAAAAAAAAAAAAAAGGTAACAAAGTTGAATACAAATCGATATGCTCATGTCTGGTTAGAATTTAATATTTTAAGTTACATTAGGTGGGATTTGGTCAGGTCATTTTATTTCATAGGTTTTACGAATTAACTATAAATAACTCAACTGGCTCTATTTATATTTATAATTTATCTTAACTCATATAATCTCGTATCAAATTTATTATTATAATTTTTTATATTTTTATATAAAATATAATAAATAATTTAATTTTTTTAAATCTTAATTTAATATCAATTTTGGATTGACTAATATCGATACAAATATTTTAAATTAAGTATTTGTAATTAATTCAATAGTAAATTTTTTAATAGATTTTGTTTTTTTATTTTTTATTGGCGGCAAGAAAGGAAGAAAACAGCGAGGGAGAAGACTAGTCAGGCTTGTGTTTGGGCGCGCAATTTAAGTCAGGCTTGCTAATGTCATAGTGGAGCGCAATTTAAGTGGGCGCGCCACTACGACATTAGCAAGATGCTGTCGTGGCACTATCTCGTTGGCACGTCTACTTTTGTGGGTGCTTCCCGTAGAATAGTCAAAACAAAAAAAAGAGGGTCAGCTCCACTAATTTTCCCCCCCTCAAAAAAAAAAAAAAAAAATTACCAAAAGGAAATTTAAAAATATTGACCAGTTTAGTAACCAATAAGATTTAAGTAAAAAGCAAAACAAATTTTAATTAGCTAAATAATTTATTTAATTAAAAAGAGAAATGTATTGCATTCAAACTTCAAAGTAGTGCTGAGGAATGGGTCGTATTAACGGTTAATAAAAATTAAGGGATTGTTAATATAATAATTAATCTGCACAGGTCATCCTTCTGTTCCTGACGTAACATTTTGAATGGAGTTGAAGAGGAAATTCTTCTTCCATTTCGAGCTTCTTTATTCTTCTTCTTCTTCTTCTTCTTCTTTATAATACCCAGAAAATTCTCAGGGCTCGCGGAGAAATACAGGAACGAAAAAAGAGAGACGCTTTGATTGAGTGAGTTGTTTTGTCGTTATAGGAATAGGAGGATATAGAAGCCATGAAGTCTCCGCTGAAAAAGTTGCGAGGGTTCGGACTTCACAAACATGAGCCCAAGGAGCGCAAAGATATTCGGCCTTTTTCAAAATTGGGCGAGCTAGCTCAGGCTTCGATGGTACGCCTTTTCTCATTCTCCTCCTCCTCCTTTCTTTCCCCGTATGTTTTGGTGGTTGAAGGGAAACTTAAAAGGAAAATAAAGGAATGAGAGCACGAATCTTGCAGGAGCTAGTCATTTTAGTTTCTGGAAGTCGTCCATTTGCGATTTACTTGGCATTCTTCTCGTTCCTATCGTTTCTTAGCAGATAAACATATTTTAGGGTTCCTCTTTGTACGGACGTCCAGTCCTGACCGGAAAATTATTTGATTGGATCTTGATGAGCCCCAAATTCTAGGGTTGTACGAACTGCGGATGCCAATTCTTTTTTAAAAAAACTGAAACTGTAGTAGAACATTTTTTTCAAAGTTTGAAACATGGTCGTTTTCAGAGAATATTTTTCTTAAATATTGTTTTACTAAGGCATAGTGTATAAACTCGGAGAGGCATAGTGTATAAACTTTCTATCTCAAAAATTTCAGCCGCTAGTTTGTCTGATGATTTGTTGTTTTATTCTTCTCTTAAAATTGGCTTATAATTTTTGGGGTCCCTGTTCTTGTAGGATATGCAAGACATGAGGGACTGCTATGATGGCTTACTTTCCGCAGCTGCGGCGACTGCAAACAGTGCTTACGGTACTTCATTAGTTTTTATTTGATTCTCTTATGTGCTTTTTTCTTCGTGTTTCATTGAAGATAAGAAGCGGATAGGGGAATGATCATCATATGCTTGTCTTAAGGGACACACATTATCTACTTGCATCATGATATCAATAAGCAATTGGATCTTTGTTTTATTCCATGGATTTGGCTCCACAATAGTTATATTACAAAATGTATAAGCAAGAGTAGGCAGTGACCATGATGGTTGGCACTAGACAGTTGGATAATATTGTTCCAATAGATTGTTGTGTATTTCCTTTTTTTTTTTTGATAAGTAAACAATTGTATTGATAGAATAGGCCAGGCCCAAGTACACAAGATGAATACAAAAGTCAAGACCTAACTAGGTCGTAAATGGATTGTTAGCTACAAAAAAGTAATGAAGATGGAGACCATTGAAATCTACCTCTATGGCCCATTATAATAAAGTATAAAAAAGAAAGAAACAAGCTCCTCCCGTGTCCGTTCCTTATCTTCAAAAGTTCGATCATTTCGCTCACACGAAATGCACCACAAGATACAAAATGGAACCATCTTCCAAACTTGTACGTGTTGTGTATTTCTAAGATGAAATTCTTTGGAGTTTTATCCAGAACTGATGGTGTTGTGTCAATACAGGACAATACACCCTGATGGCATTTTAGAACATGGTCTGTTATTACCTACTAAAAAAAAAATGAACATGGTCTGTTATCAGAGCCTGTGATGGTATCTTGTGATGTTGTATTGAAGTGGCTTGGCACTTCAATAATACATGTATGAAAGTGCCAGATTTTATTTAACTTGTATATTTTTTCTTCTTCCTTGGGGCGGTTAGATATTGTGAACTAGCATATGGTGCTTTCTGGGAATATTTTAGCATGTGTGAGTTGTGTATGTTAAATGATGATGTGACCTGTTCGGTGCCACAAGTTTTGAGTTTTGAATAAAGTTGTGGCACAGTGAAATGTCAATTTTGTCATCTTAAATTTCGAGCTTGTACTCTCGTTTTTTAGTAGTATTCTTATGTGGTTCCATTTTATTCTTCAGAATTCTCAGAGTCATTGCAGGAAATGGGTTCTTGTCTTCTCGAGAAAACTGCGGTGAATGATGATGAAGAAAGTGGTAGAGTGAAGGAAATTTCATAATTCTGCTATTTCCTTTTTTAAGAAAAATGACATGAAGAATTAATAAGTGATTTACAGCTTAAACTTACATTAAACTTCACAGAGGGTCAAATCTTGTCATCCTGAGTATTTTCACCGTTTGGAATTTTTTTGTATGTTAATTTATTGTCGTGAACCTGAACTCTGGCATCTGTGTCTCAGATAATGTAGTCCTTTTTCTTTTGCTGGGCAAAAGTGAAACTATGTCTTATTCCAGACCCACATCAACTTTCAGTCAAGATTTAAATCTCGCTTTTAGTCTTTGTTTCAATAAAAAAAAAAAAAAAAGCAAAAACAAAAATTGAAGTTCAGCAACTCTAGCCTATGGGACATACATAAGTAATCACAGTACTGTTCATTATATTTGCTTTATGTTTCTTTCTGAAAAAGTGTGGGGCAACTGGCAAGCAATGTCTTGATTGTTGTATTGGTTTTTTTTTTTCAAATCTAAATATCCTAATAGGATTGCTATGTTTACATTAGGGCCTGGTTTGTTTTCCAATCTCATCTCATTTCATCATTACTACTTTTCTAAATTCCTATACAAAATAAAATAATCAATTCAACTTTTTCAAATCCCAAAACAAAACTAATATTAAAAATATATATTATATCAATATTTTATTCAATTTTTAACTTTTATCTCATCTTATCTCTTAAAACAAACCAGGCCTAAGATTTTGATGAAGTTGACTTGCACTATCATACATAGTTAATTCTAATTCAAATCAGTTATATCACTTGAGCATCAATTTGTTTAATTTGTTCATAAGGAATGCACGGCATTACAGTGTGGTTGTTTCATCAATAGGCAAATAATCTTTAGTTGATGTTGTTCTTGTGCAGGCAAAGTTCTGCTAATGCTAGGAAAAGTACAGTTTGACCTGCAGAAACATATTGATAGCTATGTGAGTAATTAATACTTGTGTATAAATATATAGGAAACCCCTCCTTACTATTGGTACTGAGTTTTTGTTTTGCATATACCAGCGCTCTCATATATTTCAAACAATCACAAGCCCATCAGAGTCTCTACTTAACGAACTTCGAACAGTTGAGGTTTGTTGATTTCGTTTTTTGAAACTTATCAGCTTATGACAAGTTTAATATGGTTCATGTGCTGTGCCTAATGTATGCATGACCTGATTTCATCCTAGATAATTGGTTAAAATTTTGTTTGTGTTTTTGGTTTTTTTCAGCCCCTTCTTGATTATCTGTTTAGCTATCAGGCCTTTATTTCTGAAGATATATGGCATATTACTGTGATTGTTCATATGCATTTAGCCCTTGCTGTTATTTTAGGGGTTGTTTGGAAATAGTTTTCATCTCATCTCATTTTTTTTCCAAACATCACTCAAACATAAACACTTTCAAACTAATCATTACAACTTTCACAAACTTCCAAACAAAACACAAAAAATAATTCAAGTTTTTTAAATCCCAAAACAAGTAATATTAAATAATTATATTCTAACAATATTTTAATTTTATGATATTTTTTATTCAACTATTTATCTCTTTTCCAGTTTCCTAATAAAACCCAAATATAAAACTCAAACTATCTCACTACTATTCACAAATCATCTTATCTCATTCCCCAAGCATCCCCTTAGTCTGGAATAAGAATGGAGACAGATAAAAATGCTAAAACTTGAAGATTGACCAGAAGATTCTAGAGAGAACCAAGGAGGAAAGGAAACAGAGTCGGAAGCTCCCTTCTTAACTAGCAAGTGGCAACTCAAATTATTGGCTCTTTTAGTCTCTCCTTTAACAGAAGAAAATAAAAACCCGGGGAAACCAGCTCAAGCTTGAAGGAAAACACAATGGCTGGTCTGGCATAGCGGGAACAGGAAGGGCATAGCGGGAACAGGAAGGGTCTCTTAGTCTTAATTTGTAAACAAGTAGACAAAAATTCATGGGAGCTCAACCAACTGATCGAAAAGTTGGGATCTACTATCATTTGAATTGTGCCATGGAGAGGACCTTGTGCCATTATGGAGTTTCATGTTGGCAGAAAGATGAGAGGACATTGTCAATGCTCTGTACTACTGGTACCTGTCCTGTTATCCATTCTTAACTGAACTAAACCAACCTATGAACCCTTTCTTGGACATATAGAAAATGCTTTAAAAAGCCACAGAAAAACCTTGGGAAAATTCAGGTGTTTCTGACAGTGTAAAGGCTTACTGTCAAAAATGTTTTTTAAGCCTTGTTTAAACATCTAAACGTGCAATTTGGAATTTAATTGCCTGATATACAATTGTTAGACTAATCTAATTTAAAATCTCTGTTTGTTGTTGTTTCAATTCCCTTTATTAAATTTCTGTTGTTAATTATTACCCTTTTCTCTGGAATGATTGTTTGGGCCTAATGCATAGCTGTTTATGGGTAGAATTTCGGCATTGTCATTATTGCTTCTATGTACTGATCAATGTCTTTTATTGTATTTAATTAGCCATATAAAATAACAGTCAATGACCTTTTTCCTTTTATGTTGATTCAGGAGATGAAGCGCCAATGTGACGAGAAAAGGTTTAAAATTTATAATCTCTCTCTCTCTCTCTCTCTCTCTCTATATATATATATATATCAGCATATATAAAACATGGGATTAATGTCTTCTCATTTTGGGAAGTGATCTACAGAGACGTATATGAGTATATGATAACCAGACAGAGAGAAAAGGGGCAATCAAGAAGTGGAAAAGGGGAGAGTTTTTCAATGCAGCAGCTAGAAACTGCTCGTGAGGAATATGATGAAGAAGCAGCCTTTTATGTATTCCGGTCAAAATCTCTGAAGCAAGGACAATCCCGAAGTCTTCTTACACAGGCAGCTCGTCACCATGCTGCTCAGGTTTTCTTTCTCTTCTTCTTTAACTTCTTCATTACACCATCATTCTTCTTGTTTCATGATGTTCTCTCTTTTGCTTGCAAACAGTTGTGCTTCTTCAAGAAGGCTGTTAAATCTCTTGAGTCAGTAGAACCCTATGTGAAATTGGTAACTGAACTGCAGCATATTGATTACCAGTTCAGTGGACTTAATGATGGGGATGAAGCTGGCGATGACGATGACGATGACAGCAATTATGATGATGACGACAATGACAATGATGATGCCTATGATGATGGAGAATTGAGTTTTGATTATGGACAAAATGACCCAGAGCGTGATGTTTCTACACCACGGAAGTCAATGGAGGTAACACTTTATGTCCGTCAGCTTCTGGTTGAGAAACAATATACAGATATCTCTTTCCCTTTCAAAATGAATTTTATAGTGCACAAAATAAGTTAAGGTAATAGAGTATAAATATAAAATGGGCACATAACATTCACATGATGCACACATATATTTATTTCTATACATGCATGCCCTAACTCATGATAGCTTCAAAAGTTCAACTTCTTGGATATGATGCAGATATGCTTTTATGCTCTCTGATGATTCTTAGAATCTTGTGTTATCACAGTGATGATAATGGAATTCTTTTGTGAACTTGTTTTGTAACAATTGGTGGATAAAAGAAAACTTTGACACTTTTTTTTTTCTTTCTATTCAGTGCTGACATTATAAATAAAACAGGTAGTGACCATATAGAGACCTAATGACCATACTGTTGGTTGTCTTCTGTTTTCAAATTTCTGAAACATCATATGTTGATTTAAAAAATATGTTATTACGTCTTGACTTCTTATATAACGTTTAATGCAGCTGGATCAAGTGGACATTACATTTCCCCAGGTTGCAACCGTGGAAGCCGTCAAGGTGAAGCGCATTTTCTGTATTAATTCACTTGTTCATAGTGGACAGGATATGTATCACAATTTAGTCAAAACTTTTAAAAGTTGCGACATGGTTTTCTGCCAACAATCCCATATGACCAATCTGATGACAAAAATATACATGCATAGACTTGTCATGTGTATATATAATCAGATAATGTATATCGAAGTTATGAATTTGGATTTTACTATCGTTTTCTTAAAACCTCGGTCATTGAATTGGAATTGAGTTCAGACACACAGTACATGTAGAATAAAACTCTATATCCCAATTAAGCAACTCCAGAACCTGGACTGTTGATTACATTTAATTTTCAATCTAAAATATATGGTCTTCAAGATGCAGAAAACATCTATATTGTAGCTTCTGAGTGTGTGCCTTCCTTTCATAATATTTGCAGGAAAATCTGGGTAGGCTCCGCAATAATTCTTTTGCCTATAGGATGAGGCCGGGCAGCCAATCGGCCCCACTTTTTGCTGAGAATAAATTTGATTCTGCTGAAAAAATAAGACAGATTCGACAGTTACCAACACGCAAGTTGCAAACTTATGTCTTACCCACTCCGGTTGATATGAAGGGTTCAATATCTTCTGGATCAGGTAATCTGATGCTTCACAAAACACAGACTACTCCTAGTGGGCGTACAAGGAATTTGTGGCATTCGTCCCCATTGGATCCCAAAAGGTTAGAAAAAGTTTTGGCAGATGAGAAACTCTCCAGACCCTCCGATGTAAATGCTCATGCCGTACTTGAGAGCAACAACGCGGCATCCACACGCTTGCCCCCTCCATCTGATGGGGTTTTGTTTTCACATCAGTATACACTTTCTGCTTCTGATCCAAAAAAACTGAAAATACATGCCTTTTCTGGTCCAGTGACGAGTAAGCCATGGCCTACAAAGCTGGTCTCAGGGGAACGTCCCCGTTTGTATTCGGGACCTCTTCTTCGAACATCTCAACTTCCATCTACTTCTCCAAAAGCATCTCCAAGTACTTCCCCTACCTTCATGTCCTCTCCAAAAATAAGTGAGCTTCATGAACTTCCAAGGCCTCCTGCAAGTTCAACCTCCAAATCTTCAAGACCTGAGGGTTTGGCTGGTCATTCAGCCCCCTTGGGGTTCAGGGATCAAGTGCTTTCTCTCATAAATAAGTCCATGGTCTCAAATGTAGCATCTCCGTTACCAAGACCTCCACAAATGATTTCTCGTAGTTTCTCCATACCATCAAGTAGTCCTAGTGTGGCAACTTCCTATACATCGAAGCCCCTGAAAAATCGTCACAGCATGGAGATGACTGAAGGCATTGATTCACCCCCTTTGACACCAATAGACCTTTCGCACAACCGGGCATCATCAGCTGCTTCTGAGACCGTCATTGGCGTTGTTCAAATTAGAGGTAATTCGAAACCTGTACTTTTGCCTTTTATCCAAATAGAGGCTTTACAGGCTTTAATAATCTGAATATATGTTTCATGTCTGGAAATACACCATCTAGGGACTCATGAACTCTCTGGCGACACAGTAATTGATGGACCTGTCCAGGTAAGAGCCTGTTCAAATGATCATCTCACTCAAAATTCTGGCTTTTTGTTGGTAGGTAATTAGTTTGTTAAAAAAAAAGATAAGAAAAAAAGAAGCACCAGGTTGCTTGTACATATCAACCACCAAGTCAAAACAACGCAACTTATACCAAAGTCTATTTTTTTGAAAAAGAACAAACAAAACTTAGTACACAGTCCTATTTGTTTCACTTAACCCAGCTTTGATTAACGGCCCTAGGATAAGCCTAAGCCACATCTGAACCTCATTTGGAAACTTTAAAGATTCACAAGGACAGTTTTTTTTCTTTTTAGCTCTTTTATTATCATTACCTTTTTTTTGGGGGGGGGGGGGGGGGGGGGTTGTTTCTCATGAAGTTACTCCCGTTTGAATTTGATCAAATACAATACAACTTTGGTTAGTTACCCGGGTGTATTTCTAATATTGACATATTGGTGTGTATCCACTCGTTTTTCCACCTGGCGTGGGTGTGTAGCTAGCAATCCTCCGTTTTTAACCTTTTGATAAATTTGGACACAGGTACATGGGGATTGATTCTATTCATATTCAGTGCCAATTTTGTTTTCGATTTCGCAACCCAAAAATTCGTTGGGGGGTGACATTGCTGCTTGCCATTTCGTACAGCTGCAGATCTGTAAATTTGTCATTTTTGTATAATTTTTTGTTTGATCTATAATATTAGCCAATTAATTTTATTTTAATGGGCACCCGGTATGGATTAATTGAATAAATGCCAAAGTGTTCCATCATTTTTCGGGGAATTTGTAATTTTTTTTTTCTAGCAATAGTCAATTGCTCTCTTCTTTTTTATTTTAGTACAATCCACGTTGGCTCTAGATCTCGATCCTGGCTTTCAACATGGAGCAATTTTTTTCTCGTTAACTTGTTTGAACGGGAATCAATCGACAGCTCTTGCCCCAACTTGAATCTAGGATTTTGATCTTGAATCATTTGAAATCAGCATTTGTCATGCAATCTGACTCTCCGTTTGGATTCGAGAGTAGACTCAATTCATTTCAATTTATTTCAAATTTATTATTATATATTTTTTATATTTTTATATAAAATATAAATTTTAAAATAGTTTTTTTTTAATTTTAATATAATTTTTTTAATTCTTAAAACAATATTTTCAAATTTCAAAATAATAATAATATTAAATAAAAAATTATTTTAACTCATCTAAATTTATCTTATTTCACTTCTTCCCGTTTTTCCAACTTTAAAGTGCTCCATTTAATGAATTCCAACTCATCTCCCGACAACTGTTGGATCTATTCATATCCCCACTTTGACAACCCCTCTTTTTGGTATCCTTACTGTAAGTTTTGTGGTCGCTGAACCAAAAAGTTGGTGGTACAAATTACAGTGGCTTTGGTAGTAGTGATCTACAGATAATTCTTAGATATTTATGATGGGTTATTATCCTCATTTTTACGTAAAAACAAGCGCAATAAAAGGAAAAAATCAATCTAATTAAGATTCTAAACATGCTGCTACGTTCAGCGTTGAACGATTAATTTTGTTGAAAGAATCCGTACAGCAAAATTGGCTGTTGTTGTATCCTTGTCCTGTTTTGGAGAATTTGTTCATTGAACTTAAAAAGACAAAACTAGGGAATCAGTTGAAAGATCGACTTCAAAAAAGCGGATCAGATTAACCAGGGCCACAAATTATCCAAGAAGGAATAAATTAGTGGACACTCGCTTTTACTATATATATATATATATATATATATATGATTCGCTAAAAGCTGACCATCTTTGTCAGTTAGTTGGCCTCATCATTCCTAAAGCTAGTTAGCTGTCTCCTTAAGAACATAAAGCAATCAATGTCTGCAGTGCTTTACAGGACTAGACTACCTATATATATCCTGATTATCATTAATATAATTAATTCCGATAATACGTGATGAATGATAAGATCACTCACTGTTTTGAGCATCAGAATCCTCCAAGCTTTATTTCTGTGTATATATGATGCATATATAGACTACAAAAACATCCACAAAAACCACCTTCTAGATATAGCTCTAAGAAAGGAGTAGAACTACTAGAACATGTGCTGATTTACATCGTCAAAATGGAAAAATGGGTAGTTGAGGAAGCTTTTAAGTTGAATATCAGTACTATTATATATATAAAATACTGCTACATTCACAAACGAATTATACAAAAATAATTTTACAAATTGATGTAGTTTTATCTAATTCGTAAGATTATTTTTGTATAATGTGTTTGTGACAAGAGTATAAAGAGACATTAGCAGCTTAGACAAAAAGGAATTAGCAATTTAGCAAATGCAATATTTGTCTGATCTTGACTCGTTAGCAGCTTCCTCCAACATCATATCTCACAAATCCCATCAGTTCTGGTCCTTCAAGTCTTGGATTGTTCTTGAAACTGCATACCAACAACCAAAAAAAAAGAAACTCATGAGAAAAATAAACTTCAACAGCTTCAAAATTTAGAGCTCTTATTCTCGAAAAATATGGATGTAAATGATCGCTGTTAGCCTGTTACCTTTCCTCCGAGAACTTAGAAAACGATCCCGAGGTTGGGAATGTACCACACAAATCATTCTGAGACACGTCACTACACGAATCACAGCAAGTTAATTAATTAGGGGAAAAAAGGATTAAATGAAGAGAGAAAATTTGAAAAAGACTACTTAAAAGGCATATATTTTACATGGAGAAGAGAACATACAGGATCTTGAGGTTCCCAAGTTTAGTAAGTTCCCTCGGTATTCTCCCACTCAGTTTATTGCTGTTCAATCGCCTGCATGCATGAACATTAAGTTAACCACTGATCACCAAATAAGTTCGTCTTAACACACTAAACATGACAAATTAACGCTAATTATGCTTACAGGAATTTGAGATTGGAGAGCTTAGAGAGGGAGGCAGGGATGCTGCCAGTAAGGTTATTGTGATAAAGATCCAAGCTAACAAGGCTCTTCAGTTCTCCAACTTCTTCTGGTATGGAACCCACCAAGTTGTTCATGTACAATTCCCTAACAAATTAAAAATTTCCACATTAAAGGCTAATTGCCTCATGCATATATAATTCACTAAAAAAATTTATATGCAGTCACTTTTAATTATTTTTTACGCACTTTATTAACGTGATTGACTGTATTATTATTTTTAAATATAAAATAATTATTTTGATAAATTATATCAATAAAATATACAAAAAATGACAGTTTACAACTCTAATCCACCACAGTAAATTTAACAACAAATCCATTAGGGTTTCCTATCCAACGGGGTACGTGATATCTTGGCTGGCTGTTGGGTAGGTGGCAACGATAATTCATGCTTTTCCGCAGTTTGTTCTAGATCTGTATTCGGTCATTTTTGTTTGCTTCTACCATCAATTAATCAACTTCACTCAATACAAAAGATGTCTGCATATTTTTCCTTTTTTTGTTTGACTGATGTTGCCAAGGGAACCATCTCCAGACATTAATCACTGCCATTTTTTTGCTTTTTTTTTTTTTTGTTTTTTTTTTAACTGCGAGTATTTTATGGCTGGTAAAAAATTGGCCGAGGACATCATTTGTTGTACTACTTAGTAGTTAGTACTCACAGATACTGAAGACGCTCAAGCTTCCCCAAGTCTGGAACCAGGTTGCCCGACAGCTTCGCATTTCCGAGGTCACTGAATAAAGATTATACCCATCGATTTACTACATATTGATAGATAAAGATTACATACAACAAATTAAGAGATTTTTCTAAACAGTGCGTTTTAAAGGAAGACGAGATTTTCATTTCTTTGTTCCTGTTTGTTCCGTATATTGACATAGAAAATTACGATCTCTCCGCAAAAACTAGAGAGAATATTACGTTTTGAAAAAAAAAAAACACTGATCCAAAAAGAAATAAACAAGAGATATTAAACAGACGTTATACAAAGGGAGAAAGGTAAGGGAACAAGTGATTTACAGTCGGGTAACCCGATTGTCACCGTCACAAGTAACGTGGAACCAAGTGCAGGGATCCACTAAGGTCGGATCCCAGCTCGCCAGAACACCATTTGGATCCTTCACAGCTCTCCTCAATGCGTACAGAGCGTCCCCTGTTTATATTTAAATCCATAAAAACCATTTACAATATTAATATATAGCAGAAAGAGAAGTACTCACTACTCATGTATCAAATATCAGTAATTACATGATATATATAAAGATTTTAAGATCATTTTTGTACCTTCTAAGTTTGCCTTTGTAATCGCCGAAAGGCTCGATAAAAGAAGAAAAGCAGGAAGTAGATGAAACATAGCCCAGATCTTCATTAGCAAATCTTGAAGGCTTGCTGTTGTTACAACTTGACAAACCTCAAAAAGAAGTTCAAAGTCGAGATTCTTATGAATACTTCCTGTGCGAGCGAGCTATGAATCTGAACTTTGTTGGTAGGCTTTATAGAGCCCATAAAAAGGACTGCTAGTTGTGTGGCCAAACCAAAATAATGATTCCAATTTTCATTTCCTTTATTTTTATTCTCTGTAGTACACTATATATATAGATATATATACATATATATTTGTTTTTCCTTGGGTAAAGTTGAATACATACAAGGAGGGGCGGGGGGGGGGGTGGTTTTTGTTTTATATTACATGTCCGGAGAAGAAACAAAGTGTTAATGGCAATATTGCTATACAACAAAACATTTATTTGTTCAGTAATCGTTAGATGTGACAGATGCGAGTGGAGCAGGGTATATCAAAATACACATTATACATTATAGTGGGATACATTGATGAACTGTTAGATCTTTCACTTTCATTTTCTGCTGCAGGCCTTCATCAACTCTTTCATCTTTTCGTGGCCCCGGCCGGGAGCTAGGTAGGTAGAGAGATTCCTCCTCGATGCCCACAAAAAAATATATAAATACTTGTCTGATGATTTTATTTATTTTTAAAAAAAAAAATTAGAAAATTTTATGTCAGTGCATTTGAAATTTCTATTTATAATTGATTAGAAAACGAGGGCAACAAATATTTTTTTATAAACTTGGTTTTAGGTGATATCTTGGTTCAGTAAAATTGTCATTTATTTTAAAAGTTTAAATTAATGACAAAATTTATATTTGTTATTTATTTTATTTTTTTAACTCTCCTTCTTATTTTTAGGTCAAATTCTCCTTCAATAAATAAATTTAACAAGCAAAATATTTAATTAAATGAAACAAAATATAGAGTCACAATTTAAATTTAAAATCTCTATTCTTATATTATGTAAAATTATTATTTATTTCAAATACTTAAATTAGTAAAAACTAAAAAAATAAATGTTATTATTTATTTTATAACTTAATGGGTTAAACGTTCAACTGGCTAACAATCTCTGTGATTAACACATCTTACGAGTCCTCCCGCATCAGATAGTTTGACCTTATTTTAACTCGTAGATAGCTTCCAACTGCCTACATGTTTTCTATGCTACATTGGAAGAACTAAAAAACGTTTTTTTTTTTTTTTCTTTTTCTTTCACTTCTTTTCTCCCATCGATCGATGCTCTTTATACTTTTGCGAACAGTGTTGAGTGTAGTATATAAGAGAAGATATGCCAGCACAGAAAGATGAGAATTAGGGCAATATGTATGGAGGGTGGGAGAATACATCATATCCAGACATATTCTTAATTAGAGCCAAAATGGATAGACCAGAATAATTGCGATCCTGCAGGCATATGTAAATTGACACTTGCCTACTTTTCCAGCATGCATTATTATGTAATGTTCATTATTACAGATTATAGAACGTACACCCAGCAGCCAGCAGCTCCTAACAGCTAGTCATGTTGTTGTTTTCTTTTTCTTTTTTCAAGATTAAAGTATCCATAAGGAGTTACCAATTTTATAGAATCAAGAACGCCTATGGTGCTTTGGCATCAGGGAATAATATAAATGTATGAACTTGGAAATCCGTGGTGGTCGGGCAGACAGACATATAGTTTATTATATATTTTTATACGTCCAATAAATTAATTTTAGTCCTGTACTTCATATTATTGATGTTAAGAACTAAATAAGAAAATGTATTTAAAGGCACGATTTTAAAGGAGCAAAACTCGAGTCGACCTCATTTGTTTTTATAGTTTATCTTAATTAATTTAATCTAATTATTATAATTTTTTTTAAAATTCTTACAAAAAATAAAATAATTTAATTTTTTTAAATTTCAAAATAAAAATAATATTAAAAATATATTTTTTAATTTTTAATTTTTATTTCAATTGATCTCAAAAAACAAAGAGTCCTCGTCAATCCAATTAATTTGTAGAAAGAGAAATCGCTTAATTGGACTCGTTCCTCTCCACCAAAAATAATTACTAGTTCCAACGAGTATCATGTCCATTAATGTTAAACTATCCTACTATAGGCAACAAAATTCTTTTTATTTTAATCGAGTGATACTAGATGCATGATTGTGCTTCTACTGTACATTATTTAAAAAAAAATAGAGTTTATTATTAGAAAATAATTTTTTTAAATTAATAACTCATATTTACTCACTTTTTAAAAAAGAGATATTTAGTATTTACATATTTTATGACTATAAATATTATTTATTATTTTAATAATATTAGAAAATATTGTATTTGAGTTATTTTATTATGAAGTCGGTATATAAAGCACGCTATTCACCTAATTTAAATCGTAAACTTTGATTTATAAAATCTCATATTTTAAAATTAATTATGAATATATGTCATGTAAAGTTATTGATGTTTTTCACGTGGATTTATAAATAGAATTTCTTTTTTTTATTCTTATGGATTATGTTGCAAATGGATAGTTATAGATACCCTAGATTAACCTGATAATTGGATATATTGTCGCAGCAAAGGCGAAAATGAACATATGAATACAAAGAAGAACGGTTCTACATGTAGTCTATTTTTGGATATTGGGTCTAACTCTTTGTCAAAAAATAAAATAAACCCTTCAATAATAATGGCTTACTAAATAAAGTTATTTATTTATGATCAATTATTTATAATAAAATGACTATTTTTAATTAAAATAAGTCTATTTTTATCATAAATAATTCTTTTTATTATAAAGAAATAATCCTAAATGTCTATGTTTGTTATAATAACTTATGTATACATATATATTATAACCTTATTTTAGATAGATCGTGCCCATAAAGAAAAAAAACCGAAAGGAGGCGAGAGAAATTGGTGGCATGTGAAAGCCAGACTCGTCTTTTAATGCATGTATGGGGTAAATAGTGTTAATGGAGGGGTCCATGTCGTAGTTTTGACTCATCACTAATGGCCTTAGGCTTAGGTGCATGTGCATGTTTAATGTTTTGGACCTTTGGTCTATTGTACTTACTGGAAGGTGGGACATAATAAATAAAAGAGGTACACCTTTGCAATCTTAAGAATCGATTGATATTATGGTCACCAGCTTTCCCTCCTTAAAAGAAGTGATTTGACCAAGCCAAACCACTAACACTTCATATTCCTCAAGTACTTTTTTTTTTTGTTATTAATCCTTTTTTCAATTCATGATGATGAAATTGGACCGAAGGTGGAAGAAGCACCAAAAGGGACTTGATCTTCTCCTAACTACTTGTTCAAAGAGGGGGGAAAAAAAGAAGAAGAAAAAGCCTTCTTCTATACGGACCATTGAGTGTATAATAATAACCTCACGAATTTCTCCAATGTCCCACCCCCACCCCCACCCCCACCCCCCTCTTAGAACGTAAAGGGAGTCGATTCAGGTTGACCGATATTAATGATCTATCATGTTCAAAACACGTTCTTAGCCACCACATAACAGACTATATCAGAGAGAATCATAATTTATTCTCTAAATTAGCGGCCACTATTCATCAAGTTAATTTTAAAGGTAAATTTAATAAATTTGACTGAGAAATGCATTAGCCAAAAGAAAAATAAATGAGTGAATATGAGACCTAAAAGAGTATTTTTTTAATGATCAATCTCATTTTTTTTAAAAAATATAAAAGAGTGAAATTTGCACATTCTAAAACTGCATGTATCTCATTACTCCAACCACAAGAGAATTTTACAAAAGTAAATTCATAAACTAACATGACTTAATATGATTTTGGTATGTCATACTAATAATGTAAAATTACTTTTGTTGTAAAATAATCTAATGTATCATAACATAAAATAACGTCAGTTTGTAAATTTATTTTGTGATTTTTTTTTTATGATTATAACACTTAATCTACTGTTACTTTTGAATATCATGAACCACTTCAGTTTCATCTTTGTGACATGTTAAACTAGTCCTTTTCCATCTTTTCTTCGTAAGAGCTTTTTAAATTTCCATCCAGTTCATCTAGGGTTAAATTTTCATATATAATTGTATTCTGATCATAAGGGATACTGGCCTTTGCCGCAACCACAGTTTTCCCTCCTTTATTCTTGAGTGTCAGCTAATTTCTGTGAGATTTTCCAGTACATAATTGATTGTGTTAATTTTATATCAGTTTAATGAATATATAAGAGTTTTAAGTGATTTTACAATCAACTTTGAAAGAACAAATGGTCAAGGAGCCAATTACTTAATTAGTGTATACAGTATAATTAAACAGATCGATGCTTAAGAATTGGAGGGAAAAAAAAGGAGACATAGGTGTGGGCTCAATATCGCCATGATAAGATTGTAAAAAAGGAAGAAGAAGGGTCAAAAGGATCTTTTTTAAGTTTAATTAATAATCAAACTTGTCAATGTATTAACAATAGAGGCAGGCTGAGGCAGCCAACTTCGATCCTGATCAGTACCTTTCCCTCCTCAGACAATTTCAAACTATCTTTCAAAAGCTTTGCCCAAAGTAACTTTTGGCTTGGTAATTTGCTAGTTGTCTGGGACCCTTTTATAATTATTAAATATTAAAAGATATGTCATTTCCTCAAAGGTTCAAACCATTCATGAACAATATGACATGTTCAAAGTAAGAAAAATGGCACCATTATGTGGAAACAGTTAAGAAAAACAAAGAGGATTGGTTATCATGCATGGAGACAAACCTCCCTTGTTATAAGATGCTATATTGGAGTGATCTTCTTATTCATTTTCCATATTTATGAGCTTTTAATATTTTTCAGTGGAATTATCACCTTTTACTTCAGGAAAAAAATAAAAAATAAAAATAAAAGAAAATTGTTGTTAGCCTTTTCAACTATGGATAAGGCCAGCTTTTCATAGAGGGAATCAAACTCAGAGTCCAGTCGATAAGTTTTGGGCCTGGGCTAGTTTTTCACCCAACCAAAGTCGAAGATAAAAGGAAAGGTTAGACCCAAGCCAGTTCAGTATTTTTAACATAATTAACAAGCATCTCTCTCTCTCTCTCTCTCTCTCTCTCTCTCTCTCTCTCTCTCTATATATATATATATAAATTTATGCATGAATTAGATAATTGTGGCGTAACCATTTTAAAATAAGTAAAAAAAACATGAGATCCACAAAAAAATATTTAATTTTCTTTTTTGTAGATTTTATTTTCAAAACAGTTACATAACGTCTTACTCATATATATATATATATATAAATACACTAAAATAAATAATAAGTTCCAAACGGAAAACATGTAAATAGAGTAACTTGGACGTTTATTAGTGTCACCAAAATTACAAATTTATTTAAAAGCTGGATGGTTGAAGTAGGCACTGTAGTCGCCATATCGTCCTAATTTTAGTCTTGAGCTTTTGGATCTTGTATTATAGAAGTATATGCAAATCCTACAAGCCATAAGAAAAAAAGCCATGTGTATATTAGTATATTATATGTCATTAAATTAATTGCGTATAGGATTAGTGAAAAGCGATCTCAAATATATATATATATATATATGTGTGTGTGTGTGTGTGTATACCTGTTGTGTTTGTGCCGTGGGCTCTCCCGACCAGCAGGTTGTCTGAGACATTCCTGATAAAAATAAGCATGCCGACTTCTGTTAGAAAACTTAAAAAATCTTCATTTGATCATTAATTCAAAAGAAGTGTTATAAATATAAAGATATTACTTTAAAAATAACTCAAAAAATCACGTAATTTTGTGTAATCCATTTCATCTATTTATAATAAGAAGAAATTTATAATCATCAAGCCGAGTTTATTTTTATATAATTTTTTTTTGTAACTAAATCATTTCTTTAAAACTAAAAAATCTAAATAAGAATGAATATTAAAACCCATCTTAAACCAAAAAAAAAACAAAAAAGACTACTCTTTCGGAGCTTTCAGAATCAAGGTAACGAGAATGTGAAAAACAGTAACTAGAGAAGGATAAACTCACAGAATCCTCAAATTCCCCCAGGTAACGAGTTCAAGGACCTCTACTGGTATCTTGCCAGTAAGCTTGTTACTGTTCAATCTCCTGCAGACAAAAACAACTTGTTCTTTAGACAAAAAGTCTTCTAATTTTTCTTATTTTTTTAATGTTATTTTATCGAAGTTTCAATTCAGAAGTAGTTCATATTTGGAGGAAAATGGAATCGGTACTCACAAAAACCTCAAGGAAGGCAAGTATCCAAGTGATGCTGGAATGAACCCAGAAAATTGATTTTCATACAGGTCCAAACTTATCAGGCTTGCTAGGTTACCTAACTCCGTTGGTATCGATCCACTTATGTTGTTTCTATATACTTGGCTGTCAAAAAAAATTAGCACAATACTCAGTCTGATAAAATCAGGATATATATATATATAATTATAATAATGTTACGTACAACGGTACAAGTATCAAATTTATAAGTCTTGTATAAGCATTTTGTAAACATGTGAGAGCCCCACTGAGAAAATATAAGTTTGAACTTCATTTTAATTCTCGAGAAAGACTTCCTTCCCCATGAAACTATCCTGTAAATCAATGGAGCGGACGAGAAAATGGTCTTACAAATATTGAAGATTAGGCAATGCTCCAAGCTGAGGGACAAGAAATCCCGAGAGTCCAGCATTTCCAAGGTCCCTTCAATTTTCAAACAAAGCTGGATTCAGCCAAGAAACTACCTTCTTGGCAGCAAAAGAAAGTGCACAAGTAATTAATTAAGTAGATGAAAAGGAGAAAAGGGTGCCAAAAAGAGGAGTGCTTACACCCTCGTGACGCTGTTGTTGCTGTTGCAGGTAATGTGAAACCAGGTGCATGGATTGACCAACGTTGGATCCCAGCTCTCAAGTACATTCTTAGGGTCTACCAAGTTGCTTTTCCAGGCATAAAGAGCATCCCCTGTTGTGGAAACAAAATATGAGTGTGGATTCTGGAAGACACAGATTCTATTGACGGTTTTTGATGTTAATAATTATGATTGATCATTAAATTTAAATAAAGAACAAACTTAAAAGGAGAAAGACACAGATTTCCATACCTTCCGAGTTGCAATCTACTGATGCAATGGCAATTGCAATAGCAAACAAGAAGCAGACTAAAAGTTTGGAAACCATCTTCTGCAAGCTAAGACACCTAAGAGATGATAGATATGGAAATAATCTCAAGCAGCTTCCATGTATAAACTAGATAATCCAATATATAGAGATATCACCCAATTATATATTATAAGCCGATAAAACCTGATAGTCAAGTGTCAATAGGGACGAATATTACAAGGGACTGAAGCACGCAGCCGGCAGCCCTAGAGTCGTTCAAACTAGTTTATCATATAAAGGAGGTCAACGTCAAACTCTTCTATATAATGATGCGTTATTGCTAAAAATCTAAAGAGCATTCTTCCGGTTGGAGACCCGTTCAAGTCCAAATAGGCATTCTTGATTTAATCAAATTATTGCAATTGAACAAGTATTTTAGGATTTAATCGCTGCCGTTGTAATGGGCAATGGCTATGAGTCAAAGGGAAAGAGAGAAAATCATAAAAAAGAATAGATTTTACTATTAAGGGATGGTTCGTGAGAAGTTCCCAGACAGATGAACCCCCAATATTTATCTCTCCTTAAATCACCATTCAGTGCAAATCCTAGAGCTACATACGGGATTTTCCGACTGGAAATTCCAACCGTAGCTTTAAGATTATTTTTTATTTAGTAATTAAGAATACATTTTAATATGATTTTTTGATTTTTTTTAATTTTTTTTTAAATATTTAAAAATGATAAAAAAAAATTAGATGAATAAAAAAATGAAAAAATAAATAATTTTTTTTACACAGGCGGGATCCAAGTCGGGATCCCGCGTATGTGAGTGTAGAAGGACTCTAATTACAAGATTCCCTCCATTTCAGCGTCTAATTACTTTTGAAACATAAATATTTCCATCATTTCACTGGAATACCCGCTTTTTAAATGGTATAGCTTATAACCCTTTCCTTCCATCTCTTTCTCAGCTATCCAAACAGTGATCATTTCTTCCAAGCAGAGATTATCTATAATTGTATATGAAATTGTACTTAAAAACAGAGATTCTTATCCCCAATCCGCAGGTTCGCATCGTTATTGGCCGAACTTCCTATATCTTAGGAACGGCTGGTAAAATGTGCATATTAGATTATTCTTTATCGTTCCCGTGGAAGTTGAGAAACAGCAAATACACTACAGTAGTACCCCTAGAATGACTGGGCAAAATCTCAGCTGTTTAATGCCCCTCTAAACCTGCAACTTCAAGTCTTCAACACCATATCCAGCCCTTGAAACCTAATGGATCACCCCTCTACCAACCCTATTCTCCAACCTCTTTGAACCTCGTACAACAAACCCAGAGAAACGAAGCATCACTTCAAAGACAGAAAACCAATACCCCCTTTTTTTTTTTTTTCCTTTGCGTCTTGTTGGAGGTAGTTAGGGAGAGAGGTGAGGGAGTACTCTCGAATGTGCTTCCCTGTGATTTTGTCTGTCCGTGTTCGTGTGTGTGTGTGTGTGTGTGTGTGAGAGAGAGAGAGAGAGAGAGAGAGAACGCAAACTAAGAAATGTTAATTTCATGCAGACAAACAAGACTGCAGAATTATACATTGAACTGTGGTAAGAATACAAGATATAATAATAGTCAGCGAGCAAGGAGAAGCTGTTCTTCACGTGCATTTAATCATCGGGAGCTTCAACAGTCTTCACAAACCGGCCCTTGACTCGCTTCCTAGTATCAGCTCTTGCTTTCCTTGACTCGTACCTTATGTGCTTATCATATCTATACATACAAAAGTCTCAAACATTTAGCTTCAACTAAGTCTAGAAAAATAATAGTAAAAGATGGGGGATGAAAATAACTACATGAAATCGTACCTTCGTGTTTTCTTCTTCTCCTTGTACCGTTGCATGGCATTGCCTCTATTCTGTGCCAGAAGCTCCATGTCAGCCTTGGGAGTTGCTGCTGTTCCCACAATGTCACCTCTAGCAAAAAAAGAATGTTCCGCAAACTCGACATTTTTAAAACCACCAGAACCTCCTGCTTTACCAAATGCTGAGCCTGTGGATGGTCTTCCCCTAGGTAGGTTGTTACTCTCCGATGTTGTTGGCCCCTGGCTGGCTGATGGATTTTTTGAATTATTCTGCATAGCCAAAGAAAAATCTGTCAATCTCCCAACACTCTGCTTGTACTAGGATTGTCATGAAGCATTGCACAATGGAAGTTAACTATCCTGTTAGGTACTATATGGTTAAGCTTTGGCAATCAATCTACCAATTCCTGTTCTTCTGACATTCTTTCATGTCTGCCAAAGATGTAATACCATTAACAAACAATCATATCTTTGTTCCTTTGTTTCATATCTTCACACGAAACAAAGAAATTATCTGAGCCACTGAAACAAGTGGACACTGGGCAGCCGTTTCCTACATTTTTCTTTGAAACTGGATTACAGTCTTTGCAGATTCACTTGAGAAAACCTTCCTAAAATAAGAAGATTGCTGCATATAGCCCATGCACTTCTCTTAAACGAAAAGTGGGAGTGGACAAGAAGAAAACGACGGCCACCTCAGAGTGGAAGGTCGCCAGGAAAGATTAAATTGACAACACAATGGCGAACGCAGTAAAAGATTCAATTAAAAAAATAATTATAGATCAATACAATATAAACAGACTTACATTAATCGTCATATCATCATGTGCAGGAGGGCAATTCATCTCGTACAGGTCTCCAAGAATTTTAGGTTTAGTCAAAGATGTTTCTTTCATAAGTTCACCAAAATTTTTCACCATAAATCCCGCATCATTTACACCATAGTCAACTTCCAGCGCCTCCGTTTCTTCAAGATCCCTCAATCGTCCAAGATTAAAATCCCATATCTGCAGGGGAACATCAACTGAGCGTAAACGTTGTGTGAAAACGGTATCATATACTACCATTTACATGCCATTAAAAGGCACATTCTACCGGCAAGCGTGTACCAAACCATTCGAGTGTAGCAATAAAATTGCAAGAAAAAGAAGTTTCAATAGGAATCTGAAGACTCTGCTTCCGGAAATTTTCAATTTTAAAAAATAATAAATGCAGTGACAAATATAATCACCAAATCAATTAATTATACTTACCATGAGAAACGAATTCGTTCGTTATCTAAATTGAAAATATCAGTTTAATTGTTTACACAATCTTAAGCACAAACTCGGAATCTAATATAAACTAAAATGATTCAAAACATTAATTACCTGGGTACTATGACTACTGGGATTAGAACTCCACAACATATCCCCATCCACAATACGAATGTTCTCCTTCAAATCCATCATAAGCAAACCCGTGAGCTGCGCGTGTGGTGGTTGTTGTTGTTGAGCAACCGGACTCGCACCCACAAATTCATCAACACCATCAACTCCATTTCCCAGACACACTACACCTTCCAAACTCATTCCCTGCCAATCAGCACTACTCCTCCGCGACTCCGCCGCCAAGCCCCTCTTGAAAAGCTCCACCAGCTGCTTAAACATCACCTGCTTCCGCTTCCCACAGCTCGGACCGCCTTGTTTCTTTGACGCAATCACGATTTCCCCACCATCCACGCCGAAAATCGCGTTCTCGTTCGGCACAATCAGGTCCTGAAGAGACACCACCCCAGCTCTTGATTTTTCAAACACCCACGAGGATGAGTAGTCCATAGTACCATCGGCCCAGTTCATAATCGAAGGCGCGGACGGATTCAGCTTCTTGTCCTGGAGATCGATGCCCCAGAGAGAAGCCAGCTCGAGGGCCGAGGGGCATCCGGAGAACCCTTCAACGGGGTCGCGATCGTGTGAGGCCGAAGAGGAGCAGCTGCCGTGGGCGTCCCAATCACACTCCTGGCACAGCACCAGGTTGTCCGTGGCGCAGCGAACGGAGACCGGCTCCGAGCTACAGTTATCGCAGATCTGAGAGCGGAGATGCTTCTGAGAGAGCAGGTTCGCCGAGTGCACGTGCTGGTCGCAGAACAAGCAGAGCTTGGCTGAGTCGGCTCTACAGTACAGAACAGCCAGTTGCTCAGTGCAGAAATCGCAGGCCACGCTCTCTCCAGTCCTCGATCCGGGACTCCCCATTTACGTTACCAATTCGGTCCTGCAAACGAACCCTAGTTATTTTGGAGACCCTTCAAATCCACCCCCTCCCCTCCCTTTCCAAGCTTCAAGCTCTTTGCTTGAAATAACAGTAATAATAATGATGATTAAGAGAGACAACATTCAGCTTTTGAGAGAGTGATATACATTGGGAAAGGTGGAGCCCATCTCGAAAAATATCTTTTTACCTTTTTGCTGACCTGGCACGATTGCTCAGCGCATCTTCTTTATCCGTTGTAAACATTAGTATTCAGAGTTCCAATAACTTGCGGCGACGCTCTATCATGCTCGGCAGTCGGCACTGCTTATCTGAATCTTGGCTGTTGGATTTTTTGGCTTTTGACGGTTCGATTGGTCGGTGAGAGTGACATTTTTTTTTTTTTTGGGAAAATGAGAATGATATTTGAATCTAGAAAGGTACAGTCACTTTATTGGGTTTGTTGGGAGATAAATTATATTTGTTCTGAGTATTGTATTAATTATGAATATTTTTTTTTTTTTTTCAAAGGTGAGTAGTGAGATTTATATAAAAAAAAATTAATATTTTAATAATAAATTCTATTATTTTTTAAAAAAAAAATACATAATACTTATATAATTATTACCCTTCCCAATAATATCTAAATATATTCTTATTGGAATATATGTTATAAGAGAGTAGGTTTAGTATTATAAAAGGCAAAAAATATGTACATTTTGATTCGTAATTTCTTTATATTTACATTGTAAAATAACCAAAAGACTCAGAAATGCACATTAAATGCTATCTTCTCAATGATTGATTTATATTTGATTGTTAAAGATTGATAAAAAAAAAAATGATGTAAAACCTTTAAAATCCTATAATAGCAAAATATAGAAATATGAAATTGGTCCAAGTATATATAATTGTCTACATATATAATAATAATAATAATAATATTAAATACTCAATAGATGTTATAAGACTAATTTAAATATGTATATTTCTTTTTCAATTGGAAAATGATAGTTTGTCGCCTCTATTTGATTGTTTTGCAAATTATTATTTTTTTATTTAATAATTAAGCAAGTGATTTTTAATGTATTATTGTATTTCTTTCATTTTTTAAAAAACATTTAAATATATTAAAAAATATGAAAAGAAAAAGACAAAAAAATAAAAATTGATTTTGTACTAGGCGGCACGTCTAGCAATAACTGCTGGACGACAGCCTAGCATTACCCTTTACAATTTAAGTACTAAAGTGAAATATGAATTCAAGACACAAGATATTTGACAACATTTTGATGATTAGATGATGACCAAAGGTGCAAAATGTTCAAAAAGTGATAGTTATATGAAGTATCTTTTGTTAGAATATCATTAGAAATAGTTTGTGTAACATTCAAATGGGCTAAGATACATATTTTTTTTAGTACGAAGTCAGTACTTTATACTGATTTTACAGAGTTTTAATTATAGGCTGAACTAATTTGTTTTTAATATAAGATCAGATGTGATGAATTTTTTATTGGTCGGTCCATAGAATCTTGAAAAATTAAATAAATTAATTGTAATATGGTTTTGAGTAACAAATTAGTTATTTTTCAAAGAATCTTTAATTCATAATTAGTACAAGAAATTCTAAAATATAACCCTTTAATGTAAATTCTTTTAAAATAATGGTAGTAAAGAAATGGTTAGAAAGTGAATTATTAGATATTCACGTGCGAAAAGTTTTGGTTGATTTAACTGGCGAAGAGGGTATAAATTTGGTAACATGGAAAACACGAGTTTCCTTCCAATTATTGTGAGAGAGAATACGAGGGAGGGAATTGAAAGGCGTGAAGAAAATGCAGATCTTGAATGGATTTTTGGTGAGGGTGGGTGGGACCCATATGAAAACGTCAAAAATCACGTGCTGTACTCTGCATCCAGATATGAGTTAAGAGCTAAGCTAACCTTTTTCGCTAATAATGAGCAAGATAGAGAGAGAGAGACTTGACTTCACTCAGAGTCGGAGATTGGCGGCTCTTTTTTCTTTCTCTTACTCTCTTATAAAGTTAGTAGTCGTCACCCATGACGTATTTCCTACCCCTGATTTACGTTCTCACAGTTGGCCTTTATTTTTCCTTCTTATTTCAACCGACGTGACCGACCTATGCTTTTTATTTTTCAAAATTCTTCTGTGCAAGAAAATTTTCTTAAACAATTAAGGTCCGTTTGAATGGAAGACTGGATATTAAGTTAAGCTCATTTTAATTTGTTTTTATTATATTATTATATTTTTTTAATATTTTATATAAAATATTAATTTTAATACACATTTTTCAAATTTTAATTCAATTTTTTTAAATTCTAAAATAGTAATAATATTAAAAAATAAACTAAACTCATTTCAATTCATCTCATCTCTCAATTCAAATGGGATGAATGATACCAATCTCACTCTCATTCTTAAGATAAAAAATTATAATTTTGTTCATTACTTTCGATCAATCAATCTTTCAAATATATCCTACAAACTCATATAAAAAATTCTAGCCAACCACTTCAAAACTGTCATTGAGAAGATCATTTCACCTCATCAAACTGCATTCGCTCTTGGCAGACAAATATAAGAAAACTTTATTATCGCTCACCTTACACACGTTATTCGTTCATTCTTCTCTCATTTACCTGACTAGCTTTATTGATGACAATACGAAAAAACACTTTTTTTTTTTATTTTTATTTCGACATTGGACTTCCTTCCCTTTACCACCACTAGCTAGAATCTTTCTATTTTCATAAAGTCTGATTTCTTCCACCGAAATCAGACTTTATACTCCGTCCCACACAGTGTACTACTATCGGACGAGGCCCGTTTGATTTTTTCAAGTATATGGAGAAACATTTTTTTTTAGAATTACTCAATTCAAAAGGTCTTTTCCGCCGGGCGACTCGTAGGAGGTAAGAAGGGCCCTTACTCCGTCCCACACAGTGTACTACTATCGGCCTTACCAAGTAACATCTACTATCGGCCCTACCAAGTAACATCTACCTACACAAGTTTGATCAAGAGATAGGGAGGATCCGATAGAAGTACGAAATTCCAATTTTTCAAAGAATCAGATCGGTTTTATTAAGGACAGGTTGAATTGATGACCAAGAAAAATATGGGGACGAAGCAAGCTTCAACACTCCCCAACGGGCAAATTTGTCGATGTGTATTTCAGCGATTAATTGATTTATGCATGCGGCTTAGGTTACAAGATATTCCCAATGAGGGGCTACTTGTTTAAGAAGAAGTCCAGTCCTTTCGACGGCTTTGTGTCATTCCTCTTCGAAAAAAGACAAGAAGCTAAGCTCTATCGATGAGAGTTTAGTTGAAAGACTCTGGTGTCATCTACTGGCTGACTGCACACTGCCTTCTGCCTGACTATGGCTTTTAGAAAGCAAGATTCCTCCGTTTATCACTCTATAGAAAGAACATCCCATACAGAGTCTTTCAACTAAGCTCTCATCGATAGAGCCTCGGTCAAGTGAAACCACTTGACCAAAACAATATGGCCCCTAGGGAATACATGCATTCTCCTTGGCTCATACTTCAAAAGATAGATATAGAATGATAGCATGCAGACTAGTCATTCAAACTTTACAAACAAAACATTGTTGTCGTCTGCACCTGAGACCATGAAAGCTCATTCCTCCGTGAAATCGGAAAGTAACTCAGATGAGAGCTCGAGTCCAACTCCTAATGTTGAGAGGGCAATCAGTAACACGATGTCTCAGTTTGAGACCATTTGGAATGCAAGGCAAGATCTTTCGCCGCTTACGTAAGGAAAAGCTGCAAAAGATTCCAACACTTACTAGACGGAATGAACAGATAGGATGACTACAAGACTTAACTTAAGAAAAGCCCTCAGAGAGTTAAAAGGGCGAACCTAGAAAGAAAGCACAATGATAAATGATCTGAAAGAAGATATGCCCGATCTACTTAGCAAATGAAGATTAAACGACAGACGAAAGGGAAATGGCAGAATTCCTCTCAAACCTTTCTTCCTGTATTTCTGTCTTTATCTTTTTTTCTATCTATCTTTTTTTTTTAGTGTTGTCAACCTTGGAAGTAGTCGAATCGGTACATCTCTTTTCCAGACCATAGTGTTTGTTTTAGTAGGGTGTTCCTTCTTTCTTTCTTTTAAAAGGCTTGAAAACCACTTAAGGGCGGAACTGCCTTGTTAGTTGAGTTATCTCCTTCTTAAGTTAAGGATCGGGAAGTCTTTGACTAAATTCTCCCCTTATTGTCCAAGCTGAACTTCAATGGAGCTTTAAGGGGATTAGTGTTAGTTGGGGAGGGCCAAAACTCACTCACCTTCTCTTCGCAGATGATCTTATTCTTTTCGAATAAGCCATTAATCACACAACCAACTCTTTCCTTTCTTGTTTGGATCAGTATACCAACTGGTCTAGCCCAAAAGTACACTCTGGGAAATCACTAGTTCAGTTTAACCACAATATCCCCCATTCTGAACAATTGCAACTTTGTGACAAAATGTGATTCAAGCTTGCCCCTGCTCAAATCAAGTACTTGGGTCTTCCCCTTATCTTTGACAGATCCAAGCATATTTTCTTTGAAAATCTTCTTAACAACATTTCAAATCGGGTGGCCACTTGGAAGTCCAAGCTTCTATCACAAGCTGTGAGATTTGCCTTGATCAAATCTGTTGCCAATGTCATGCCTTCTTATGTCATGTCTACCCTATGGATCCCTAAAATTATCTCCAAAAAGATTGATCAACTCCTAATGAAATTTTGGTGGGACTCGCCTCCCAACAAAGTGTATAACTTTATTCCCAAACCTTGGAACTCCATCTGTCTGTCGAAAGCCTTGGGTGGGCTTGGATTCAAAATTATTTCAAATTTTAACCAGGCTCTCCTTAGCAAACTTAGCTGGATTATGGCTATTGGAAATCAATCAGGGAACCAATCAATTTGGTTTCTATACTTTCAACCAAATACATGAAATCCTTTCCATTTCTGAAACTCTCAGTGAAAAACACAGACTCTTGACTTTGGAAAAGAATTTTGGCTCAACGAGAGAATGTGAAGAGAAACCTTTATTTCCAAGTCTAAAAATACTCCACAGGACCCTGATTTGAGAGTGGTGGAGTTAACAATGGAACATCCAAGGGGTTTGAACCTTTAACTCTTACAAACTCTCTTCAATGACCAAACAATTGTGGAAATTCAAAAAATTCCTTTACCAGAAGAGAATCTTAGGTCTGTCGCAGATAAGCTTGTCTGGACAACCAGCACTTCAGGGAAACTCACGGTCAAAGCAGTTTACACTGATTTTGTCTCTTCTACGGAGACTAGTAATTCCTTCGAAAGTCGTAATCAATGGAAGAAAGTGTAGAAACTTAAGATTCAGGATAGACTTAAGTCGTTGGTTTGAAAAATCCTTCATAATATTCTACCAACTAGCCATCTATTCCTCAATTGCCTTTTCATTCGTATACTTTGGAAACAATCATGTTGGCCTTTAAATCTTCAAGCACTGATTGAACCTGGGGTAGGATATTGGATAGATTGTATTCTCTCTCCTGAACTTCTCAGCATACCCATCATTGACCATCACCATTTTCATATCTTTGCAATCACTGCTATGAATAGCATCTGGTTTCTAAGGAATCAACTTGTTCACAATAATGTCTCTCCTAACATTGATGACTTTATTAAAATTGTCCACAAAAATTTCCATAATCATATAGTAGCCTGGGACAATGTTGAACTCATAGAAGCTCCTAGTTGGACAGCTCTTCCAAGCAATCACCACTGTCGAACATTTGATGTGGCAACCTGGGAAACCACAAGCACTGTTGCGACAGTTTGCTCTAGGGAATGCAGTGAAATCCTATTTGTCTGCACAAAGAAAATTTGCATTACAAACCCCAACCAAGTGGAAGCTTATGCCATGCTTGAAGATGTTAAAGAATCAATAGCAAGATCAATCAAACGTATAGTTATTGCAAGAGACTCACAGATTGTTTTAGATGCAACACAAGACCCGAAAGCAACAATGGGTTGGCCCATTCAACCCATTGATTGAGATATCCATCTTTTCATTCACTTATTTGATAGTTGGAACCTGAGGAAAATACATCAAGAATTTAATCAATGCGCGCATTCAATTGCACAATGGGCAGTTTCTACCAAAATATATGACTGTCTACCGCTGATATCCATCCAATCGTGCTTGTTGAGGTTTCATAGTGACAAAGATCCCCCTAGGAGCTAAGTTGCATGCTTATGTGTTAATATTTAGTACACTATTATTTTCTTATTTGGATATATATTATGGATGCTTAATACCTAAAAAAAAAAGACCCATGCCTTTTATTTTTATCCCTCAACCTATCTAAAAACCATAGAGGAAGAAGATAATGTGCTTAGGAACCTGAAAGACGATACATGACGTAGATGCTGGTGACATAATAGCTCTGCATTACTCTGAGTTTAGAGCCTGGAAAAAAAACACCAAAAACTAACTAAAAAAAGTTAAAATTAATGATCCAGCAAATGATGATCAATTATTAATTTAAATTAAGATATAATTTGAACTCATTTTATTATTATAATTTATAATTTTTAAATTTTAAATTTTTTTATATAAAATATAATAAATAATTCAACATTTTTAAATTTTTAAATAATAATAATATTAAAAAGTAATATTTTAATAATATTTTATTTAACTTTTAATTTCATTTCAATGCATATTATCTCAATTTACTATCCAAACTACACCTAAATGATCAATAAATATTCTTGCATATAGATGACATGGTAATTAAGCCTTTACATCTGGCTTGAACCCTCTCCCTCCCTAAACCAAACATCCAGTTTTTCCTTCCTAAAGGGAAGAGCCTCATCCTGTCTGGTCATCCTAGACCATTTTATGCTTTCTTGTTTAAGTTTTTTCGTTTATTTTTCATCCATAAGAATGAGAGTAGCCAATTTATTGCCTATTGGAGCTCAACAGCCAACATGTGCGACATCGCAGGAGTTCCTAGCCATCGATCCTTCAATTGATTGAAGAATTTTTTCAATCGGAATGTCACATGCGTCACACACAGAGATCTTAGAGTGCATGAGAGATCCACATGTCGTCGCAAAAAGGGGGTCCTGTTGCTGTCACGTGCCACACCAATGGAACCGGCAACCTCGACTCCTTCATACCTGAAGGTCAGACTCTTTTTCAGTGTGGCGCATATGTCCCATGCGCCACCACAGATGCCCACCATCATACTTTGGCGATTCAGAAGCTCTCCTATTTATTTCTTATTTGCCTATACTTTCATTTTTCTTATTCAAGAATTATAAAAAAGAGGTAGTGGAAGTCTCCTACAACCAATCCAAACTAGCAAAGAGTAGCACAAGTTTCTATATTGCGTCTTTTAGTCGTAGTACTGCTGCTATTTTATCGGACTACTTTAAAACCGTTTTAAGTGGTCCATTCCCTTGTGGGAATTGGGTGCTGGTCAAGTTATTGACTATAGAACCTATTTTTTTTTTCTTTTTATGTCTTGTGTTGTATTTGCTAGTTTGAGTTGTATGTTGGAGCAACCACCATGTTGACTGTTGTGTCATGTAACTGTTTTAATATCTATAATATTGTTTGCTTACAAAAATATAAAAATAATTAAAAAAAACTCACAATCTTGAGTCAAATACTCGACATTTGCTTTCCTTTTTTATATGTTTCCAGTGTCATTTGAACGCGTGGAACTATCCAATTATTATGTTAATTATCTAGATTTTTTTTTAAATCTTTTCTTCTTGTTTAGATTGGTGTTTTTGGCATTCTTTGAAGAGTTTAGGTCTTGCTTATTTTTATAGATGAGATAAATTGAAATGAGTTAAAATAAAATTAAAAATTGAATAAAATATTATTAAAATTAAATTTTCAGGATTATTTTTATTTTGTGTTAAAAAAAAAGAATTATTTATTCTATTTTATGTAGAAATTTGAGAAAGTTATAATGATTAGATGAGATAAGAATTGTTATGAAAATAATAAAGCCGAAGGATATTTATAAATTAGCATGCTGAGATGAAATAATATAAGAATTCTTATAGGTTAAATATCGTGAAAGATAAATGTTCTTGTTATAAAGATTAGACTCTACAAAGATTTATAAATTGGTATGAATTCATATAATATATTAGATTTATTTTATAATAATAATAATTTTATGATCTAATATATCATATTACATTACGTTAATTTATAAATTTATTTATAAAATATATTTATAATTAAAATAGTTTTCATCATAAAATATGATCCACATACATGATAAAATGGTTTCATTGTTGAGGCAAAGGAATTGGAGTAATACTTTTTTACCAAAAACTTCTCATCGCCTTTTTCAGAAGTTTGCTTCGTTCACTGAGGGGAAGGAGGTAGAAGCTTTGGCTTCACCCACCTCCCTCCCTCGCCAGCCTCAACCTCCGTTTAGATTTTTTTTTTTCATTTTTCGTTTAGTTTTTATCTATTAACATCGAAACTAGTTGAACTATTGCTTTCTGGCGAGCAAGGTCTAACACGTGCAGCACACAATCATTTATTGCGGTTCTAGCCACAGTTTTATAGTCTGTTTATTAGATTATTTAAATATCATCACTAAACAATCTTCCATTGTGGAAAATGGATGGAAGCCAAACTTTTGGCTCCAGATCTTTTTTTCTTTTTACGTGTTGTAATATGTTAGTTTTGGGAAGATTGTAAGAAATTCTTACTCCATTAAACTTGTATTTCGTAACCCTTAATTTATTTATGAATGTATTGTTTTGGTAAGAAAAAAAGGTGGTTTGACTGCCATGAAAATTATTTATATAAAGGAAAATGACACACACAATATATTTTATAATATTTATACAACACAAGTTATAAAATAGAAATATTTTTATAAACTGTCTTATAAAATTAACATCACTTTTAAAAAATAACCATATTTTATAACACATATTCTATAATATGTTGTATAAGTTGTTGTGAGTTTATCATTTTTCATATAGAATATTTAATCCGTACTTTGATGGTTAGTTTATAAATAAAAATGCAAGGGTTGGTTTTTGGACATTTATTCATTGTTTACTAATTTACATGTATAGATTTTTTTTTTCATTTTTAAATTTTTTTTTTTTTAATATTCTTAATCATTAAATCTTTTTTTTAAAAAAAAATATAACTTCACTAATAATTATTTTCTTAATCATTAAGTAATTCTTTTTTTAAAAAAAATTAAAAATTAAAAAAATTAATAACTGAGTTGTAAACAAATAATAAGAATATCATTTTCCTGGTTAAATATCTATTAATTGTGATTGCACAAGACACCTTTGATTTCTACAAGCTTTCTTTGGCGAGTCATCCCCATGCCGTAATTGACAGCTAGCGAAAGATTAACGCTACTGTTTTTTTGTTTGAGCAAACATTACATATATTAATAATAAAAGAGTTACAAAAGACTACAACTTTCAGAACTACATGTATCAAAGTAAATCTTTCGCTACTCGATCGCATCACAACATTCTATTACAATAACGACATTCTATTACAAAAATCATCATATATCGGACTACATTCCAAAGCGGCAGAGCTGTGTTAGCGTGCCACCTTCGTGGACAAAGCCAACCAACAACGTCGACTAACGTTCTCAACGCTCGCGTCACTTCACCCTCGACCTATACTATCCCTTGTCTTACCAATTTAGATTGAATTGATATTTAATTCATTCTAATTTTAACTTAAATCTAATTAATTCACTCTAATTTTAAGTAGAATTTAATTTTATCTTAATATTTATATACATTTAAATTCATTTTAAATGAATTTCACAAAATCCATTCTATCATTTTAATTTATTACTATTTACAAAAAAATTCAATTCATTTTAACTTAACTTAATAATATCTTAACTCAAATTCCTTTTCTCTTTCCAGAGGTAATATCTATTTCTTTCTTTTGGTGGAAGTAAATATTTATTCCAACTTTTTAACTCAAAAATATGGAGAAAACAGACATGAAAAGCTTTATCAAATACTTTGAAGTGATTAACAATATATAGCGTACCTTATCAAATCTAACTTCTTGTCATAGTGATGCCAATCCTTCTTTTACCCATCATTGACTAATCCATGCAAGGAACATATATGGGTCCGCACCAATTATTTTATTTATTTTGCTTTCAATTATATGCATGTGTGATTGTAACACGATGTCTTGTTGGGATTTTCCCTCGCTCTTTCTGTATCTCTCCTTTTAGTTTAATAAAATCTTATTTATGATAAAAAGGACTCTATATATCAAGAGTGAACACAGTTACGTATATAAACAAAAACAAGAGGAGTTACAACTTACAGCTAACATACAAATGTACAACAACTCATGTAGCATTTCATTAGTCCTAATGTCTTGTATCAATATAAATCAATGTATTAATGAAAACTCTGAACAACAAAAGTCGGAAACATAATGACCCAAAGAAGCAATCACTAATTAAAAAAAAAAAAAACAAAAAAACAAAAGAAGCAACCACTTTCAAAAAAAGAACATTTTTGTTTTTAGTGATGTAGAATAGAATAATTGATGATTTCATGGATTTTAGGTATACCATATTGGAAGTCTAATCAGTTTAGGTACACCACATTAGAACTCCTACGAGGGTAAACAAGAGGAACATCATTACTATAGAAATTGAGAGACAACGCTCTTTCATGAAACAGAGGTCAGGCACAAGAAAACTTGATTCGAGTTGTATCTCCAATTGTCTTTCTTTATTTCCTTCTCTCCAACACAACCAAACTACTAGTACGATGTAGGGGTGGTGCTGGGCAGCGAAGGCTCCCACCCCACCACTCCGCCCCTGTTCAGCCTATCCCCTCATGGGTGGGTGGGTTACCCCCATAGCATCCATGCAGGACACAGCCCCCATCATGCAGGAGAAGATGAGGTTGAAGTATGACTAAATATGGTTATTATATTGTCTTCATCTCCTATATAAAAGTTGGCTTATGTTTGAAATTAAGACAATTCAAAATATAATTCTAATAAGTTTCAATTCTTTTTTTATTTATAAATTCTAATTTATATTTTAAATTATATTGTAGTTTGGTTCACAAAAATACCTTTGGACGGCATTGGGCCCAAATAATTTTTAGACTCAATGAATCATAGGTAAGTATTGGCCTAGGCGGGAAGCGGGCAGATGAGATTTTAGGCAATACCTTCGCATCCATCTTTTTCTCCTCATCTGTCTCTCTTGTTGGCTGTTGAGTTGAAGTAAGAAGTTTGTCTTGAATAGTACGTAGTAGAATAATTAATGAATAATAATAAAATAATTTGAATTAAAATGCTTTATAGCATTTTGATAAAGGAAAATGAATAAATGAATAAAAATATTTAAAGTCAAAATATTATTAAATATAATTTTTAATATAATTTTTATTTTAAGATTTAAAAATTGAATAATTTTTTATGTTTAGTTTTGGAGTTCAAAAAAATTATAATGACTAGATAATGATAACATAAAAAACTAAAATATATTTATATTTAAACATTGAGAGGAAATTATACGTATCACCATCATATTAACCAGTTGAGGTCTGATTAAGGTTTTAAATACCGTACCGTATCAGTTGGTATGCCAAAAATGTATTGTATTGACTACTTGGCTGGTATAAAAAAAGCTACGTTTTGTTTTGTCCAATATTTCAATCGTTTCAACTTGTTTTGGTTGATATTGATTGAAATATCGAATTTGGACTGGTACTGACTTTCAAAATTTGACAAAAAGTTTTTTTTAAGTGGTTTTTTAAAGTAGATTTGTTTTTTTTTTCTTTTTGTATATATAAAAGGTATATTTTATTTGTAAGAATCATAAAACGAATAGTATTTTTATTTTTTTGTATATATATAATTTATTTACATATAGACTTTTAAAATAGTACACAAAATAATATTAATATAAAAATATTTTATTCTAATATCTTTATTGATACAATATTCAAAACTTTGAATTCAATTCCAACCATTCTAATTTCTCTCAACGTTTTAGAGCTGAAGCCCAATACACAAATGACCTCTCAAGTAAAGTCCACAATTGAGTAGCCCACGGAGTCTAGCTATAAACCAACCCTTCATAAACCAAAAACATTCAACTAACAAGTTTGAAGTTCCTCAATAGCTCAAACTCATCGACACGTTCCAAATAGCTCTTCAAGCATTCAATTACTTAAAACACCTATTTGCATTTTCTTAGGCCACAAAAATCACTGAACCCACTAGGCCATTACTGTTAGAAATCTGAACCTTCTAAATTCTCTCCATCAGGATTTACTTTTAACAGAATATAAAAAAAAAATAGAGAAATAAACACAACACAAAAATTTACGTAGAAAACTCTTAAAATAGGAGAAAAACCATTAGACCCAAAGAAAAAAATACATTATATGAAAAATTGTTACAATCACACAATTTTTCTCCTCACCCCAACGACACCTACAAAAACTTCTTCCACTAGTAAAACTCTAACTTTCACTTCTTTTCCTTTTTACATACAAAAAAGGACAACAGATGAATTTTTCTAAAGTCAAAAGTTACTAGATAAGTTTTTGACTGGTGTAATTAAAATAAGGAGGCTAAACTCCCTTAAATAGGCCTATGGCCTTGCTCCACTCCCACTCCCACTCCCATTCCATTTTCATTTAGGACTAAGGAGCAAAAACCAACAATCTCCACTTTGTGATTTTGACTGATCCTACAGCCACGCTCCACCGCAATGAAGATTCATAGCTTTCGCTATCATGCTCCATCATAAAAGCATACTCACTCAGAATAAACCAATTCCAAGTATTTCACTTCGGCCCATGTCGAAAATAACTTTGCTAAAAAATTATGGTGCAACTCTCATGTTTGGCTTTCCTGAAAGTTCATCAATCATCGATATGAATTTCCACTACACATCCTGCATCAATGCCAAACCAATGCCCGTGTGCAAACTTGTAGAACCGCTAACATTAACACATCATCTATTATGGCAACTTTGGGATTAGCGGCATGCCATAAGGATGTATATGTCTCTTTTAACAGACATCGTCTTCTGTGAATAGAGATACAATGATCGCTTCATTGTTAGTATCTCCATTTACTGACTTGGAGCCTCTTATCGAACCTGCTCCACCTCTTGAACAATTTTTCTTAACGTGCCCAAGTTGTCCATACATCCAGCAGACTGCTTTCTTCTTCATAGAGTTCTTTCTCTTCCAATCACTAGTTGTCACCATTGCTAAGTTCTCAGGTGAACCATTATTTCTACCACTCAGTCTTCTTTCTTCAGAAAAGAGTTTCCTGGTAACCTCTAAAAAAATTATTTTTTCCTTCCCATGTATCAAAATAGGCTTCATATGCTCATAGGAAGATGGAGACCAGATCAGCCTCAAAGCTTGATCCTCATCATCAATCTTAACTCCAATAGATTCTAGTTCAGAGACAATGCTATTGAGAACACTTAAATGATCTGAAATAGTCGTACCTTCACTCATCCGCAATGTATGAAATTGCTCCTTCAAGTACACTCGATTCGAGACACTCTTCGTCTGATACAACTCTTCGAGCTTTTCCCAGAGTCTCTTTGCCGTAAATATTCCATGCACATTTGCAAGAACATTCTAGGCCAGGCACAGATGAATTGCACTTGCCACTCTCAAATCTAAATCTTCCAAATCTTCATTGCTCATTCCAGATTTGCTCTTTGTTTCACTAGTAGCACTGGAACCGCTACTGTCTTCAGTGATTGGTCTGCTTTTCAACGCCTTGTGTAATTCTGATTGAATCAAGATATCCTTGACTTGCACTTGCCATAAGCCAAAATTGATTCTCCCATCAAATTTCTCTACCTCAAATCTGATAGGATTTGAAGCCTTACTTCCTGACATAGTTTTGATGAATTTTACTGTAGAAATAAATAGTATCCACTAAGTAAGTTTTCAGAAAAGACCGATATTTCCTAGACAGAATTTCAAGATTCCCAAAAAAAATTGGAGGGTCACAACAGACACATTTAAAATTTTCAATCTCTTATACAGAACCTCCTTAGACCGTACGTATCTACACTATCACACTAAAACTCCACCCCGCCAAAAGAATCTAGTATCTCTGATACCACTTGTTAGGAATCTGGACCTTCCAAATTTCCTCTACTATGATCTACTTTTGACAGAATATAAAAAAAAATAGAGAAATAAACACAACACAAGAATTTACGTGGAAAGTTTCCAAAACAGGAGAAAAATCATCAGACCCAGAAAAGAAAATATACTATGTGAAAAATTGTTACAATTACACAATTTTTTTCCTCATTCTAACGACATCCACAAAAATTTCTCCCACTAGTAAAACTCTAACTTTCACTTCTTTTTATTTTTACATACAAAAAATGATAATATAGGAATTTTTTTAAAGTTAAAAGTTACTAAATAAGTTTCTGACTGATATAATTAAACTAAGAAAGCTAAACCTTCTTAAATAGGCCTATAGCCTTGCTCTACTCCTACTCCCTTTTCATGTGGGACTAAGGAGCAAAAACCAACACCTATCTCAAGTCCTCAGCGAGCACCAAAATTGAGTTCTCTATTAAAATGTGCTTAATTTATGAAGGATAATGTTATTATAATTCTTAAATTATATCATTATTTGTTTTTTGGCCTCTGACATAACACCCGAATGTGGTGCCAAGTGACTCGTTAAAAAAGCTCCTAAAATATATATTCAAAACAAATTGACACCCAAAAATATAAAAAGAGATAAACTAAAACTCTAGATTTCATACTATTTTATGTTTATGTTTTTAATTTTTACAAGCCACTTGGCATCTCATTATGGATCGATGCTACATCAAGAGGGCAAATAGAGTGATATAAATGAGTAATGCTAGAATTATGCAAGCGCAGGGTATTCTTTTTAGAAACGAGTAAGCTCTATTATTAATTTTTTTTTTATATAGATTTAGTGATTGCAAATATCATTTTTTTTAATAAGATATATATTGAAGGATTTTACTATATAGTGAATTTAGAAGATCTATTTTTTGTGCTTATATGGTGATTTTTTAAAAAAAATCTTTTATATTATTTTTTAAATACCCTTAAATATTTTTAAAAAAAGATAAAGAAATATAATATTATTAAACAGTATTTTCTTAAAAACAAAAGAAAAGAAAAGAAGTGGAACACAAAAAGGGGACCCATCAGGCTCAATATCATTTCCTTTCTAAAAACCAATAAAGATCTCGAAAACCCCCATTGCATAAAATTGGGAATAGATCATTCGGAATTGGCACGCATATAAAAGTGGAGCAAGGTACCTATGTATAGGCTAATACAAGCTTTCTCGCTGAAAAACCCAGTTAATCGCCCAAAATTTAAGCGTTATTAAGGGTCTGTTTGAAAGAATCTTAAAAAGTGTTTAAATAATTTAATTTAATTTTTTTTAATAAACATTAGACTGTTTTAGGCTGGTTACATATTACAACACTTTTAATATCTAATTAGCTAAAAATACGTTTGAGGATTTTAATATTTTTACTTAACATACTTTTTCAGATAATGCACAACAACTTTTAAAAAATTATCAATGTACACAAATATTTATAAAATTCTCAGAAAATTACAACTTTCAAATTTTTAAACATATAATCATATTCTTTAAAAATTCAAATAATAATTATTTTTATCTCAAAAATTACTTTTTTTAATTTGTTATAAACAAATGTAATGTGTTTGAAAATGTTTAAATAATTTTTTAATAATGAAACTTTTTTTTTATAATTATAATAAGGTATAAGTTCTAAAATTATAAACTATATTTTTTATCATAATCTCAAATATGCATTATGCACTAAGTAAAAATTTGGATAATGAGTTGACTCAGATAAAATAAGAATTAGATGAAATTAGTTGACCCACCTCCGCAAGGTGGAGTGGGTTACCCCGCTCCATCCATGCGGGGGCGAGGCCCCCCGCCCCGTATGAGAAATCCAAGCGGGGGCGAGGGGCGGGATGACCCCTACGAGGCCCCGCCCCCCGTACCTTCATTATTTTAAAAAATTATTTTATATATTTATATAAATAATTTGTATAACCATAAATTGTATACAAATATTTACAATCTGATAAACTTGAAGTGGAATTCAAGTTAATAGATTGTCTTGACCTTCTAGGCCAACCTTTATATAGGAGACCAAGGTAATACAATAATGAAACTTAAGTAATGTGGGACTTGTTCAAATCCCACATTGCTTAAATTTTATTATTGTATTGCATTGACCTTTTATATAAAAGTTGGCATTGAAGGCTAAAGTAATCCAAAATACAACTCTAATGAGTTTATATTATTTTTGGATGTATGAACTTTAATTTATTATTTAAATTATATTATAATTTAAGTCTAAAAAAAATTTAGATCTAAAAATAATTTTAAAAAAAAAGGTCTTAGAGACCTAAAAAAATTCACGGGATGCGGGGCAGGGTGCGGATTCAACCCCACCCTCTGGCAGCAGGGCAGGGGGCCCCCGCCCCCGCCTTCCAGGGGCGGGGGGCGGGGTCAAAATCCTCCCTCTTCATGGTGCGGGGGCGGGGTGAGGGGTTGGGTACCCCCCGCCCCGCACCATACGGGAAGCACCCTTACTTTAAATTGGGCCTAAAATGGACCTTTCTTTACGCTAGCGATTAACTATCCAGTATCCACCATAGAAACCCGAGACACCGCATATAGACTATAGTCTATTGACTCATTGAGTGCTTTCTCTCTAATCTCCTTGCCCCTTGGAGTTTACCACAATAATTTTTTTTTAAAACTGTGAGATTATATATATTATATTTTCAATCGTATGATTATATTTACTATTTAAAATTAAATAATTATTTACAATATACCATGTCAATAAACCTTATGAGAAGAAATTAAAATTTCTATAAACAATTATTTTTGTGTACTTCTTACACATTCCACTATAGAAGTACTATTTGTACTATATAATGCTAGGTAGTCCCTTCCTTGCCCCTATCTCGCATGGGCTAGGGATGAGATTTTCACCCTAGACTCCATTTTGCATCTCGAGGATGGGGTACCGTGCCTACTTTAACAAGGGATTAAAGTCCATTAAGTCTAAAAATTATTCATAGGTCTAAAAGTAATCAAATTTTTTTTTATATATAAATTAAAAATTTAAATTTGTAAATATAACTATAATTTAAAATTAATGAAGTTTTTAATTTGCTAGTTCATATTTTTGCGTAGTAGAATAGGATGATCCTTTTATAAATTGCTTTGATATTCTTAAGTGTGAGACTTATATTATCAAGGTGACCTATAATTAAAGGGTTACACTACTGTACTATAACTTACACAAAATATTATTATTATATTTATATATAATAAAAATAATAAGCCATAATTCGTATACAACTCAAAGAGGTGAATAAGGATGTGGTCTTGATCAGATTTGTTGCTTCAGGATGGAATGTGTTATGTAATTATAAGAACTCCCCTAAAAGGAGAATTGGGGTTTGTTGGGTTTTGATGCTTACCTTATTCTTAGAGAAAGGAGAAGGTTTGAGAAAGGTTAAGCCATTTTGCTGAATTGTTGGTTCGCAACCCTATCCTATGGAATGAATAAGGAGAGGCCTATTGATGACCGAGCTATTCTTATAATACTCCTTAACTCGCCCCCTTGTCACTTAATGGGCGAAGTCCCTAAAGCGAGTCTAAATGCCAAAGGGTGATCCTCTTCTGTATTTTTTAATTTCCAAAACCGTTGTATCGGGTTGGCTTTTCCCCTCCCTCTTATGCATTTTTCCTTGTCTTGGTTCTCTTTGTGCACGTAACAAAGGCTTGTGGTTTAGTTCGGGCAGAACGTCACCATCTCTTTGTCAAACTATTCCCTTATGTATAAATATATATTTATATATATATTTATATATATTATTATATACGGGGAGGAGCTTTGCTGGGGCCATATTGCCCCCCACCGATGTTTGCCCCGTAGGAAGATTGCTCGCCCCACCATGTAGAGGCGGCGAGGTAGCAGGATGTGGGGCTTTGGTGCCCATCCATATTCCACTAATGTGATTAGTTCAGTCATTTTTTTAATATAGAATAATTAATTTGTCCAATCATATAAATAGAGTGCGTAAGGAGTACTATGCAATAGTAAGTGTATATAGTAGAACTCGAAATAAAATATCATTTTATTGTATTTTTCTTTAAGATGAGGGAGTTTGGTCTCTTTGGTTTCACAAATATTTCAAAGTATTTCACCTCATTGCAATATTCAAAACACCATTCAAAATTTTCAACTTCGATTTTTTAACTTTTTCAAAACTTTCATCCAATCGTTACCTAATCATTATAACTTTCTGAAACTTTCAACAAAAAATAAAAACCATTCAACTTATTCAAATATCAAAACAAAATAATATTAACAAAATATTATTGTGACCTTCTTTTTCTTTGTAATTTTTTTATTCAATTTTTTCTCATTTTTCAAAATTCCATAAAAATTTTAACTTAAACTATTTTATTATTGAATAACTTTTCTTGCAGTCCATAGCTGTGGACAGCATTACAAGTTTAATTGAAAGATTCATATTTCATTGGTAAATGAAATGAAATTTCTAGATTTTGAGAGTTTTTAATTTGTAAATAAGAGTATTTTAGTCAAGTTTATTATAAAATGAGTCTTTCCATCTTTTCATTATTCGGTTTGCAAAAAAGTTTAATTTTATGAACTATATGTAGTACTGTCCTTTACTATTATTCACAAATTTCTCATCACATCTATAGATAGACAAATGAGACCTTAGGCTACGTTTGGACGTCAAGCCTATCTCAAATCAATTATTGATGGACTCACTATTTAACATATCTCAACCTACTTCATATATTTAAACACATCTTGATAAAACCTACAAAATATTATTATTCATAGATCAATTCAAATTATTTGAAATTATCTTAACATCCAAAAGTAACTTTAAACAATAGAAAGGGGTTGTGAAGGGATCTAACATATGCGGGATGTAGAGTAAAGCAATAACTTTGGAGGGATAGGCTATCATCGACAAGTCCTATATATGGTGCTGACCCATCCAGTATGCAGGACATTGACCATTATTTTGGGCCATGATATTTGTCTCTATTGACAATGCTGTCAACAGAATTGTACTGGTGAAGTAAATCCTACATTATTTAGGAGGCAAAAGTTCAAATCCTCATACAATTTTTTTAAGAAACTCCATTAATTGTAACTTTGACCCTATATTTTTGGAGTATGTGGCTCCAGATATAACACGTCATAATTTCTTGGATCATTACAAGTGCTATCCGGCTCAATTATGATAGTAAAAATTAGAATTGAGCCATATCATATATGATGCAATGACCTAATGAGAACGTCCGGATTTAAAGAATTAAGAAGATATATTGTAAGATCTTGGATTGTATTCCAAATTCTATGGGACTTCAATCGGAACTTTGAGTACAGACGGATTTAGCAGTGGCTTGAGCTTTTCTTAAATCATCCAAGTGGACTAGAAAAACAAGAAAATGTAAGGAGCTGTTAATAGCACATATGTTTGCAATTGTTAGTGATCATCTCTTTACTGCTCCTATCCAGTTTTAATTTATGCATATTTTTTCTTTTACTTATTTTTTAATAACATGCCCATTGAATTTTACCTAACCTTGGATTATTTTCTTGTTTTATTCATTTTCAATGACAATTTTTTTTTACAAAATTAGTGGAAAAAAAAAAAAGGATGAGCACGGTGATCTATAATTTCACGCATCTGATCGTCAACTTCGATCTTCGATGCCAACTAGGAACTTCAAGAAGGCGCTCCCCTTTATTCTTATGCTCACGGCTTTTGCAGGAGCTAATTAATAATTAAACCCTATTCCACCGCATATAGAACTAGCAACTTCGCTACGTATATAGTCGAGTTATAAAGAGCTAGGTTGGACCAACTAATTCCAAATAAAATGTTGCACAAAATAGGCAGCTGTCGAATGATGGTAGTGAAAGTTTAAGCGGATTTCCATGGAAAGAGGAGTCCCATATTGATCAAAGTATCTAGCTAGAACCCTATTCTTTGTATCAATCATCATGGAACAATTTAAAGGCCAACAGTATAGGAGTCAATGGCCGCGTAGTACAGATGACAGAAAGATATTTACTTTGACATGCGTCCAGTACCCCTTCCATGCAGTGTACTTTTTAATTTCCTTCTTATTCCATCGAAGCTTTGGAGAAAAGAAGACAGAGTTGGGAAGTATGTCTTTATTCTTTCTTTAAGAAGAAGCTTCTTAATTATTTGTAGTGTTTGACATATATATGGCTGCTTTATGCGTTGAAATGCCCTAAATCTTCAAGAAATTCATATCTATCAGATTAACAATCAGTCAAGAGGGACTACAACCATTATACGTACTATCTCTCGTCCAACAATCATGAAATGACACATGGCTTATGGATGAAGACCCCACACTACAAGAGCCAATTAGGATCGAGACAAAAGTATTTCTTTTTTTTGGGTTAGTGAGGTGAGATGTGGATTGATATTGGAATTGGAATAATGAAACAAGCAAAGAAGGAAAAAAGCCAGAGGCCGGTGGCTCAATCCAGTGTCAATAGGGGTTTTGTCAACAACCCAATTAATTGATCAAGAGAAGCCATATATTCTCCAGTTTCCTCCCCAGTAAATTATAAGCAAATGTCTAAACCTTTTTTTTCTCACCCACTGGTTTGAGACTGAATGAACAAAGAGTAATTTGCAGAAAAGATGCGAACACAAAATGACACGACCCCATTTTCCCAGGACCCTTTGGATATGGATAATGGTCACACTATCACATCTGAGCAATAGCAGAGTGACATGTGGCAAAGTTCTTTTTAAGTTGAGAGGTGATAGGCATTTTTGGGAGTTTGGAATTTTATCTATCATCGTTACCAATAGCCATCGAGCGGCTAACATTGGGCCATGCAAATCCCCGAATATATTCCACGACAAGAATCTAGATGATTGGATCATTAAGATTGACGGCCTGGATATGGTTGATTAATCTTACATGTCACATCTGAATCCAATATTGCACAATGCTCATAAGCTAGCTGCTACCTATAAATAGGGTGAAGAAGGGTGTACTAAATGCATCCCATTTGGAGAAAGACGGTTTATTTACAAGTTAAGATGAGGAAGTTAGGTCTTGGATGGGGATAAAGAGTCTTGTTTTGTAGCCAAGGATGACTTGCCTGCAGCCTCACGAGGAGCCTTAATTTGAGGATCCCTGTATGGTATACAGGCAGTCTCCTTGGCTAACGAGACTGGCTCTTGTCTCTCATGCTGGACCTAATCTTCTAATTTAAGCCGCATCCACATTGAAAAGCAAGCTTTTGAATGCATGAGACATACAATTAATGAAGGTATATTTGTATTCTTTTTCTCATTTATCCATCCTTTCTTCGTATATAATATGATGTATATATATATTAATAGCATTAGAGGCTCTTTGTAGTTTGTAACTTTGTACGCGGCCATTCGATTATGCAAGCTGCATGCGAACAAGAATACATGATTTTTGTCGAACAATTTATATATGAGGATCTGTTCTGCATTAATCCACTGATCGAGCATTTTACGTGTAGGTGTACATATAAGGGGCTAATGAAAAAATGCTGCGTTGACATAATCAATCTGCACATTGTTCATCATCAATGTGCAGATTGTGCTGACACACATTGTTCATCAATCCTCATGATAATATGTACTCATGAATTAATGTATCATAAAAACTCATCAGAACAGATTTTAATTATAAAAGAAAATAAAAACTACACATCACGCTACTGATTGATGTTAACCGTTTCCCATGGAGACCGTTTGTAGAAACGCGTCTCAAACTTCCCTTCATTTTAGGAAAACTCTTGAAATGGTCCACATAACTTTCTTCAGAGTTTTCGTCACGTTCATAGAGCAGTTAAAACTCCCCATGATAATCTGAAGAATACTACGGTTTGGTCCCCAAACTCACTGACTTAATATCCTTCAGTCTTACACCATCTAATTAGAGTGAGCAGAGTTTGGAAGTGCCACACAAGAGTGAAAAACAGCGGCCTAACATGAGCGGCACCAATGGCTGGAGGCATGGTTTCTTGATCACTGCAGTTTCAGTTTTATGATCCCTTAAGTGTTTATTCCGCATTATAGATATGTTAAAACGCTAACATTTGGTATCAGAGCCAGGTTTTATTATCTGCCTTGGTATTTTTAGTGATGCTCTGTTTTGTCTCTGTTTTGGTCGAAAGTTTTAATAAAATTAAGTTTGATTTCTGGAACTTTTTTATTCGAAAGAAGTTTTGAAATGATGTGGAAATTATTAAACTTTTTGTGATTGAAACATGTTTTAATGGGTCTGTTTTAATATGATTGGCGAAACATTCATGGAATCGTGTCGGCCTGCAACCCAGTCTAAAGGTTGATGACGACCAAAAACGACTTGTAGTTTTAATGCGTCTGTTTTTTAAAGAAGGTGAAAAACGACATGTTTCTACTTATGTAAATGGCTTGGAGAGTGGGATTTGGGCCCCTGCGCTTTGTGCTTGTAATAGGCCATACATTAATTCGGTTTAGCCCACGTATGAGTCTTGCTCTTTTTACTCTTTGATTTAATAAATTCTCATTTCATATGATTTTATTTGATTTCATGGGCCCACGCCTTTTGTTCTTAAGAATCTGGGTTGCCTTTAACTATATATGATTTTATTTAATTTATTTATATGCGATTTGGATAATTGTTGTGCAAATTTATTTATTATGCTCATATTTAGTTGCATGAATTGATTATTTCTGCTCTATATTAGTATATGCAATTTTCGGATGAGTATATATATATATATATATATATAGTTAAAGGCATGAAATTAAATGATATGCATAATATTATAGTTTGAATTATGTTTATATTATGAGAATATTTGTGCATAATAATAACATGTTAGTATTAGTTAAATTATGTAATTCGTAACTGTTCTCATATTTAGTTAGTCTATATGTGATTAAATGTCTAGTGATCCATATAATTTTAATTAATTAGAGAATCACCACGGCATCTTTAATTGAATAAAGTTATATGTTATGATTAATTAGAATCACATAAAGAATATTAGACATTAATTGTAATTAATTCTACTTAATATAATAAATTTCATCCCATAGGAATTTTTATTATATTTATATTATTAATTAAGATAAAATATCAAGTTATTCATAACTTACCCACAGGAATTATGAATTAAATAACTTGATAGTTTTATCATAAAAGTTTGATCATATAAAATAATTGAATCTAATTGAATTTAAAATTTAGCCCAAATGCATTTTTATGTCATTAGACTCAATTTTTAAGCATGATTTACATTAATAAAGCATGATATTTTGTTTAGGCCTCAGTTTTACATAAGCATGTAATCTATAATTTTATGCAGTCGTATAACCTGCAAATTTCTCTGATATTCATTATGATATCCCTGTACTTAAAGGAGATAACTATAAGGTCTAGAAAAAAAGTGCTTCTTTATTTAGGGTGGATGGATATAGACCATGCTATTAGGAAAGACGAACCACCAGCAATTACTGATACCAGCACTGCAACGGACATCATGTTTTATGAATGATGGGAGCGATCTAATTGCCTCAGCATGGTGTTCATTAAGACTAGAATTTCTGTTGGTATTAGTGGTTTTGTTGATCAGCATGAAAATGTTAAAGACTTGCTAAAAGTCATTGATGATCAATTTATCACTTTAGACAAGGCACTAGTAAGCAATCTGGTCATGAAGCTCTCATCCCTAAGGCTCATCGGTGTGAGAGGTGTACGTGAGCACATCATGCAAATTAGGGATATTGTGGCTCAATTGAAGAATCTCGAGATTGAGATGTCGGATTCCTTCTTGGTGCACTACTTCCTGAACACCCTTCCGCACCAATATGGACCATTCAAAATCTCATACAACACATATAAGGATAAATGGTCAATTAATGAACTTATGACCATGTGTGTTCAGAGGAAGGGAGACTGGTGATGGAAAATGGAGAAAGTGCAATACTGGCAACGTATGAAAATGGCAAATATCAAGCCAATCAGAAAGGGAAAGGTAAACTATCTCCCCAAGGTGGTATAAAGAAACATTCCAAGTGTTTCTTCTATAAAAAGAAGGGATATATGAAGAAGGAATGTGCCAAATTTTAGAATTGGCTTGCAGAAAAAGGTAATCCAACCTAATTTGTTTGTTATGAATCTAATATAGTTAATGTCAATATTAACACATGGTGGATTGATTTTGGATCAACAATCCACATTTCAAATTCCTTGCAGGGTTTGCAAAACCTAAGGAAGTGAGTAGGAAGTGAGCAAAGCATCTTATCAGGAAATAAGATGGGTTTGCATGTAGAAGTTATAGGAACTTGCTATTTAATTTTAAGTAGTGGCCTTATTTTAAAGTTAGAAAAGACCTTTTATGTTCCAAGTTTTTCTAGAAACTTGATTTCAGTTTCAAGGCTTGTACCTTTTGGATATTCTTTCAAATTTTCAGATTCATCTTTTAGTTTATTTTATAAATCTGATTGTGTTGGGAGTGGTACTTTGTCTGATGGTCTTTATTGCATTAAGTTACAAAACAATGCCACTTATGATTCAATACATGTTCACACTGGGACTAAAAGATGTGTTATTAATGAGGATTCCTTTACATTATGGCACCGAAGATTAGGTCATATCTCTAAAGAAAAAAAATTAAAAGATTAGTACATGAAATGGGTACTTAATACTCTGAATTTTACTGATTTTGAGACTTGTGTAGACTGCATAAAGGGAAAGCAGACCAACAAGTCAAAGAAATGTGCCAATATATATCAATAATACATATATATTGATATATGTAGTCTAGACATGGACTCACATGGTCAGAAATATTTCATCTCTTTCATAGATGATTACTCGCGATATATGTATCTCTACATGCTTTATAATAAGAATGAAGCATTAGATGTCTTTAAGATCTTTAAGGTTGAAGTAGAGAAACATTGCGGTAAGTAAATTAAGATCGTGAAATCAGATAGAGGAGGAGAATATTAGGTAGTTACATAGAGGATGGACAAGCATCCAGATCATTTGCAAAGTTTCTTCAAAAGCATGGGATTGTTGCCCAATACAGCATGCCTGGTTCACGGGACCAAAATGGTGTAGCAGAAAGAAGAAACTGAACATTATTAGACATGGTGCGGAGTATGCTTAGCAGCTCAAATTGTCCTAAATCTTTGTGGGTTGAAGTACTTAAGACGGCAATGTATATATTGAACAGAGTTCCAACCAAGCTTGTTCCTAAAACGCCATTTGAATTATGGAAATGTTGGAAATTGAGTTTGCGACATATGCAGGTTTGGGGATGCCTGTCTGAAGTGAGAATTTATAATTCACAAGAGAAGAAGTTGAACCCAAGGACCATTGTGGGTATTTCACTAGATATGCTAAAATGTCTAAGTGTTATAGATTTTATTGTCCATCTCACAACACTAGGATTGTGAAAATAAGAAATGCAAAATTTCTTGAAAATTACTTGACCAGTGGGAGCGATCAAACCAGGAACATAGTTTTTGAGAATGATCATTTAGAATCTCAACCTTCCACCTCAAGTGATAGATTGATTATTGTTTACAGCACTCCTCAAGTACAATCTGGTGTTGAACAACCAATCATTGAAGTTTCACAAGCTGCTGATGACATTCTAGTAGATCAAGTAGTTCAAGAGTTGCCAATAACTTTTGAACAAAAAGTTGAACCACATACTTCTCAGGAATATGATGGTACAACATTAAGAAGATCTATTAGACTAAAGAGATTAGCAATTCCTGATGATTATATTGTGTATCTGCAAGAATCTGACTACAACATTGGAGTCGAAAATGATCCCAAGTTCTTTTCACAAGCCATAAGTTGTAAAGAATCAAAATTATGGTACAATGCCATGAAGGAAGAGATGAATTTTATGAAGAGTAACGGAGTCTGAGATTTTGTTGAGTTGCCTAATGGTGTTAAAGCCATTGTATGTAAATGGGTCTTTAAAACAAAGAAAGACTTATTGGACAACATTGAGAGATACAAGACAAGACTCGTTGCTAAGGGATTTATTCAGAAAAAAAGAATTAATTACATGGAGACTTTCTCTCCTATATCTAAGAAAGATTCATTGCACGTTATTTTGGCATTAGTAGCCGATTTTGACTTAGAATTGCAACAAATGGATGTGAGAATGGTATTTCTAAATGGAGATCTAGAGGAGGAGGTTTATATGAAACAACCTGAAGGATTCCCCTCTAGTGATGGTGAGCAATTGGTTTGCAAGCTCAAGAAATCCATATATGGTTTAAAACAAGCATCCCGTCAATGGTATTTGAAATTCCATACTGTAATTTTTTCATTCGATTTTATAGAAAATATTATGGATTAATGTATATACTAGAAGGTCAGTGAGAGTAAAATTTGTTTTCTTGTTTTATATGTGGATGACATTTTGCTAGCAACTAATGATAATGGTTTGTTGCATGAGGTGAAACAATTCCTCTCTAAAAATTTCGATAAGATATGGGTCAGACATCTTATCTCATTGGCATTAAGATCCATAGAGACAGATTTCGATGTATCTTGGGTCTGTCTCAAGAAGCCTGTATTAATAAAATTTTAGAGAGATTTTGGATGAAAAATTGTTCACCAAGTGTAGCCTCTATTGTGAAGGGTGATAGGTTCAATTTGAACCAATGCCCAAAGATCGATCTTGAAAGGGAACAAATGAAGAACATTCTATATGCTTCTGCTGTCAGAAGCCTAATGTATGAATGTTAGGACGGTATCAGAGTGATCCAGGTTTAGACCACTGGAGAGCTGCAAAGACAATAATGAGATACCTTCAAGAAACTAAAGACTACATGCTTATGTATAGACGGACAGACAATCTGGAAGTAATTGACTACTCAAATTCTGACTTCACTGGCTATATTGATTCACGCAAATCAACATCAGGATACATTTTTTTTATGGCCAGTGGAGGTATATCGTGGAGGCGTGCCAAACAGACTTTGACTGCTACTTCCACTATGGAAACTGAATTCATCTCCTGTTTTGAGACTACTTCACATGGTGTATGGCTTAAGAGTTTCATTTTTGGGCTTAGAATTATGAATTCTATCTCTAGGCCATTAAGAATGTATTGCGACAATTCCGTTGCTATTTTTATGGTTAAGAACAACAATAGTGGGAGTCGAAATAAACTCATCAACATTAAGTATTTAGTCATAAGAGAACGTGTTAAAGAAAAGAAAGTGGTCATTGAGCACATAAATACTGAGTTAATGATAGTTGATCCTTTGACTAAGGGCATGCTTGAGCACATAAATACTGAGTTAATGATAGTTGATCCTTTGACTAAGGGCATGCCACCGTTGAAATTCAATGATCATGTAGTGAATATGGGACTTGGATTCATTATGTAATTTTTCATTGTACGAACAATGTTATTTTAATGAAATTCTTAATTATTTTGATGTTTTTCTCATATTTATGTGCACCTTAAATTTGAGAAAATTCGTCTGTGTAGGATCAAGAATGAATTAAGAAATTGTTGCCACATAAATTATAATATTTAAGAAATAAATACATTGTAATACATGGAAGGTAATGCTCATCATTAGAGGACCTATCACCATGATTCATGTATTTATTACTTAAATGCAGATTATCGATGGGTTTGAGATGAAATATTAGATTAGAAGTGTAGACCAAGTGGGAAAATGTTAGCCATTTCTCACGAAGACCATTTGTGGAAACATGTCTCAAGATTTCCTTCATTTTAGGAAATCTCGTGAAATGGTCCACACAATTTCCTTCAGAGTCTTCATCATGTTCATGGAGTAGTTAAAACTCCCCATGATAATCTGAAGTAGTGAAATACTTGACACGTAGCCACCGAAAGCTTAATAGGAGCTTGACTATAAATATTATGATTTGGTCCCCAAACTCACTGACTTAATATCCTTTAGTCTTACATTATCTAATTAGAGTGAGCAGAGTTTGGAAGTGCTAAACAAGAGTGAAAAACAGTGTCCTAACGTGAGCGGCACCAATAGCTGGTTTCTTGATCACTACAATTTCAGTTTTATGATCCCTTAAGTGTTTATTCCACATTATAGAAATGTTAAAATGCTAACAATTGACACTTGCAACCCCCTGTACACAAGTGTAATATAATTGCTAGACAATTAATAACGATTCTATATTTATCCTTAAATGCAATTGCTTTTATCTACAAGGCCTAATATAAGAAATTTAGCTCTGGATTAAGTAAAACTAAAACAACAGCAAGTCCAAATGCAGTACTACAGAATCATTGATTATTAGTTATAAAAAAACTGAATTTTGCTGATAAGAAATCTAATTAAGGTGAAAGACAAAATATATTGTGTATCTCACAAAGCTAGCTCGTGGGTAATCAAAACAATATTAGCTCTATGGTATAAGCTGACTACATGTGTCGTAGACTTGAAGGTTGTTATTGCAGCATTTTAGAAATATATACATCATCTACTTCTACCTGTACATCATCCCTTCTAAGGAAAGCAATATCTCCACTATTACCCAATCAATCACAAAGCTATTCTCAAGCCTGAGCCTGTGCTTGATAGCTTCTATCCTAATTTACTTCTTCTACACTTTGTTTCCATTACGAAAATTAAGGAAGGGAGCTTAGAAAACACTATTTGGTGCAAATCATGAACTGTCTTGGGATTCCAAACTCTTAATAGTTCCAACTCAAACAACTCATGGAAACGATGAGGCTGTGACATAAACAAATAGACAAGCCCTTCCATACAAGTATACTTTCATTATTCCATCGAAGCATTCGGAAAAGGAAGACAGATTTAAGAAGCATTTGTCTATATTCTTTCTTTAAGAAGAAGCTCCTTGGTAATTTGTAGTGTTTGACATATGTATATGGCTGCTTTATGTAGTAATTTGTAGTGTTTGACATATGTGTATGGCTGCTTTATGTGTTGGAATGCCCTAAATTTTCAAGAATTCATATCTATGATTAGATCAACATTCAGTCCAGAGGGACTACAACCATACGTAGTATCCCTCATTCTACAATCATGAAATGACACATGGCTCATGGATGAAGACCCCACACTGCAAGAGCCAATCAAGATCGACGAGACAAAAGTATTTCTTTTTTTGGGTTATTGAGGTGAGATGTGGATTGATATTGGAATTGGAATAATGAGACAAGCAAAGAAGGAAAAAAGCCAGAGGGTGGCTCAATCCAGTGTCAATAGGGGATTTTTCAATAACCCAAATTGATCAAGAGAAGCCATCTATTCTCCAGTTTCTTCCCTAGTAAATTATAAGCAAATGTCAAAACCCCTTTTCTCACCCACTGATTTAAGACAGACAGGGTGCAACCATGAATGAACAAAGAGTAATTTGCAGAAAAGATGTGAACACAAAATGACACGACCCCATTTTACTGGGACCCTTTGGAAATGGATAATGGTCACACTATCACATCTGAGCAATAGCAGAATGACATATGAGCAAAGGTCTTTTTAAGTTCAGAGATGATAGGCATTTTTGGGAGTTTGGAATTTTATCCATCACCATTACCAATAGCCATCGAGCGGCTAATATTGGGCCATGCAAATCCCCGAATATATTCCATGACAAGAATCTAGATGATTGGATCATCAAGATTGACGGCCTGGATATGGTTGATTAATCTTACATGTCACATCTGAATCCAATATTGCACAATGCTCACAAGCTAGCTACCTATAAATAGGGTCAAGAACAGTGTACTAAATGCATTCCATTTGGAGAAAGACGATCTATTTACAAGTTTAAGATGAGGAAGATAGGTCTTGGATGAGGATAAAGAGTCTTGTTTTGAAGTCAAGGATGACTTGCCTGCAGCCTCACGAGGAGCCTTAATTTGAGGATCCTTGTATGGTATACAGGCAATCTCCTTGGCTAACGAGACTGGCTCGTCTCTCATGCTGGACCTAATCTTCTAATTTATGCCGCATCCACATTGAAAATATAGCTTTTGAATGCTTGAGACATACAATTAATGAAGGTATATTTGTATTCTTTTTCTCTTTTATCCATACTAGTTTCTTCGTAATATGATATATATATATATATATATATATATATATTAGAGGCTCTTTGTAGTTTGTACGCGGCCGTACGATTATTGAGGATCTGTTCTGCAGACTGCACTAACCCATTGATCGAGCATTTTACATGTGTAGGTGTATATAGGGGCTAATAAAAAATGCTGTGTTGACATAATCAATCTGCACAACTATCCAGCTCCCAAGAAAGAAGTACTGTCTAAGGAAGGAATAATACTTATTAGCGTTTCAATGTGAGTAAGATATTCCTAATTATAGGCTAATATATATCCAGACCTAGAGGATAACAAGAACCGAAACAGTTTTTAATTTATAGCAGAGTCCAGATTAGATGATAATATAATGACTCAGTTGTAAACTGTATTAAACCACAGCCCACTTTCCTTTTTCTTATCATTCTCCATTTTTTTCAAGTTTCTGTCAAAATGTAGTGTTTTTATAAGACCACCAGTATTACTGGGGAGCCGAATAGTAGAGTTGAGAAACTGTTCACGACAATGTTCAGCGTTCACGATAATTTCAGCATTTTCTCATAGGGTTGAGAACACCGTCAAGAATCCAATGGCAAACCACGAATTTTGAAATCATGGGGCCGAAATAAGATCATTTTTGTGCCATGGTAATACAGTATATTTTTCTAATTCTTTAATTGGCCTCCAGTATGGCCACCAATACCGATGGCTCCAACTACTTGTGATTCATTGCTCGGCCCCAGAAGAAGACATGCCACTGGGCTTCCTTTCTTTCGCTTACCGTTTGACGTCTAGTAAATCCCCAAATCCAGGATAAAGCCTTTCACCCCATCAAGAGTGTTGGAGTGGGCATACATTATACAATCGCTTTAGAAAAGGGTAAAATCTACCTCACTCTCTCTCTCTCTCTCTCTCTCTCTCTCTTTTACATATAGATTCTATATTTATTCATTCGATTATGCACTCATGACTTCAACTATTATTTCTTTAAATCTTAAAAGAAAAGGCATTCCATATAGTGGGGTTATATAAGCTATAAGCCTAGTGATGCAGACGGTGCTGACACATTGTTCATCAATCCTCATGATAATATATACTCATGAATTATATCATAAAAACCCATCAGAACAGATTTTAATTATAAAAGAAAACAAAAACTACACATCAGCTACTGATTGACACTTGCAACCCACTGTACACAAGTGTAACATAATTGCTAGAAAATTAATAACGATTCTATATTTACTCTCAAATGCAATTGTTTTTATCGACAAGGACATAATATGAGAGATTCAGCTCTGGATTAAGCAAAACCAAAACAGCAGCAAGTCCAAATGCAATACATCTCACAAAGCTAGCTCGTGAGTAATTCATGTGTCGTAGACATGAAGGCTGTTATTGCAGCATTTTAGAAATATATACATCAAGAATCTTACTATACCACTTCAAGTAAAGAGAAAGACGTAGTTGTCAACAAACAAACATACAAGTTGTCAGGATCTGAATAATGGAGGGATCCTATCATGCAGGCAATGCAAAGCTTTCCTGTGTCCAGTGAGGAGGATCCATCACAGCACAGGGATCTGATTTCTCAAAATCCGCAACCTATAATAGAACCATCAGATATATCAATAACAATATTAATTACCAATCAGAATTTTTGCACACAAAATATGCGATGACAGGAATAAAAGGAAAAAATGACGGGGAGTTTATATTAATGATACCTTTTCCTCGCAGCTAGGGCAGTAGTGATATTTATGCCAGAGGCAGTCCATTGAAGGACAAAGAAAGCAAATTCCAAGCATCATTGGCATCATGCAGCCAATAGCAGCTGCCAAACTTGGCTTTGATCTGGATTTTGTATGATATATTATAATGAGAGAGATTGGTAGAAAACGTAAACAATTGCTTACTATGATAAATTTAACTTGTCAGGAAGATTTAATTTGTCAAATTATATTAACTAGTGGGTCTTCAAACTTGCACTCCATCTAAGGAGAGATAGATTAGACTGACTTAATGAAATAGATCCAAAAGATCTAAATTCCTTCCCTATCTATTTATTGGAGAGCTGCTCCACACATAATATGGCTTCATGCAGGTACGAGTACAACAAATGTGAAGCAGCAAGTAAAAAAGACCAAAGCTGGCAAAGAAAAGTTCAGTTCCCACAAGCCTTATTGGCAATGCCTATTGACCTGGAGTGGGGAATTAAAACATGCAATGATGAAGATGGGTCATCTATGGCATCTTGTAGATATGAAATAGCCTAATGGGGCATACAAAAGAATAAGATCGTCATCATCAGAACAGATTCCTCTGTTCGCAAGAAGATCCAAATGCAAGGTGACAACCTACATGGACAAAAAGGAACTTAGAGATTTTTTCTTTTGGGGATAAGAAAAATGAACTTTCAAAAATTCAACAGGAGTTTATGTGCAAGAAATATTAGCCACTTTGATATACTGATGCCTAAAAAGTTGTCACTTTCAATAATCCTACCTAGTACTTAAAAATAACTGATCTATGAGCCTAGTTATGGTCAATTACTGTCCATAGCCTTTCATCATTTTGTTTGAAGTTTCCAGTGACCTTTTCTACTTCAGAAACAACACGAGACCTTCAGAATGCAACCATTTACAGCTACCATTCTAACCACAAAAAATTCTAGAGTTCTGATTATATTTCAGTTATTTCAACACCAATAAGCTTCTCATATGCATGCCAGGGTCTCTAAACCGGTGATGGTTCATTTAGCAATTTCATGAGGTCAGTTTAAAGGCTCTAAGAAGGATTTCTCTGAGCCATACGCTAATTACGTTCAATGGTCCTTTCGAAGATAAAATCAACACCCTTTCCCCTCATGTTATCCATCCCAATTTGGTTTGAAAAGCAGACCTATATCAATTGTCATATCTCAGAGAAATTTACCCAGATTGAATTTCACATACCAAAGCTCTAAATTTCTCTTCTTTTTTCTTAATAAATTTTCAATTAAAAAGCAACAAAATCAATAGAATTTAATAATCGATCAAGACTCGCTTGAAGAATTTAACGGGGCCTTGATGATAAATATCCAACAATCAGATCATTTTGGATAAACCTTCCTTGTTTTGTGTAAATCTAATGAACTTCCAATTCACATAACTGACTGCGATGTCTCAATACCAAGATAAAGTATCAAATTCATAGAAACGATAATACCGTCCCGGGGAGGGGGTTGAGAAATATAGAACGACTGAACAAAAACAAAGTGCGAATTTCTTCAGGATTTTATTGCTTACCGGACGGTGGTAACCCCGGTGTTGCCGCAGTAGGCGCAGTTGAAAGGAGCCGGAGTGTCCCGGTAGATGGTCTGCTGAATGGGAATCCCCTTGGGATCTCCGTAGACTACGTTTGGTGGGACGGCTCCGGCTTGGTATGGATTCTGTGCGACATAGAACGGGACTCCGACCACCGGCTCGTCTGCCTTGGACATATTTCGACCTCCTCCTTCTTTCTTTCCTTCCTTCCTTCTTATGGATCAAATTCAAAGCGATTAAAGAAACTGGAGCGGAAAGTCTCTATTTTATACTCCTCTGAACAGTTCACGCGTCGTTCCTTTGATTGGAAAAATCAAAGAAGACAGAACAGCGACGACGTAGTTAGTAAACTATTTGGGTAACCAGACTAAAATGTCCCTAATAGAAGAAGAATCAGGACTCGCATGTTTACAGTTCTACCCTTACCGGTAAATCCTAGGAAGCTACTGCTCCATACGTTTGGCAGTGATTGGGTATTAACTACGACATTGTTTGTTTTGCTGATCAACTCGTTTGCATATTTTTCTCAACTTATTATTATAATTTTTTAAAAATTTTATATAAATAATAATATTTTATTTAACTATTAATTTTTATTTAAAATTATCTCACCTTATTTTAATATACAAACAATCTCTTAGTGATGGTTATACTTATTTGAATATATGGTAGGGAAAAATAAAATTCTCTGGGATGAATTAAGCTCGATCAATCTGGAAGGTTCTTTTTTTTTTTTTTTTTTTTTTTAATAGAAACCAAGGTGGAAGGTTCCATCTACCTCCGCTCAATTCATAGAAATTAACAGACTATATTACCAATGTTCATGAGTCAACTTCCCACGCCCACATTCAAATTAGGATAGGTTCCTTGGACGTTAGTTCATTTGATTTTTATACACCATACGCAGGGCCCGATTTAGGGTGCTGCATGAATGCGTGCATGCCAGCCCAACATACAAAAGATATTATTGACACAGCTTAGATTTAAAATAATCCTTTAATTATATGCAATTCTAAAATATCATTTTTATATATAAAAAAAAAAAACAAATTAAAACATTATATTCTTATCTTTCAAAAAAAAAAATTCTTCTTATAATCTATATTTAATAGACTCTGTTACAATTATCATTAAAATGCTCATATTTTATGAATAAATGAAATATTTTAAAATTTTTAATTTATATATAAAAGTATTTTAATCAATTTTATTATAAAATGTGAACTCTTATATTTGTTTATTACTTTGACGGTAAAGGAGACTACTTTTTTAAATTATATATAGTATTGTCCTTAAAAAAAATACTCAAACGATGCCCTAAGAGTAAAGTCATGTGATCAATGTATTAAACTGGCCGACTTTAAAAAAAAATTGTATTAAACTGACCAACTGATTGAATTAATAAAATAATTTATCATAACGCATTTGTAGGATTTATTAACTACGAAACAGCTTGTGTGTATTATATCTTATGAATAATATTTATTAATTTAGATATCAAAGTCACGTGGGAAGGAACAAGAAAGAAAATTGAAAATTCTTTTCTTTGGGCCCGTCAAGCAAAACCAACATACAAAAGCCTGCTAACGTATCCATTACTACTCAAAAGAAAATAATCACTAAAGACCCGTAAAGAGCTAGTATTCAGTATTCACACGGCTTGCAGCTGCAGAAGAGGCTCTCGACCAACCTTGTTTAGTTATGTATATATATTGTCAAAAGTTGTCTTTCTACTTACACTTGTAACTCGCACATCTTCCGCATTAGGGATATAATAAGATTTTATTTGCAAAATAAATTCAAGATTAAGGACATATTTGAAGTTGTGTTAAGAGTTCTAAAAAGTGTTTAAATAGGATTAGAAGATCTTGAATGAAAAATCTAAGGCCTTGTTTCTATTTAGAATTCATCTTAATTAATCTCATTTCATATCAAATTTATCATCACATTTTTTTAAAATTTTCACATAAAATATAATAAACAACTCAACTTTTTTAAATCTCAATTCAATTTTTTCAAATTTTAAAATAATAATAATATTAAAAAATAATATTTTATTTAGTTTTTAGAACTTATCATCTCATATTATCTTTGAATCCAAAAAAATAATGTCAATTTCAAAGAAGTTAAAAGTACGTCATAAGAAGAGCACCATTTTGATACTTTTCCTCAAATATGATTTTTCAAATAATATGAAATGTAATTCAAATTTTAAAAAGGTTGTCGGTAAGTGAAAAATACTCATATAATTTTAAGATAATTATAATTTTTAAACTTTAAAAAAAATCAAATGATAATATTTTCTACATCAAAAAACAATTTCTTAATTTGTTTCCAAACGTACAAATTATATACTAAATTTTCTGATAAATAAACTCATGTCATTTTAACGGTGTGATGACATCATGTGTGTCATCATGCTTCTGAGTATTATTTTCCTATCCTTAATCATGAATTGAAAAAAAAAAGGGCATTAAGGCAAATTCATAAGAAAATTACTTTCAGACAGCTTTCAGTTAACAAATTGAATCTGTCAATGATTTAATTTGTCTCTTCTTCGTGAACACGATATCGAAAGCTCGAAGGTCATATATATGCAGGCAAACTCAATTTAAAAAAAAAAAAAAAAAAGGTTAAAAAACCCAACATAAAAACGTAAGAATTTTATATGATTTACTCTGAGAATGAGAGTGCACGTTTCCAATTACAGCATTAACGAGGGGCACGCTCACAGCCACTAGGGGATGTTCCCCTCAGTAATTCATCACCTTGTAATCTGCAGGGCTAGAGGGGAATTAATGACTTTGGGAAACCCTCTCTGACTGTCTTTGTTCTTTTTGGTGGGGGATCGAGCTGAAACATAGCTAGCTAGCTTTATGGGATATATGTCCAAACTCATGATACAAATTTAAAATTAACCACATGAGTTAGCGGATCTCCATTTTGACTGCATGTTTTCCCGCTGTGCACAGGTGTGGCAGCAGTACTCGCAAACTCTCTACCTTCATGCCTTGACAGATAGATATTGATCATTTTGAATTTGGTATAAGATCCGTGACACGTTAATTCCTGAAACTATGCCAATTATTAAGGAGCCCTGCTGGCATATCAGAAGGAATATTATTTGCAGAAAAAGAAGGGAAGGGAAGGGAAGGGCGGGGCCATTCTGACAAAAACAAGTTTGCAGAGTTCAGAAGAGATTCCACTATCAGCAAAAATCCATTTGCACAGCCTCTTCAGTATTTCCAACAGTCTTAACCATCCATCCATCCATCCTTTCTGTGCCAAGTTACAACTTACACAAAAGCATACATTATACATATACATATATATATATATATATATAACATTACTCTCTTTCTCTCTCTCTCATACAGGCCAGCCACGGCTGCTCCCCCAATCCATTCGATAAGTCCACCCTTACTTCAGACGCTCATCACTTTCTTCTTGTCCAATCGTACTCTCTCTTCCACTTCAACTCAGCCACTCCTTTCCTAAGTGATTTCCCCTTTTTTTTCATTGTCCTTTACTCTAGCCTTCAAGGTGAAGAGTGGAATACCCTCAAGCTTAGGTCCCGTTTGGATTGCAAGATGAGTTAAACTTATTTCAACTTATCTTCATTTCATCATTATACTTTTCTAATTTTCTATATAAAATATAATAAACAATTCTAATTTTTAAAATTTCAATTTAACTTTTTCAAATTTTAACACAATTATAATATTAAAAAATAATATTCTTTTAATATTTTATTCAACCTTCAAAACCCATCTCAACTCATCTCATCTCACTTTCCAATTCAAACCAGGCTATAATCTCTTTTCATCCTGATTCCCAAGCAAATTATCCCTCACACCATTAGTTGTGTCATAGATTGGTAGGCATGCATGAGGTTCAAAACTAAACAAGAAATCCAACATAGAAGGGCACCTGACCCAAAAATATACTTCTTAATAAGTTACCCAACTAGAATATTTAATTATTGGGATGAAGCGTAGAGCTAGTTTCGAATTCATGACTTTGCTCTAATGCTTATATATGTGAAATCATCAATTGCATGTCACAAAACTTAAGCTGATGAACATAAGTATCTTTTATATATCATGTATATCATATTCTCTTTAGCATGACATATTGACCACCTTTTTCATCCAAATCCAATAAGAAACAAATGCGACAATCATATGTATGTTGAGTGTGGAGTTTGGATCAAGACAGATGGCTCGAGTGAGACTCAAACAGTGAGTTTCCTCGATCCACGCTCAACATTCGCTCAAGCGAGATTCGCCAAAATTTTGGAATTAGGATTTTTACCGTCGTTTTTGCTATAAATATGTGTTGCTTGACTACTTAAACACGATTTTCATTATATTCTGAGAGAGAATAATTGTTTTGTGAGTGCATATTGTGTGAGAGAACAAAAAGTCCTAGAGAGAGTGAGTTGAGATTGAGTGATTGTAAATCTCTTTCGATTAATAAGATTTCTGCAATTCTGTAGACGTAGACAACTTACCGAACCACGTAAATCTTATGTCATGTGCTTGTTTGTTTGCTTTTACTTTTATTTACTATTGTTGGTGTGTGTGTTTTGCCCATAACAAAACACAAAAATGTATCCTACCCGTTATAATCGTTCGGACGAGGAACAAAACCATGCATAGACCTAATTAGGCTATTAAGGACCAACCCATTTAATATAGCAAGATCACATAAATTAAATTACGATAGAGCATTCAAAATTTATGGGGTAGCCAACATCCCCATGAAAAGACATTCATTGAAAATGATATCTAAATAGGTAAGCATTCAATGAAATAAGACTTGGACAGACTATGCATATATGGGACACCCTCCAACTCGATTGAAAGTCAATAGGCAGGCCACGTAATATCATTGAATGCAATGAGACTTAAACATTAAGATCATTGATTTGGGTAGAGATATTGAGATGGAGGAGGAGGAGGAGGAGGAGGAAACTGATCATACCTCCTCTCCTTTTAACAAAAATCAATCTAGAATCCTTAAATTTTTAAAAGAGAGAGAGAGAGAGAGGGGAAACGACCCGTAGGGTTTTAGAGAAATTGACCAATTCTTGAAAATGTATTGGCCTGCATTGAAGTATTTCATGCCTGTTTGTGACACACCCCAATAAGTTGCTCCACAACAAGCTTTTGGGGCCCATAGACGAAGTTTCACAACCCCAAGGCTCTTGACACATTTTTTAGAGAACATGTGGTGGGGGGGCAAGCTGGCGATCGTCCAGCCATTTGAAAAAGGGCAGTGCTACTGGGACCGACAACTTACCGAAGAATTAAACCGAATAAGTATAAATCTGTTTTTTCTCATTTTCTTTTAACTATTTTTTATACACTTTTAAATATTCTGAAAAATTAACAAAAAAATAGTAATTCATTTATATTCATTTTCTTATTTATTAAGTAAAATTAAAAAAATTAAAAAACTCAATCGGTCTTCTTCGTCAGTTACTTTTATAGGTTCAATTAGCATTTCATTCAAACAATCAACAATCAATAAAAATATATATATTATTAATAAAAACAAATGGTACCGAACTTTTTTGAGAAAACCAGAGACAGTTGAAAGAAAGTTCCGGCATTCTTTTTGGGAAACTGCGTTTTTAACGGATCGTCTAATCCTCTCAAGACCTGTTAAACCCAAAGGTAATCGGTAATTAATTAATTAAAGAGCTGCTCTTGGACTTCACGCGCAACTCCCTTGCGGGTTTGATCCACTACACACATGTTTCCTTCTTAGTGGTGTACCCCACGGGCCCACCTAGGTTTTCTACCAATATAACCACGCGCTCATATGCAGGGGCGTGGAAATGCCTACGGAAAATGAACCCCTCTGTTTTCGCTTACCACCACTATATTTCCCTTCCGAAAATCTCAGCTCCTAATCCCTCTCGCTCTCTTCTCTGTTATTTCACAGGAGAAAATCAGAATCTTTCTTCTATAACATTCTGGAATTTGTTCTGTCGCAGAAGAAATGACAGCTCCAAACATGGCGGCCATTACTGCTTCTTTAGAGAGGTCTCTTCAGAACTGTTCGCTAAACCACCAAACAAGAAGCGGTCCAGGCACCGGTTTAGGCATAGGAGGGTCGTCATCAAGCTCAGACGAGACACCGGATAATCATCTCCCTAACTCAGACAACACCTTAGAGCTCAACTCCCATATGTCTCTCCCTTATCACTGGGAACAATGCCTCGATTTAAAGGTGCGTTTAAGATTCTTCTCTTTCCTTTTAATATATAAACGAAACCCCTCTTACAGCTTTAATTTGTCCTAGACCAGGGCAGATCTTGCACCTTCTTTTTGTTTCGTTCCTTTCTGAAAGCATATGGTGGTCTAGAGTCTTGAATATAAAGTTGCTTGTATTCATGTCAATGCTGTTTAATACCTGCTGGTCTGCTTTTCTCCCACGCATGCTTAGGTCGATGATCGATGATGTGTGATAGATGCAAGAGAACCCTAGAAAAAGGCTTTTTCATTAGCTTTATTGCCTTTACTTTCCGAATCTTAAACAAGACGAAATTAAATAGCTTTTCTGGGTTGGACCATGTGATGGTTATGAGCTAGCTGGTATTAAAACGAAAACTCGCTACTGGGATTGATAAAGGCATGGTCTTCCGAAGAAGAAAAAGACTTCATGTATCTGATCGTGTATACATATATATATATATATATATAGAGAGAGAGAGAGAGAGAGAGAGAGAGAGAGAGAGAGTTGCAGTGTCTAAAAAATATAGAGTTATGTTTTCTTTTAATGCAAAAGTAAAAATTTGTATATATTTTGTTGTGATGGTACCGTTTGTTTATCTTCCACAACATGAATGGACAATTCATGAGTTCTCATTGTAGGCAAGAGTAGGTTCTTTTTTGTTGGGGGAATTATTAATGTCTGGTGTCGCTGTTAATGGGTTTTTGACAGACAGGGGAGATTTACTATATAAACTGGAGGACCGGCATGAAAGCCAAAGAAGATCCAAGGATAACAGCAGAATACAGCGGAGATTTCTACTCAGAAGACGAAAGCTCATATGACAGCGAGGACTCATCCTCGGAATCCTCTCCTTCATCCAGAGAACGTTACCGGGTAGATCAGAAAGACCATAAAGACCATGTTTTGGTCGTGGCCGGGTGCAAGAGCTGTCTCATGTATGTCATGGTGCCTAAACAGGCCGAAGATTGCCCCAAATGTAGCGGTCAGCTTCTCCACTTTGATAAATGTGAAAATGGTTCTCCGTGAATGACATTTCTTATCTTATTTTTTATGATCCTTGTCTTCTTCTTTTTCCCCCCTTATTTTAGTTTTTCTTCGAAAATTCCTTTGTGATTTTGAAGTTTTTTCATTGTGAATTGATGGAATGGGAGAGACAAGTGGGTTTGGTTATACTTTTTTTTGTCATTCTTCCACTATTTTCTTTTTCTTTTTCTACTCAAGAGAATTTTGGTTTGCCTCGTAATAGAAGCCATTGAAGTGCAACTCATAGAGATCGACCGGAGATGAATGCTACAATGCCAGAAACAAGGTCCATGGTAGAAAGATATAACAGAATTTTAGTAATGATTGCGACGTGGAGCTTTCATTCTCTTGGTCCTATACATATATATTATTCTTTTCATTAACCAAACACTAATGTCTATATAATTCCTTCCTAACGTGTGGAGACAGCTTGCTACCCTAAAGAAATGTTCATTCTTTCCATAATCTTCGTTGAACGCTTTTCCATTAAACTTCCGTTATCAGGTTTTTTTTTTCCTATATCGAACTCAAGATCTGGATCAAGCTTATCATGGCCAGATAATAGTTAGGGCTGAAAACCAATGGCTTCGGTGCGGTCCAAAATCAAAACCACGTCGATAACTAAAAAATGCATATTTCTCAACCGAAACCGATCTACATGGAGGAAGAGAACCAACCGGATTTCGATTGGTCGGCACCACAAGGTTTAGTGGTTTGAATCAGTTCTCATCACCAAAATAGTTTCTCCATCACCAGAGGTCCAAAACAGTTTCCAAGCCAATAAATCCACATACAATGCAAAAAATAAAAAAGCTATTTAAAGTTTAAATGATCTCACCAGAGATGGAGGAAAGGAAAAGAGATGAGAGGAGATAAGCGTTAGGCCTTGGCCATGATATGACCGTCGTGGGGCGTGGAGGTTCGTCAGCAAGAGATTAGCCTGAGAAAGGAGCAAGGCTGCAAGTGGAGAGGACTTGTCTAGGTAGTGGGCAGTGACTGTGAAACTTAGAGATGACAAAGAAGAAAGTGGAGGTAGCAGTTACGACTAGGGTTATACAAAATGCCTGAAACCTGCCCCGACCCGACCCGTTATATTGATATATACCGACTCATTTTTTGACCCTTTTTGGTAATCCGATATTACCCGATACCACTTATGATTTTTTTCCCTTCATTTCTCCTCATTTCAAACGTAGCTTTTTCATTCTTTTATATTCGAAAACTCTCTCTCTCTCTCTCTCTCTCTCTTTCTACACTTTCTCCCCTAGCATCCTGATCTAGTTTGCCGGCACCATCGCGCATCAACTAACGCCACCAACGTTGTCCTTTCTGGTCTCTCTCTCCACCTCTTTCTTGTCTTTCCAAAAGTTTACAGACGGCAAGGAAGCAACACAAAAAAAGATCGTCCAATCCCAACAACACAAAGAACCCCAAAAAGAGAAAGATGCCGTCGGCGTCGGCCACCAATGGCGAATATGAGGATTCGAGAACGATGGTACTGGTTCTAGTGTTCTTATGTTTTCTTGTTTTGGATTTTTATTGCAAATGATTTTCTTTATGATTGTCGAACTGGGTTAGAAATCTCAACCCCCCCAAAAAAAGAAGAGAAAAAAAGAAAATGATGAAGAAGAAGAAACGGCGCCAAAGTGAATCTAGTATTCCAAGATTTCTTGTTTGGAACTTTTGTTGCAAATCTTGTGTTGTGAATGATTTCTTTTATGATTGTATTACTGAGTTAAAAATCTCAACCAAAAAAAAAAAGAGGAAGAAGAAAAAGAAAAAATAGTTAATTGGAAATTGGTTAATCGAAATTGGAGATTTATCGAATTGGGTCGGAAGCTGGGGTATCATGTTGGGTCGAGTTGGGTCGGGTGAACAACCCTAGTTACAACGGAGACAACAAAGAAGAAAAGTAGAGAGGAGGATTCAAATGCCTCAAGCCTGGAACAACGTCGTTTCAAGTGAAACAACATTGTTTTGTATTATATATATAATATATATTATCGGCCGATTCTGCAGTTTGAACCATAGTTGAATCAGAATCAAATCGGCTGACATCCGTTTTAAGGATTTTTTGCCCTTGGCCGATCAGTTCTTTAACAATTTCGGCCGGTTCCTAAATTTGGCAATCGGTCCACATTGGAGACAACCAATTCGGCCGATTCCTGTATAGCCCTAGGTAGTAAGTACTGTTGGAAAATTAGCAAAATCTCAAATTATATATTAATTGATAAAAAAAGGAAAACAGGAGCAAAAAACTAATTAAACAAATTCCCGGCCGGAGGTCAATGATGATCTCAAATTGTTTAAATTAATAATCGGTTTTTATATTTTCCAATTTTTTTTTTCTTGGGCAAGATTGAGAAGAATATCATACAAACTGGTACGGGGTACTTCAAATTCGAGTTGGCACCGCAATGTTAAAGAAGCAGATGTTTATTAAGCTCAAACTTATCCTCTTATCTTTTTTTTTTTTTAATTAAACTTATCTCTTATCTTAGGTGTATGCATGTGAAGCTCAATAGATAATGCACCATGGGAAATGAAGTTATCCGTTCGAATTGCATAGCAACACGTATGTAAGTAGGCACTTTTCATAGTCTAACTTGGGTAATGATGAGCTTAGACAAAATAAATATCTATAGCGTAATGATGATGATGAGGTGATTTTATTCTGGTCAACTTGGCAAGTTGGACAAAGTCTTGATCCCCTGTCGTAAGAGGGGGCTGATTGAGAGACTCGTCATGATGATCAGAGACATGCGACAGCTGAATATTGATGAGATGGAAAGCTTAAATTAATATGTTAAAATCTTTATCAAACCGCAGACTAGAAAATGCCAGTGTGCTTGATATAAACCAGAAAGTCAGCGCTACAGCAGTTTGTATTTATTTATTTTTTTCTGAATTAATGTGGCTTTTTTGGTTTGACATTGAAAATTATAAGGTGGTCGAGAGTGAAGCATGCATGCATCCTAGCTGGAAGACTCAACTTGATTCATGCACTATGCTTAATTAGGCCGGCAGTATAAAATTATGATTTGTTCTGATTGGATCAGTTGGGGTTTTCAATTTTTTCATCAGGAGTTGAAGGTGACCTCATTTGTTTTCATAAAACTTTTCAATTCATTTTATTTTATTTGATCTTTAATTATTATAATTTTTTTTTAATTTCATACAAAAATAATAATTAATTACATTTTTTCAAATATCAAAATAAAATTAATATTAAAAAATTATTCTAATAATATTTTATTTAATTTCTAACTTTTATCTCAACTCATCTCATTTTATTTTATCATCTGTAAAAACAAACTAATTCATTTTTTAAAATAATTTAGAGATGGAATTAATGAAAATTTTCTAAACTCCAAATAAACTCTATATATGGCTAGAACCGAAATTCCAACTTTGTCAAAGTCAAGCACAACTCTATATATCTAGAGATCATCTTATTTATTGTTTTCACACTATACATCAATATATGATTTTGTCATTTTCGTTTTTTTATTTAATTATATATGTCAATATATATGTATTTAAATAGCCGTATAAAAATGATAAATCACATGTTAGTGTGTAGTGCAAGAAATGATAAAGAGAATTTTTATTTGTTTGATAAATATGCCATCGTTGTACTTTTGTTGTGTACATGAGACAAATCTTTGTGCCTTAAGTAGATTTGTTTGGTGACTAGATGTGTACTTGATGAAATAATAAGGTTGTGACTAACAGGGATAATTGAATCCATTTGACATTAATTGGCTTAGTACAAGCACTTATATATATTTTATGACATGAAAGAACATACACTTCAACAGTGTTGGATTAAAAAATGCCACACAACGCAACCTTCTTGATCTTCTGGATCAACTAAATTTGATCATTTTGACCATAATCAACCATCCACATCTTTGCAGAAAAAAGAGAGAAATACTTAACTTCAAGCTCTATAGCGTTGCTAGCTCTGGCTGTAGCCAGTTAGTGAGGTATATATATATATATATATATATATATATGCACAAATTACTAACATATAAATATAATATGAATCCGGAGGACTATGACAGGATAGAAATTTTAATCTGAGAAAAAGAATATATATATATATAGTATATATATATATATTGACACTGTTGTCATTGGTCTCTTAGTTTTTACTGGTTTTGTTTTTTTTTTATTGGGTTTGTTAACAGAAACGGAATGCTAAGGGGAATAATTTGAGTAACTTTTCTGAGTTTTCCTGCTTCGATAAGGACAAGTGATATGGCGTGTGAGTGGTCACCGCCTACGATTCGGATTTGCGTATGATCATTTCAAAAGATTTTAAGTTCGAAGAAGATTTTCACCAATTCCAGTACTATTGATGAAGATTAGATAACTGCAGACGAGAGCCTTTCCTTTCATTTTTATCGTTCATGTAAATAGAAAAAGTCTTCCTGTTAAGTACATATATACACCAGATAATTGACTAAACTGCACAAGATGCAGAAAGCTAAATTGACAATATATATACGCACACATAAATGAAGCCAGAAAAACTATATTCATTCAAAGTCTGTATTCAAAAGAAGACGACACTGGTTCAATTGCATATATGCACTCTGGAGCTAGGCGCTTCCCCCGAAAAGATTCGTGTTTCAGACAGAGAGAGAAGGAGAATATGGTCCAGGTGGATAGCCCTTAGCTGGCTGCTGGACGATGAAGAAACCAAGGGAACCTTTTTTTGTCTGTTGGCACGGCAGGAGTGGGAATCTAAGCAGTTCTGAGGAGTGAGGGCTACAACTAAAGGCTGCTGTACTGCCACTGCTACATAAGAAAAAGATAGATGCAGCGGGCGGGTGGGTGGGTAGGTGCATCATATATATATATATCAAACAAATAAAAAATAAAAGAAAAAAAAAATAAAACAACTTCTCAAATTTGTGTCCTCTAGATCTCTACATCATCAGTCGGTCAAAGACAAAGAGTGTGATACTGTAAAAGTGCATAATAGCTAGGGAAGATAAAGACTGCAATCTCTAATATTTATCTTTTATGATTTATCCATGACATATTATATATAGGTCAAACAACTAGCTGCTATCTCTCTCTCGTTAGGGAATCTCACTTTGTCTATTTCTCTGTTTTGTCTTTTGCTTGTCTCTGCCAAAACTTGAGCGCCCTTTATACTATACGTACGTACATTGCCCATATACTTACATAGGAAAGGATTCTCGATTTCTGGTTTTACCATGTACATGTTCTTCTCTCCCTTTTTTTCCTTCCACGCCATTGCTTGTACCATGATTCAAAACCCCTTTTACATGCCATTTTGGAGCTTTTCTTAGATATATAAGCACATATACCAATTAAGAGATATCAATAATTTCAAATCAAAAATTATGTGTAGTTAGTGTACTCTTATATACTTCACTTATACTTTGATCAATCACATAAATAAAATATGTAAGAAATATGCAAAAATAATTATACGTTACATAACTCAATTCAAATACAACACTCAAATATTATTGCCTAAGCTATTCATTACTTCTTCCCTGATAACAAATACTATATTGTTATGAAAGTCAACAATGGGGGGCGGTACGTCCCCCCACCTCTCTGCATTTCATGCAAACCTATATTCCTCTTTTGTTTTATTGAATGATCATCGCACCCCTATATATATGAGTGTTTTTCAGTCAATTTGTAAGCAGAACGAAAGAAAAGAAAAAAAAAAGAAAGAGTAAAAAAAAAGGAAGAGAATAAATTCAGTTCTTGAATAATAAAAATTCTAAATATTTTCTCTTATAAATTCTCTTGTAATAGTAATTTTCTTGTAGTTTTTTTATAACACGTTATTAGCACGAAATTCTATCAATTCTGAATTTAATGGTCTTTTACTTCAAATAAGTTTTTTAATATATTATTTACAGTTTTTGATATGAATATGAAATATTATATTGTTGATTATTACTTAATAAAATCTGTGTGACTTTATAAATATATTCTTAAATACACATTTATTTCACTATTTATATATGTAGAAAATGTCAAATATCACAAAGTTGGAATTCGTTGCTATTAACATTTCTAGAAAAAATTATTTATCCTAAATTATTGATGCTGAAATCTATGTGGATGCAATAAATCTAGGAGAAACAATAAAGAGTAATTCTTAGTGAAGTCCCAAATAGGGACTACGTACGCACGAAAAAATGAAACGACAAATAGAAACAGATTGTTTCATCCCAAATTATTTCAAGCTTTGCAAGTCTGCCCCCCTTTCTCTCTAACAACTCTACATTTCATCTCTCTCTCTCCCTCCCCCCTCTCTCTCTCTCTCTCTCTCTCAAAAATAAGTTATTTCTGTGTTCTGTAAAACAACCATGTCGCAATGTGCATTTCACCTAGCCTTCAAACAATTTATGCTCTCTTGTTCACCTTGATTTACAGTTTACCACCGTTGTTTTAAGAACATAAAAGGGTTCAATAATTTTAGAGTAATCGGTGTCTAGCATGCTTTAGAACAATTGATATGCAGAACTTGTGTGCCTGCATTTGTTATTCTACTTAAAAGATAGTTTGTTTTGGTGGATGTTTTTGGAATTTTTTTTCCAATTATTTTATCTAGGTTTTGGTTGAAGTTCAATTTGTTCGTGGCTCTGTTTTGGTTTATAATTAATTTTTAGTTTTGGACTTCGGTTGGGTTTCTTCTAGTTTGTGGACATGTGTTAATTTTTGGTCTATTTTAATCTTTTGATTTCAATTTGAGCTTTTTTTTTAATCTTTGATTTTAATGGGTTTGATCAATTTGACTTTTTTCCATGTCGATTCTCATCTTTGGTTAATTTTGCTTTGAAGTTAAGGATATAAAATGGTTCTTAGTGGTGTTTTATATGAATTTTAAATGGTTTATAATCTTGATATATTGCTTTTCCAGGTTTATAATCAGAACCTGGAATCAAAGCACTATTTACTTGATTTTGTTTTGGAATTAAAATGGTTCTTGGTGGTGTTTGTTCTTTTTTAGGTTTTGATTACAGCAAATAGTGCTTCAAAGGAGAAAGTCTAGATTGTGCCGGACGAAGCTCGAAAAGTGAACGACGATGATGAAATTTTAAGCTGGCTTGTGTTCTGGAAAGACCAAAAAAGAGAGAACACAAGTTACTCAGATAAGAAAGAAAGAGTAATCATCGTAAGGCAAAAAGATGAAATGAAAGATATTATTGATATTTGAATAAAATTGTAACAAAATTACTTAAATATCATCTTCGTGCGCGCACAGGCCCCTTATGGAGACTGTACGTAGCACAACCCAACAATAAAAGAAGGAAATCAAGCGTCGTTGCAGGACCGTGCTAAAGCAACGATTTTCCTTCGCCACCATCTTCACGAAAAATCAAAACTGAGTATCTTACAGTAAAATATTCCTTTATTTTATGGAATAATTTAAAGGAGGGATATGAAAACCAGAAGACTGTTATCCTTTCAAAAACTCATTATAACTGGTTGCACCTGAGGTTGTAAGATTTTAAAAGTGTTGGTGAATATAACTTCGCACTTTTTAAAATCAGATCAGTACTAAAATTATGAAATGAGAAAATCACCGATGATGATACGTTAGAGAATACATATACTACTTTTCATGTCTCGAATGTGCTATTGCAGTAACAGTATCGAGAGCGAAAGTTTAAAAAATATTCTGAATTTATATCTTATCTTCTAGTAGCTGAGTAAAATAATGAGTTTTATTAAGAAACCACCATTCACATCCTACTGGCTCAACATCATTTCCTGAAATGAATGGTACTGGATTTACATAATTTCCAGTAGCGAATAGTGCATCATTTCGAAAAAAATCAATAACGTGGATATGGTAAGAAAAACTATAGAAGTATTGGCCCCAAAAACGACAACATTAAAAGGAATAATAATAAAATTATACGGCATCATCAGAAGTGGTACAACTCAGAAATAGGTAAAAGCTCCCAAAATAATTCTTCAAAGAGATGTAAGAGATGTGCTATAGATGTGGTATGACTGGACATTGGTCACGTATCTGTCGTACGATCAGACACTTGGTTGATTTATATCAAAAATCTATAAAAGGAAATAATAAAAAATTTGAAACAAATTTAGTAGAACTATCAGATAATTCATTATATAGAAATGAGAATGATATCACTCATCTTGATATTTTTGATTTCTTTGAAGATCCTGATGGTAGAATTAATCATTTGATTGGAGATGCAAGTGTTCCTCACAATTAAAATATTTTCTTTATTTTTAGAATTTTTTTAATATTTGCAATGAAAGTTTTGTGTATTTTGTAGAATTATGGATCACATTGATGAATCTTTTATCTCTGAGTTGAATGATAAAAATGTATGTGTGGCTGACAGTGCTACAATTCAAACAATTCTTAAAGATAAGAAATATTTTCAAAATCTAACACTAAGCAAAACCTATGTCCATACCATATTAGGTTCATCAAATTTAATTGAGGGCTCTAGAAGAGCTTATATTGTGTTGTCTAATGGCACTAAATTTTGTATTGATGATGCTCTATTTTTTTCGCAATTTAGAAGAAATTTATTGAGTTTCAAAGATATACGTTGTAATGATTATCATATTAAAACTACCAATGAAGACAGTAAAGAGCATATTCTTATTACTAAAATAATATTGGACTAGAAGCTCGTATTAGAAAAACTGTCTGCTCTATCTTCTGGGTTATATTATACAAGAATGAGAACAAATGAATCATATGTAGTAATGCACCAGAAGTGCATTGACCCAAAAGTTTTATGATATGGCATGATCGCCTTGGACATTCAAAATCAATAATGACGAGACGAATTATTAATAATTCGCATGGGCATCCTTTAAATAATCAAAAGATTTTTTTACCCAATGAATATCCGTACTCTGCATATTCCCAAGATAAGTTAATTATCAAACTATCTCCATCAAAAGTCGTTGCTGAATTTTCATCATTTTTACAAAGGATTCATGAAATTATATGTGCGTCTATTCATCCATCAAGTAGACCATTTAGATATTTTATAATTTTGATTGATGCATCAAGTCGATGGTCACATGTTTGTTTGCTTTCCACTAGAAATATTGCATTTGCTAGACTTCTTGTTCAAATAATCAAACTAAGAGCATAATTTCCTGGCTATCCAATTAAAATCATTCGATTGGATAATGCATACGAATTTTCGTTTTAAATTTTTTATAACTATTGCATGTCAATAGAAATAAATGTTGAACATCATGTTGCCCATACACATACTCAAAACGGTTTAGCTGAATTTTTGATCAAAAGACTTCAGCTAATTACTAAACATTTACTTATGAAATCAAAACTATATGTTTCTATTTGGGAACATGCTATACTTGATGCAGCATCATTAATTCAAATTAGACCATCTACATATTATAAATATTCTCCATTACAACTTGCATTTGGTCAACAAATAAATATTTCCTATTTTCGTACTTTTGGATGTACTGTGTATATTCCAATTGCACCTCTACAACGTACAAAAATGGGCTATCAACGTAAATTTGGAATATATATTGACTTTAATTCTCTATCTATTATTAGATACCTTGAGTCTCTTACAGGGGATATGTTTAAAGTATATTTTGAGGATCGTTACTTTGACGAATCCACTTTTCTAATACTGGGTAACGAAAAGTCGAAACCTGAAGTACGAAAAGAAATTATTTGGGATAATAAAGTCCTGTCTCAATTTGATCCTCCTATAAACGAATATAAACTAGAAGTTCAGAGGTTTATTTGCAAAGTGTTGCAAATCAATTACCGGATGTATTTACTGACACTAAAAGTATAGTAAAATCATATATTTTTGCTGTTAACATTCCAATAATGATTGAAATTCCTGAATGACAAGTTGTCAAAACAGCATTAGATGAGTCTGAGACACGCTTGAAGCGTAGAAGACCTATTGGTGCAAAAGACAAAATTTCTCGAAGGAAGATACATAATAAATTTGGTGTTCCTGAAAAACCTATACCTACAATAAAAGCTACAAATATAGTTGATGCTCCTGAAGAGGTCAAATCTTCTATTCCAAAATATCCTGAAAAATGGCCTCCTAAAAAGGTGTTTCATGAAATGTTTTTCCCTGAAGATGAACATGTATCTGAAAATAATGAGATCTCAATACATTTCATGAGTATTGGAGAAATTCTGGTTAGAAATAAAACTGTTGTCGACAACATATTTTCATATAAGATGACCATTGACATTACCATAAGTAACGAACAAAGTGAGGTAAAACTGTCGAAAAATATTGACGTAGAAATGATTGGCCAAAATGGAAAGCAGTTATTGAAACTAAATTATACTCGCTAGCAAAGCGATAGATATTTGGACCTATTGTCCAAACACCAAAGGATGGAATGTCTGTTGGATATAAGTAGACTTTATACAAAAACGTAATGAGAAAAATGAAATTGTGTTGTACAAAGCATGACTTGTTGTACAAGGTTTCCCGCAGAAATCCGGGATTGATTATGAGGAAACATATTCTCTCATTATGGATGCAAACACATTCAGATTTTTTATTAGTCTGGTTGTTATAAAAGGATTAGATATGCGATTGATGGATGTGGTCATTGCATATTTATATAAATTCTTAGACCATGACATATATATGAAAATTTCTGAAAGATATAAAATGCCTGAAGCATCTACAAGTACATCTAAAAGTATGTACTCTATCAAATTTCAAAATTTTTTATATGGGTTAAAGCAATCCGAACGCATGTGGTATAATCACCTAAGCGAATATCAATCAAAAGAACGATTTGAGAATAATCATATATGCTCATGTGTTTTTATTAAGAAATCAGAATTCAGATTTATCATTATTGTGATTTATGTTGATGATTTAAATATTGTGGAAACTCCTGAAGAGATCACAAGAACCGTTATATATTTAAATAATGAATTTGAAATGAAAGATCTTGAAAAAATAAAATTTTGTCTCAGCCTGCAGCTCGAGCACTTACCAAATGGAATTTTTATTCATCAGTCCATGTATATAGAGAAAGTCCTTAAGTACTTTTATATAGACAAAATCCACTCCTTGAATACTCCAATAGTTGTTCGATTACTTGATGTGAATAATGATCCATTCTGTCCTTGTGAAGACGATGAAAAAATTCTTGGTCCTTAAGTACCATATCTCAATGCAATTAGAGTTTTAATGTATCTTGCAAATTGCACTCGGCCTGATATTACATTTTCAGTTAATCTACTTAAAAGATTGAAAGTTCGGCCTGATATAGTTCTATACCAACTCGAAGGCATTGGAATGGTATTAAGCATGTATTTCGTTACCTTCATTGTACGGTTGATATGAGATTATTTTATCAACGTTGATCAAGTCCAAAACTGGTTGGGTACGCAGATGTATATTACCTTTTAAATCCACATAGAGGTAGATCTCAAACTGGATATGTATTTACTTATGGAGATACTGTCATATCATGGAGATCTGTCAAACAGACACTATCTGTCACATCTTCAAATTACTCAGAGATCATTGCAATTTATGAAACAAGTCTAAAGTGGATTTGGCTGAAATCAATGATTCAACATTTCCAAGAAAAGTGTGGTCTTTCCATGATCAATGATGGCCCAATAATTTTATATGAAAATAATATTGCTTGTATCACTCAAATCAGATGAGGATATATCAAAGGTGACAGAATCAAACATATTTCACCTAAATTTTTTTATACTCATGAATTTTAACAGAAATGTAAAATTGATGTCAAGCAGATATGATCAAGTGATAATCTGGCAAATTATTCACAAAGGCAATACCAACTGTGACATTTAAGAAAATTGTGCAGAATATTAGAATGCGAAAACTTAAAGATCTATCGTCATATACTTTTCAAGGGAGTAAATGTCTTGAAAACTTGTGCTGATTGTACTCTTTTTCTTTTGCTGAGATTTTGTTCCATTGGATTTTCCTTTGCAAGGTTTTAATGAGGCAATCTTAAAGTACTTGGCGGTACATAAGAATACTGTATTATTTTTTCTTAGCCATTGATTTTTCTCTCACTGGGTTTTTCTTTGGTAAAATTTTTAACGAGACATATTTTTAATGGATGATCATTCAAGGAGTAGTGTTATGAAAGTCAACAATCGCCCCCCACCTCTCCTCATTTCATGCAAATATGTTCCCCCTTTTGCATTATTGAATGATCATCGCACCCTTATATATATGAGTGTTTTTCAATCAATTTGTAAGCAGAACGAAAGAAAAGAAAAGAAATAAAGATAAGAGAAAAAAGAATAGAGAAAATTCAGTTCTTGAATAATAAGAGTTCTAAATATTTTATTTTATAAATTTTCTTGGAATAGTAATTTTTTTTAAAATTTTATAACATATATATGTATATATAACGTTTGTACTACTAAAAAATGATGACATGGAAGATCATCTGCAGCTTCCTAATGCAAGCACACAAATTAAGGGCCACAAACGATTGGCCAATATATGATATTTGAAGTACGCGGGAAGACGTCGCATATTTGTCATTAACGTTCTTGTGTTGAAGAAATTGAGTGGCCTGGCATTTAAAAAGCTTTTATTTACTATGAACATGCAGCCACTGAATTAAGAAAATCTAGTAATTAGTATATATAGTCGCCAAATGTCTACAGCTTTTTTTGTAGTTTAATTTGTTGTAGTATAAGCTTTATCTTGATTGAGAAATAATAATTACAATCATGAATTAATATGTAAGCATTGTACAATCATTTTAAACAAATAAATAAAAATGAGACACATGAAAAAAAAAATAGATTTTTAGTTGTGGATATATCCTACTATTTTTCGAAACGACTCGCTTGTGCACTTCACCACTATATATATATATTGTTAAGTTTTAGAAAACCAGTTACCAAAATTTCCTTGAACTTTCCTACAAAGATTTAAGTTCTTTAAAGATTAGGGTTTCTGATATTCACGATTTATCAAGCAACCAAAACCTGCAACAGTATGATAATCAGCAAGAAATAAAGCAGTAAATAACAAAAGGAAAGAACATACCAGAGTTATGTGGTTCAACCCTAATGGTCTACATCCACGATGGGAACGGCATCAAAGATCATTCTTATTAAAGAATCAGCAAAAGTCTCAGTGTTTTACAGATCAATGCTAGCTCTCGAGTACAAGAGAGCCAACTCTCAACCTCTCTTTCTCTCGATCTCACGAACCCTAGCAGATGGATACCCTCATATTTCTCTATCGCTCTCTGCCTCAGCAAAACACAAATGAAAATCCTGTAACCCTAATCTCATATTTAACATATATTTATACAGAATTAGAGATAGTGACACGTGGCCATCTAACGGTCCAAGATCAAGCAGCACATATAATATATTCTCAGCATAATGTCCAACATACCCTTTTGCTTAGCAAGTTAAAAACATTTCCATCAGATGATCAAACGGTTCTGAATGTAAACAAGTGTCTGCACATCATTGGCTGAAAAACAAATACGTTAGAAGATCATATTTAAGGTGTAATTGTACACTAAGTTTGGCACATATTTATAATTCTCCACCTTGACAAACCTTAGTTTACCAAGTTTACTAAACTCTCATCCTTGGCTGTTCTCGCAACATCCCTCTAGTAGGGGCCTAGACCAGACTCCATACTAATTAAATTCAGACAGTGTCTGAATTTCAAAGAGGGGAAGGACTTAATCATCATGTTTAAAGGGTTATCTTCAGTGGAGATTTTCTCCACACTAACAACCTTAGACTCTATGACATCCCTTACAAAATGAAGCCTAATATCTATATGTTTGGACCTTTCATGGACTACCTGATTTTTGGCTAAGTGTAAAGTGCTTTGGTTGTCACAATGGACAGTGACTATACCATTAAAGATACTCAACTCTTTTGCAATTCCTTTTATCCATATGGCCTCTTTTATTGCCTCTGTCATGGCTATATACTCGACTTCAGTTGTAGACAAAGCTACAACACTTTGTAAGTTTGATTTCCAACTAATTGGCCCCCAAATGCCGTGAACACATATCCTGTTAGGGACTTCCTAGTATATACATTTCCTGCATAGTCAGAGTCTACAAACCCTTCTATCTCACATCCCTCCTTAGTACTTAACCCATAAACCACTCCTAATTTTGCCAAACCTGCAAGGTATCTAAAGACCCATTTGATGGCCTGCCAGTGTGGTTTTCCAGGATTTTCCATAAACCTGCTAACCATACTGACAGCATAAGAGAGGTCTGGTCTGGTACAGACCATAGCATACATTAAACTACCTACCATACTGGCATATGGTATTTTGCTCATAAACTCAATATCAGATTCAGAAGTAGGAGATTGATTTACAGACAATTTAAAGTGCTGTCCCAAAGGTGTATTAACAGATTTAACTTGATCCATACCAAATCTTTTGAGAATCTTTCAAATATAAGTATTTTGAGACAATAACAGAATTCTATTTTGTCAATCCCTTAATATTTCCATTCCCAAAATTTTCTTGGCAGGGCCTAGTTCTTTCATTTCAAATTCTGCTTTTAATATGCATTTGACTTGGTTAATTAGAGCAGAATCCTTACAAGCAACCAATATGTCATCAACATATAATAGTAGATATATCACAGTCTGATCAACATGCTTGTAATAGACACAGCTATCATAACAGCTTCTGTTAAAATCATTTTCTAACATGTGTGTATCAAATCTTCTTTACCACTGCCTAAATGATTGTTTCAGACCATAGAGAGATTTTTTAACACACTTTTTTAGAATTTAATCCATCCATAAAATCCTCAGGGGGTTGCATATAAATCACTTCTTCCAACTCACCATGGAGAAAGGCAATTTTAACATCTAGTTGTTCCAAATGTATATCTTCAAAAGCAATATAAGCAAGCAATAGTCTAATAGAACTGTGTTTTACAACAGGAGAAAAAATTTCATTGAAATCAATACCCTCCCTTTGAGTAAAACCCTTTGCTACTAGTCTAGCTTTATATCTAATGCCCTCTATCCCTGGTATGACATCCTTTGTTTTATAAATCCACTTTGACCCAACCAGCTTAATCCCTGTGAGTCTAGTAACTAATTCACAGGTTTTATTCTTATTAAGAGACTCTATCTCCTCATGCATGGCAAGTATCCATTTGGATGCTTCCTTACTGTTAACAGCCTCTTTATAAGTCATAGGTTCTTGATAAACCACTTCATCTACTATTGTGAGGGCAAAAGCAGTGAGTTCTGCCTGCTCATATCTTTTAGGTGGTTTAATTATTCTCATCTTCATGTCCCTTACTAAGACATTGGAGTCAGCTTCACCTTGATCCAGGTCATCCAAGTTTGTATCCTCAGTTACCCTGTTTTGATCAGGATGGACTTCAGATGAGGTATTTGGCTCCACCTCAAACTGTACATCTTCTAAAGTTTTATCTTGAGCTTTTACAGGTTCTGATTTTTGTACTCTAGCCATTTGGGATTCATTAAAGACCACATCCCTGCTAATTATATATTTCTGTTTTCCTGGTATATCTACCCACAACTTATAACCTTTCACCCCTTCAGGATACCCAACAAAAATACATTTAAGGGCCCTAAGTTCTAACTTATCAGTTTTGGAATGTGCATAAGCAACACATCCAAAAACTCTTAAATAATCATAGCTGGGAGGTTTTCCAGCCCATAATTCTTGAGGGGTTTTTAAAATTTATGGCAGAAGAGGGACATTTATTAATTAAATGAACTGCTGTAGTAGCAACTTCTGCCCAAAAGAATTTAGATAGACCAGCATTTGATAACATACACCTTACCCTTTCCAAAATGATCATATTCATCCTCTCAGCCAAACCATTTTGTTGAGAGGTTTTCTTAACAGTTTTATGCCTAAGAATTCCTTTTTTATTACAGAAATTATTAAATTCATTTGATAGAAATTCTTACCCATTATCAGTTCTCAAAACCTTCAGCTTTCTCCCTGTTTAGTTTTCTACTAGGGTTTTCCATTTCTTAATTTTTCAAAGGTGTCACTTTTATTCTTGAGAATGTAAATCCACACCATCCTAGAAAAATCATCAATGATGGAAAGAAAATAGCTCCCTCCACCATGAGAGACTACCCTAGCAGGTCCCCATAGGTCAGAATGTACATAGTCCAGAGGCTGTTTTGTCACATGGGTTGCCATTTTTAAACTGACCCTTTTTGTTTTCCCATATACACAGTCTTCACAGAAAGGAAGTTTATCTAGGTTTGTTTCAGTTAACAGACCCTGTCTTTGAAATTCTAAAAGTCCATTTTGACTAACATGCCTTAATCTTCTGTGCTAAAGCACAGATTTGTCTTCTATCTCATTCTGGACAGAGGACATTTCCCCCACAATGGCCTCCCCAATTAAGGTATAGAGACCATTTTCGATCATCCATTTCATTACTACTAGAGATCCCTCCATAACCCTAAGATTCCCTGCTTGAGACTTAAAAGGTGTAACCAGCATTTTCTAGCATACCCAGAGACACTAAATTCCTCTTTAGTTCAGGTATGTACCTTACTTCCTTTAACACTCTCACCATACCATCATGTACTTTGAGTCTTATAGACCCAATTCCCATGATCTTATAGGATTTGTTATTCCCTAGGATCACATGACCTCCTTGTAATTCAGAGAATGTTTCAAACCATTCCCTAATGGGACACATGTGGAATGAGCATCCTGAATCCAAGATCCATTCATTTCTTGAATTCACCTCAGCCACATTAAGGATTTCAGCACTCTCATAACCCTCTAGGACAACTGATGCATCCTTTTCCTCCTTGGTTTTGTTTCCAGGGTTGGTCTTTTTGTCAGGACAATTCCTTTTGAAATGTCCTTCCTCGTGACACAAGAAATATTTCAACTGTTTTTCCTTAGACTTAGACCTGCTCCTTTTACTCTCAGATTTACTCTTCTTGCCTCTCTTCTCTGTTCTACCTCTCACATTAAGACCCTCACCATGTTCCTGTTTTGTATCAGTGCTGTTTAGAAGCTCCCTGGCATGAAGTACAGCTTGTACCTCATCAAGGGTTAGGGTGTCTCTGCTGTACATCATGGTTTCTTTTAAGTTCTGGTAAGTTGAGTCCAGAGAACTCAACAAGAGAATAGCTTGGTCCTCATCCTCTACTTTTATGTCTATATTAGCCAAATCTAATATAATCTTGTTAAAGCTATCTAGATGTTCACTAATAGATTGTCTAGGGGTCATCTTGAATGTATAAAGTTTTGTTTTCTTGTACAATCTGTTAGCTAAAGATTTAGTCATATATAAGTTTTTTAGCTTTAACCAAATCCCAGCGGCTATGTCCTCATTTTCTACCTCTCTCGAGATTTTGTCCCCGAGAGAGAGAATGAGGGCACTGTGTGCCTTCTGAAGGATGTCTTTTGAGACATCCTTCTTTCCAGATTCTGAAGACGAGACCCCTTTCTTTTTCTCACCGCTGAGGGCCCCCTGCAAGCCCTGTTGGACTAGCAGTGCCCTCATCTTTATCCTCTAGAGCCCAAAGTCATTATCCCTCGTAAATCTTTCCACATTAAAACTCGTGGTTCCCATCTGACCTAAAGCTCTGATACCAGTTGTTAAGTTTTAGAAAACCAGTGACCAAAATTTCCTTGAAGGTTCCCACAAAGATTTAAGTTCTTTAAAGATTAGGGTTTCTGATATTCACGATTTCTCAAGCAACCAAGACTCGCAACAGTATGATAATCAGTAAGAAATAAAGCAGTAAATAACAAAAGGAAAGAACACACCAAAGTTACGTAGTTCGACCCTAATAGTCTACATCCACGGCAAGAACGGCCTCAGAAATCATTCTTATTGAAGAATTAGCAAAAGCTTCAGTGTTTTACAGATCAATGCTAGCTCTCGAGTACAAGAGAGCCAACTTTCAACCTTTCTTTCTCTCGATCTCACGAACCCTAGCAGAGGGATACCCTCAGATTTCTCTCTCGCTCTCTGCCTCAGCAAAACACAAATGAAAATCCCGTAACCCTAATCTCAGATTTAACATATATTTATACAGAATCAGAGATAGTGACACGTGGCCATCTAACGGTCCAGGATCAAGTAGCACATATAATATTTTTTCAGCATAATGTCCAATATACCCTTCTGCTCAGCGAGTTAAAAACATTTCCATCAGATAATCAAACGGTTCTGAATGTAAACAAGTGTCTGCACATCATTGGCTGAAAAACAAACACATTAGAAGATCACATTTAAGGTGTAATTGTATACTAAAGTTTGGCACATATTTACATATATCTATCATTTCTCAGCGGTTTCTTTGCAATATTTGACATGGGATTGTACTCCGGCGCCTTTACTTTTACAATCATAAAAAAATATCACATATTCCGCATGCCATGCGATTAGGTGAAATAGGGAGAGGAGAGAGCGGGGAGGGCTACAAATATAAGGCCTAAAAATTAATATTCTAAACTGATATTTGAGGCCTAAACAACTTTAACATATTGTTAATTTTCAAACACATTTTGGTTTAAAAAATGAGGATATAGATTACTAATTTTCAGAGTTAGGTAATTCTGATTTGATTATATGTTAATACTGAATTATTTTTAATAGTTTTTATGTTTAATTGTTTTGAAACAAGCAGTTAAAAAGCTAAATTCCACCCGGTAGGTAGGCTTTTAATTGGGAAGTCATTTTGTCTTACAATTATTGGGCCTCCAGAAATGTCTTGTTTCACACTACTTTTGAGCCCATATCTAGCTGCCACCCCAAGAGTCAAGAGTCCAAGACCCCCTATCCGTCGTAAAAGGGAAAAACTTGAAACCGGATGGGCATCAATTTCCTTTTTACACCTGCCCAATAGACTTGCTACACGTGATAGACTTATTACACTTACGGCGGATACACATATATCCCAAGGAGAAAGGCTCCTCTATATGGATGCCCAAGGAGGATGGGCCAAAGGATACGGACTCAACAAAACATTGATTGTACAAACGGGCCGGTGGATGTTGATTGAACAAAACATTAAGAACATTAATAAACATGATTAAATGAATATACAGATGATACAAGGAAAGCAAGACCGACGAATTGTTGCCCACTTTACAAACATACAGAAACCAACAACAAACATACATAATACCTGAAAAAACCACGAACAGAGAACATCATAGTTTTTAAGAGGATAGGGGGATCCAACAGTGAATGCAACCATCTGCTACCCAACAGCTGTTTGTGCCGCTTGAACCTCTGATACACTGTTTAAGAGGTGATCCAATGCTTTCTCGAAATTAACGAAACCCATGAACCAGAATTCATGACCATCAACTGTAACAATTTGAATGTACTTCTCTGGTGGATTCTCTCTCATGATCACAGGGTTGACCGTGCTTACATTTTCCAGAGGTATTGTGACCTGTTCAAGACAACGGACGTTGAATTTATCGGAAGGAGTGAACTAATGGTCCAATATTTTCCAGTTACTTGATCATTTGCAAGATTAAAATTAGTATTAAAGAACATGGATCATACTTTAATGTCATCATTAACTAATCATGTAGATATCAGCATATATTACCTTGTAGTAGCTCCAAGCCTCTTGTTGCAGAAAGCCACGCGAACTGTTGAGAGATACAGGGTTCCAGCAACTGGGCCGGTGTATGTGGAAAGGTAACAAGCGAATGTCTTCTTCAGCTTCTCATTCGGAAGAGTATCGAAAGTCTGCTTAAAGAGGGATTCGAATCCACCTTCTGTTATTGCTTTGGCTGTCAGGGTTACTTTTCCCCATGTAGTTTCCGACGCGGAATGCCCAGTTTTAACTGCAATTATATATATATGTAGTCACAAACATATGAAAAATAGAACGTGTGCAAACATGTTTTAGATCTTCAGGTGGTGGAACTTGGTTTTTATGAAATTTGAACTTACGATGGTGCCATATGTTGCGGGCTACAGTCTCGGCTTTCCTGGTCCAGTTATTGAACATGTTAATCACGGGCTCCAAAGGATTGTGGCTTGGCTTTTCCACAGGGGAGTAGACGACATAGGGTTGGTGGTAGATTTGTTGGTGGTCGGCAGCAGTCCACAAGGCAGCCTTCTGGTTGTCGGGGTGTGCGATGGGTGCTGCTGGTGTTCCCATGATGTGGGTGCCCCATTTCTTGGTATCCTCATCCGAGGGTGGATATGAAGACGATGTTGTTGTGGATGGAATAGGTTGATGATGCTGTGGTTCTGTCATGGTGGAGGAAGAAGTAGGAATTAGGAAGAGAAAATAATGATGAAGATGATTTATCGGGCTGTGTCTTTTCAGTTGTGCCCCTTATAGTCGACTGAATTCCGGTTCTTTTGATGGGTTTCTTAGCTTTGGTTTAGGCTTCATTCACTCCGCAATGAAGTACATATTCAAAAAGTGGCCGTCTGGGAATTGTGTGGAGACATCCATAATTTTCCAGAAGGGGGGGCATATGGGTAAAAGAGTAGGCAATTCATTGGCTTATTGACCGGTTCTTATATCCGAGGAAAATCCAGAACCTTCCAGTTTCAAATAATGACGCGACGCGGTTCCTACTTCTTTCCAATTACCTCTGATGGAACCCTAGTAGCGTATGATCCAGCCGTGGCAATTCATATTGTATATTGTAATGAACAACTATTTTTTTCTCACTACTAAAGAAGTAAGCAATTTAGGCCATTTTTATTTCCGGTGATACTAATGTCGCCGGAAATAAACTATTTTAATCTATACCCTTCGTAATTTGGTGTCTAATTCAAATTTGGCCATAAATTAATTACTATTTCCGGTGATTTTGGGTCGCCAGAAATAAGTTTGCCACATATAGTATTCCCGCTTAATTATTGTCGTCGTTATATATATTTGTTGTGGCGAAAATTGTCGTCGTAATATACTTCACAAATTATGTTTCGTCAGTATGACTTATTACAGCAACTTTAGTCGCCTTAATAAATCCTCTAAAATTCCCAATCTTTCTACACGCAATTATTTTCCTGGCCACTTTCCTCATTTTCACTCCTCTCTCTCTCGGCACGCAGGATTTTGACAGACTCCATCGTCTTCTTGCCAATGCTGCAGCTTCTCGCCCATGCCGCAGCTTCTCGCCGACGCCGCAGCTTCTCGTCGACGTCGCTGCTTCTCTGTTACTCTCGCTCTTTCTCTTTCTCTTTCTCTTTCTCTTTCTCTCACACATTATCAACAGGTTTTCAATTTCTCTTCTCTCCGATCGTTGATGAACATTTTGTATGAGCTTCGTTGACGAACATTTCGATGAACATTTTGTATGAGCTTCAGGTTTTCCCTCGCTTTCTTTCTTTCTTATTTTTCCCCCATCTCTCTGGTTCTGCACGGAGGTTTTCGATCATTGTAGCGCTGCCGTCTTCTCACCGTCCTCTTCTCGCCGCCTTCTGGCATTCTAGCTGACGCTGGTGAGTTCGTCTTTCCAATTTTTAGGCTCTATCGATCTCTCTCTGTAAGTCTCCCTTCTCTGTCTCTTTTTCCATCGGTTTTCTTAATGGCTTATCTGACATTTGTGATTCACTTAATCAATTAAGAAGGTGTGCGATAGTGGTGGTCATAAATCTAATAGCAATATAGATTTGAGGTGAGTGATTGAGATTAAGAGGTATGTGTATGGATTTTTATATTTGGTGGTCTACTTTCCTAACCGATCTGTTGATTTTAGTTTTTGGTTTAGTTATTTGAAAGGAATTTGTAATTAATTTCACGATTAGATATGATTTTTTAATTCAACCTAATTGATATTCTTTTTAATTTTCAAGTGCGTCTGGGATTAGTTGGTTCTCTCTTGATGGTTGTTTAGAAACTTGACGAAAGTGCTGATAAAACCTAAAGAAAGTGTAAGAAAATTTCATCTTGATTCTTGAGTACCGTTCAATTTTTTTTTCTAGATTAAGAAAAGAAACAAAGTCAGAACACGACTATTCTCTAATTGAGATCTCTTAGATTCTAAAGAATATAGGTTTTTCATTTCCCTCATGTTCACTGCATGTTGAGCAGAGGCAGTTAATTGAACTGAGGTTGTTATTGATTAAATATATATACTTAAGAACAATTAAATAGCTAGGTTCGGGCGCTCTCCTTTTTTCATTCTCCCTATAATTTGCATGTTTTAATTTAGTCTAGTGGACATTTTGTTGCTTAATTTCAATATATACATATATATTGCCATGACTAAGCTAAAAAAAAACAGCCATCCAATGAGGGACTAACACAGATTTCGATTACCTATCTAGAAGATGCTTTCTGGTTTTTGAGTTAATATTCTTTCCCTCATTGCTGATGCAATTATGAGAAGATTTGTGAGTTTTAGTTGTGTATTATGTATGCCATAGTTCTATGTAAACTTTATATACTTATATATATATATATATATATATATATATTGAAAATGTATTATTGGGCTCACAAATTCACAATGCACTACTCATCTTTCTTACTGTCATGCAAAGTATCAATGTGTTCAAATTGTTATTATTAATATTGGTACTTTGCTGTCTTTATATTAGAAATAACATCATTTTACCTAAAAAAAAAATGTTATTTTTCCTAAATTTTTCCTTCACCAATGAATTTTTATCCAATTTTTGGATCAATTAGGGAAAAGATACATCATCTTAGTTGTCTATATTTTGATATCTTTTATTTTTTTACTTTCGTTTTATTCTGTCTTTTTTGTTTTTTGGATTTTGAATGTAAGTATATTTCTATTCTTGTAATTATTGTATGCTAATTTTGATATCCAAAATTATTTCCACTTTTATACATGTTTAGTGCCAATCTTTTCTTCTAGTAGCTTGCTGGTTCATGTCAATGCTATTTGATTTAATTCATAGTTTGGGTTTTATATTTCCCTGTCGATTGCATCTGATTCCATGGCTAATTTGTTTTTAAAGAAAATTATTAGTGTTCCTACAACATGATGACTTGATATTCCCATGCTATCATAAAATTCATTTTACTGCATTTTCAGGAGTGCCCAAATCCAATAGAGAGGAAGTGTCTACCATTAAGATACATCAAGTGCACTTTGCATGTAACGTAATGGATATAAACTACCTATCTAATAGATATTTTACTTGTCTGAACAAAAAAGAAAAGCATGATAAGCACCTCTGTTTTTTCATTCTTTCTGTATATTCATGAATCTCTTTTATGTGATTCACTGCCTTTTAGGATTTTTGGGTGTGTGGAAATTTTTTAGATTAAAGCATGTGATAACACCATGTTCTAGTAACATGGAACAATTTTGGAATTTGTTCTCCTTCTATCCACTAATTTCTTTCTCACAGTAAATTAGGTGTTTCAGAGAAATATCATAAGCATTTTGTAAAATTGACTATTTGCTTATCCATGTATGTTGAGGCAATGACATCGGATGTTATTGCACCCTCACCATGAAAAATCTTTTGTTGTCATAATGGTAAGATATAATTATTGTATTGGATTTTCGGGACTTACATGCATATGTATTAAAGTTTCAATACTTGTAGGATTATGGCTTTTCAAAGAAGCAAAAGATTGAGATTCCTGTGGTAAGGTAAGTTGCTCTTTCGATAACTGCCCATTGTTTATTTTAGTCACTATATTTGTCTGACCAATGTTGCTTTTGTCTGCATTGGACTGATCATCCAGCAATAATGACAGTTGGCATGCTTGACGGAACTTCAGAGGCAATTTTTCAAACTCTTATGTCTCTTGGTCCCTCGAGATCAGAGTAAGAACACTAAAATGCTATCTATATCTTCCTACATTACAGTTTTGGTGAAATAGAATCCTTACTTTGGTACAAGCTTGTCATTTATGGCAACAGAAACAACCAAAGCTCTCAGTGTATATTCATTAATAAAGTTATTTCCTCAATACCATGCCCTGCTAAATTTAATGCCTACTAAAGCGAAAGCAAGTTTGTAACTGAATCTTTTCTGGTTTAGGTTTGATAAATCAGATTATGGTGTTTTGATTTCAAGAGCGAGGTGTGCTTCAAGTCTCAACATACTATAATTTCCACCCTTAATGTTGATAAATTCTTGAATCTCTTGGTTTCATTTGTTTTATATCAACTAAAGCTTCCATCTAAAATGTTATTCCATTTGTAAATTAGGCTGCTACTGTTGTTCTGGATCTCTGAAGTTTTCTTTGCTGCCCACTACCTTCATTTGCTAGTATTCTGTACTTTATGAAAGAAGTCCCTTCATATAAATTATTCTGTAGTCCTTAGTTTTCACTTGTCACTTTAACCTCTATATACTTAATAAAATGTTTTATCCTTGTAGATGTAAGAGAAATTTAACAAAGAACTCTCTCTTTCTGATAAAATCCTCTCGGGCCACTTCAATACTGCATTTAAATTCATAGGAAGCTGGCAGAAAGATGCTGCCAACACTAAAAGCCTTGCTTTTGATGGTGTCTTCATCACACTCTACAACATTGAACTAGAAAAATCACAGGTGGTATTGTGTGACATGTTAAACAAGTGTATGATATAATTCTAAGGTGTTAGATTATTTAGTCACCTCTTTTCTACTTGCCATTTCTAAAATATCTGTTTAATTCCTTCTATGTAATAAGAGTATCATGTATTGGATGTGATGCATGTGAATTATGTGGAAGTGTAGCATAGTTATTTGGTAAATGATTTGATTATTATTGATCTACTTGATATTGAAACAGGTTGTGGCTAGAGGTCTAAAAGATCTATCATTTCATGTAATACAAAACTATTTTGCAATCATAGGAAATCTGAGAGATACAACAAAGTAAGAAAACTATTTTCCCCTTAAGGATTATTAAATTATTTTCCTTATTTTTTGGGTGAGGGTTTTGACATGTCAGTTGAACTAGTGTACATATCTTAGTTCTTTGTTCTTCGATTAGACAAACTAGATAAGACTAACAAGTGGATGTCTTTTATTCAATTCTTTAAGAGGTGAAAATTATAGTAAAAGTTTGAAAAATCCTGATAAGGTTTTAAAAAGTTTTGTTTTATTTATAGGTAGATATAAAAAATATAATTGATCAAAATTTAGTATTGCATCTAAGTTATTGATGTGGTGGTTGGTTGTGATTTTGCAGGATTTGTTGGGGTCTATGCATGACACTATATTGTTGAAGTTTTGTTTTTTTTGAATCGTTTGTAAAGCATTCAGTTGGTGGATTTATGTATTTCTCGATGGATCAAAAGTTATACATCTTCTTGATTAAGACTACTGTACAAAGAGCAAATTAAAGTAGATGACTGAGAATAGTTTGAAGTTAGACTATTTAGAATTATGACTTTTGTTCAGAAAAGTTTTGGATAAATAAAACAGTTATTATTTTCTTTGAGTTAAGAATGTTTATATTTAATTATATATATAGTTAAATAATTAGATATATATATATATTCCAAAAAAATCTGTCCAAATTTATGATTAAAAATAAAAAATAGCCCAGGATTATTTTCGGACAAAAGAGTTTTAAATGACAAATTTTGCTGAAGACAGGAAATTTTATTGTGGCAAAAATTGATACTATTTCCGGCGAAACGTGGTCACCGCAAAAAGTTTAATTTTTTTGTCAACCGATATTTTAGTCGCAAACAGTTTTTCTTGGCTCTATAATAGCGGCTAACGTTGGGCGGCCAATTCTAGCCACAAATACTTTGTTGCGGCGATTCATAGACTTTTTGCGCCGCAAATACTGTTATTTCTTATAGTGGATCTAGTTGACTGTGACATTTGGGTCCTTTTTCATTATCATGATGGTTTTAAATAATTTTTAATCATTATTAATGATCATTCTCGATCTATTTAAGTCTATTTGATAAGAAATGAGTCTGAAGTTCGATCTCTTTTGATCTCTTCTTATAATCTAGTTTTTACACAATTCAAACAGAAAATTCAATGTTAAAATTGATAATGGTCATGAATTCTAGATGTCTGAATTTTTTTCTTTTAAAGGTATCATACATCAAACCTCTTTTGTTGAGACTCCTCAACAAAACTCTATTATAGAAAAAAAGCATCATTATCTTCTTAATATTGCAAGAACTCTTAAATTTCATTCAAATGTCCCATTGAAATATTGGGGTGAATGCATTCTAGCTGCCACTCATATCATCAATCTCATTCCTTCACATATTATTCATGAAAAATTACCTCATAAACTTCTTTATGATGATGTTCCTTCTTATTCTCATTTAAAAGTTTTTTGATGTCTTTGTTATGCTTCGATACTTAGTTAAAACAAGTCCAAATTTTCACATCATGCCAAAAAAATGTATGTTTGTTGGATATCCATTTGGAATGAAGAGTTACAAATTGTTTGATCTTAATTCTCAAACATTTTTTGTTTCTCGAGATGTCATTTTTCATGAATCTAATTTTCCATTTCAATAAACTTCTTCATTTATTTCCTTATCTTTTTTTCAGATATTGTCATTCCAAATCCAATTTCAGATTCTGACATTCATTTTCTAGATTATGTTTCTCTAATTACAGTTTCAAATTCTTCATCAACTGTCACATACCTTTTCAATCAAATTCATCTATTCCTTCCTTACAATATACCACTCATTTTCCTCCACTCAAAAGAATTACAAGAACACGTAAATGTCCTGGTTATTTGCAGAATTATCATTGTACCTTGGCAACCTCTACTGATTCATCCCCTTCATCTTCTACAGGCCAACCTTCTCACTCAGGTAAACAAAACAATATTTCTAATGTCTTATCTTACAAACATTTATCTCCTTCTCATAGTGTTTTTAGTATCTTTATTTCATCACATATTGACGTTGAGTTTTATCATCAAGCCGTTAAGTACTTTCATTGGAGAGACACCATATCCCTAAAATTGGCTGTTCTTAAGTCTAACCATACCTGGACATTAATTGACTTACCACCCAATACAACCCTAATTGATTGTAAATGGGTTTACAAAACCAAATTCAATGCTAATGGCTCTATTGAGAGACATAAAGCAAAATTAGTTGCCAATGGATATACTCAAAGGGAGGGTCTTGATTTTTTTGAGACTTTTTCTTCCGTTGCAAATATGGTAATAGTTCGCTATTTTTCATCATTGACAACCATTCATCAGTAGCATTTAGTTCATTTAGATGTAAATAATATCTTTCTTTATGGGGATTTAAATGAAACTGTCTACATGAAGCCTCCTCTTGGATATTTTAGAAAGGGAGACACTAGGGAGTACAATGTTGAACCCAAAGTTTCAAGTTTCGTGGAATTATAAATCTACACATGGATTTTGATGATAACAAATGAATTCAAAGAATAAAGGAGTCTCAAGCTCAAGTTGTCCACACAATAGAATCAAGCACATTAAGGAATCAAGCATGAGCAAGAAGGGAACAAGTTCACATAAAAATAATAGAATAATGTTGTAAATCTCTTAAAAATTCGAAATTAGGATTAAGGCTCAAAATTAATATTTTATCATAAAGCATTAAAATACATTTTCCACATGTGCATGAATATTTTGAAAATTAAATTTAAAAATTTTGAAAGATGATTGATTGTCATCTTTCACATGTGCATGACATGATTAAAGGTTTGAACTTTGAAAATATTAAGATGATTGATTGTCATCTTTCACATGTGCATGACATGATTAAATGTTTGAACTTTAAAAATATTAAGATGATTGATTGTCATCTTTCACATGTGCACGTTTTATTTGAATATTTTCAAAAGTGGTGGATGTTTTTCTTGACTTATGCAAAAGGTAGATGTCTTTATTTGAAAATTTTGAAAAGTAAAGTGTGCTCCTTTTGTCATATACAAAAAGTAAAATATTAGGTTTGAAATTTTTGAAAAGTAAAGTGTGCTCCTTTTGTCACATGCAAAAAGTAAAAAGATTTGATTTGAAATTTTTGAAAAGTGAATGATGATGTCTTTGACATGTGAATCTTTTTAAATTTGAATATGAAATCTCATATGCCTATAAATAGATCATTTGAGAGCTTCACATTCACAACACCAAGAGCATACAACATTCATTCAAAGCTTTCATTCTCTCTTCTCTAAGCATTGAGCCTTAACCATTGTTCATTTTGAGAGATATAGTTTGTGCTGTATTGTTCTTATTTCACTCATTGAGGAGTGTTTTCTGATAGCCTACCCACTATCAATTCTTGTATTAGTAAAAGGGTGTGTATAACCCTTCTGTGTGTAAAAGGTGTTCTACACGGGGAATAGTTAAATCACCAAGTGTGAGGTGATTGGAAGTGTAGAGGGTGTTCTACACGGATTCTTTGGAGCGGTGCTGCTCAAAAGTGTAATAGGTTTCTATCTCTACCTAAAGGAGATTGACTAGTGAATTCGGGATCCTCAAGAGGTAGCTTGAGGCGAGGACGTAGGCAGTGGGGCTGAACCTCGTAAAAATACTGAGTTTGCTTTCTCTTACCCTACTCTTTACATTTCTTACTGCTTTATATTCTGTTTATATTTTATATTGTATATTTGATTTATAACTGTTATTTTTTTTAAATACAACTCAATTCACCCCCCATCTTGTGTTAGTCATCTGGGCAACATACAAATTGGAAAAATCACGATATGGTCTTAAGCAGGCATCTTGCCAATGAAATTCCAAGTTTATTGTTGCATTACTGAGTTTAGATTTTATTCAGTCCAAATCCGATTATTCTTTGTTTACAAGAAAACAAGAAAATTCTTTTATAGCCTTGCTATTATATGTTGATGATATACTTCTAGCTAACACTGATTTACAAGTTGTTCAGTTCATTAAAGAATCTTTGGCTGCACATTTTAAGTTGAAGGACTTAGGTTCAGCAAAATATTTTTTAGGCATGGAAATTGCTAGAACAAACCAGGGAATTTGTCTTTGTCAGAGAAAATATGCTTTGGAATTGATTTCAGAATCTGGTTTAAGTGGCTGTAAACTAGTGAATTTTTTCATGGACTCTCACTCAAAACAGTCCAAAAATGATGGTGAGTTGATAATTGATGCAACCAGCTATACAAGGCTTATCGGTAGGCTGCTTTATTTGACTCATACACGACCTAATATTACTTTTTCAGTACATTTCTTAAGTCAGTTTCTTGATTCCCCTCAAGTTCCTCACATGCAAGTTGTTTTAAGAGTTTTCATATACATTAAAATGTCTCCTGGTCAAGGTCTTTTTTTTCAGCATCTAGTAAAATTCAATTGAAGGCCTTTGTCGATTCTGATTGGGCTAGTTGTCCTAATACAAGAATGTCAATTTCCGGATTTTGTGTCTTTCTTGGTGATTCTCTTGTTTTATGGAAGTCTAAGAAGCAAACTACAGTTTCAAGATTCTCTGCAGAAGCTAAGTATAAGTCTATGGCCATGGCTATTTGTGAACTTACTTGGTTTCAATCCTTGCTGTCTGATTTTCATCCTCACAATTCAAGTCAATCTTTGCTCTTTTGTGACAACCAAGGTGTCCTAGCTCATGTTGCAGTTAATCCAGTATTTTATGAAAGAACAAACTATATTGAGTTGGATTGTCATCTTATTCGAGAGAAACTTTAAGCTGGAGTACTTCAAATCTTGCATGTTACCTCTTCTCACCAGCTTGGTGACATATTAACAAAATTATTGGATTATGTGCTTTTTCATTTATTGCTATCCAGGGGGAATATTGTATATTGTAATAAATAAATAGTTTTACTATTTTTTCTTAGTTGAATGTGATGTAAATAAGGGTTATGATGTAAATTAGTTGCTATTAAAGTAATAGTAGCAGGTTACTTAATAGTTGGACTTTAGCTGGACTGGTTCGTTCATTTTAGTTAAGATATGACATGGTATAAATGACTTGTTACTGTGTGATGTAAGCCTTAAGTTCAATAAAAAAGTAATTTTGATTCCTCAGAACTTGAGATTCTGTTTTCTACTTTACTCTTCGAGTTGTATCAATTTATGCTCTGTTTTTTTTTTTTCGGTAATTCATAATATTGCACATAGAATCTCTAAGATCTTCAATTTTTTTTTTTTTAATTGATGTTTGGACTTTAAAAAAAAAATGGATTGGATTGGAAGCCGAGTGGTAATGAGTATGTGCAACAAGCGGCCCGTCGGTGTTTTGTGAAGGTCGGGTACTTTTGCTGTCCAGGCGTTCCTTAACTGAGTTTGCAACAACCTTTACTGCTATTAGTGTACAGTTCATTGCTTAATTCTTAAGGTGCTGGGTCCTGGTGATTTGGCGTTGGGGGTGACATGAAATTGGCAAATTACACACTATTTCTTTGGCTATATATGCGTGCGTATACATGTCATTCATCACTGCCACGTGGAAGCCGGAAAGAGTAGGCTTAGATGAGCAAAAGGTTGTCTTTTCTGTCGGTCGCACCCCACGGCATGCAATTGTGAGACGAGGACGAGATTACACGTACGTAGGGGGTTAAGGACAAAACCACCGATCGAAGGAGTTTTGAGGTTTAGCCAATATTTATTAGCGACTGTTGGGTTCCAGACTTTAATTTGATGCAAATCCAAAACACCCTTCTCCTGGCATGCAGCCAGCGGCTGATAATATTGCTAATTACTTGAAGCCCTATCCCATTTATAGAGGTATGAATTACTGAAACTTGAGATGAGGTTGATGAATTACAGATACACCGACTGCCGCGAGCAAATGCACGACGTAGCAAATGCACCGACTGCCACGAGGGCTTATCATCATCTATCTTTCTCTCTTATATACAACACGTACCACCTAAACTTTCCTCTCACTCTGATCAACACATTACACTGAAGCTCCCCGGCCGGTAAAGCAAGCAACTATGAGTTACCAGCATATTTCTCACGAGTCCCACCTTCCTCCAGGCAAGTCATCAAGAAATTGTTCTAATTCCTCTTCCTTATAACTTAATTGGTCCTTTCGTTTTTTATTTTTTATTTTTACAACTATTAGTATATGGTTTTCGGGTTGGTTTAGTGGCGGATATTGTTCACGTGAATTAAGGATGAAATCCACATTTATATGATCGTTTGTAATTGACCAGGTCAGCCATCGCTATATCCTTCAGAGCCAGGCTTTGAACCACCACCACCACCGAGCTACCCTCAGCCTGCGCCGCCACCACAGGGATATCAAGGCTACTTCCATGATGGGCACCCTCCCCCTTCTCGTCCCTATCATCAGCGCTATGATGACACCGGCTGCCCTTCTTTTCTAAGAGGCTGGTATGTGCATCCTCTCTATCCAGTATCCATCCCCAGTAGTTATCCTTGCTTTTTTTTTTTGTTTAACAACTTTTGTGTTGTAGATTATGGATAGAGTTTTAACAATTAATTAACAAAGGGTGATATGCCTGATCTGTACCTGCATCTACTTGTGATTTACCTTGAAATGAATCCTACCTTCTTATTTGAAAACACAATTGCAAACAATGAGAAACCTAAAGGCCTTATGACCTTACATTATTTCCATCACAAGGGGGGCTGATTCTTTGGCAAAAGAAATGTTATCTGTGTACGGCGGTTTTTCACATTAGTTCCGTGCTAAGCCTCTCTCTCTCTCTCTCTCTCTCTCTCTCTCTCTCTCTAGCTAACTTAGCCTTTACCCTTTACGCAGATAGAGTCTTCCTAGGAAAACTTTAATTGCGCACCTATATACACATACTTATCTTAAGGTAAAAAGATATAATAAAATATTTATATTTAAAATAAAAGATATAATTAAGACAACCAATAAACATGTGAAAACTCTAAATGCAAGCAAATTGTGTATCCATACGCTCACCAATGTTGAGGTAAAAAAATAAATTTTAATAAAATATTTATATCAAAATGAAATATATGAAGTCAACCAGCATGTATGAATACACGTACGAGTGCATAATATTACTTGTATTTAACATTACTAAAACTAAAAATGCTAAGCGATGTTAACTCATATGACCTACCGTAAGACTCAGAACAGTTAAAAATAAAAATCACGCACTTTCTCATGCTAGTTGACTAGGCTGATCAAATTCACACCAATAAGTGTTCGGTGTATTAATAAATAAGCTTGTAAGTTAGTAATCATGTAAATGCTTTGAAGAATCCCATTTTTATGTGATTTTGAGACTAATTTCTTTCTCCACCTCTTCCTTATGATAATAATTTTAATTCCTCGTGATTTGATCTCTCTCTATATTCTAATTCCTCTTTTGGTTTGGTTCACATACGCAGTTTAGCTGCACTTTGTTGCTGCTGGGCGTTGGAGCAGTGCTGCCCGTAGGCAATTTGATGTATCTGATCACATATACAATTTGATCACTGTTATGTCTTGCACTAGTCCTGTCTGTTACTATAATGGTTTCATTTGTATCCGATCCAGCTGAATCATATTTTGTCCACTACTTCTTTCACTCTAATTACAGCACTTACTGCAGCCGAGTGCCGATCTAGTAAGGGAAAGTTGAACAAGTAATTCACCTAGGGGATGATTCTTTTGAACTGGGCATTCATGGTGCAAAAGTGGCTATTTATGTTGCTGATGTATGTTGCTGAGAATATGGATAATGAAAAATAAATTAGAAAATGAATTCGGTTTACGAATGTTGGGATAGGCAATTTGATCTTTAGAGCAGATTCCATCACTTCCAAATTTAGACATGTATTAGGTTTCTTAACGGTCTATTTATAAGATACATCGATTTTTGTTAATCTCATTTTCGTTGTGTGAAAAAGAAAATCTTCGAACCTCGATATAAAATAGTCAAGATTTAAATAAAATAAAATAAAATGAATATATGATATATTGAAAAGATTTCTAATTCATCAAAGTGTACAACTCTTCCTTTTAGTGGTTAGTAGTTAAGGCTTATGTTCCAAAGAATGGTTCAAGTAATCATGACATATTTTTTATTTAAATCTTAATAATCGAAATGACACATTGAACAATAACAATGATTTTTTTTTTTTTTTACTTCATAATAATATCTTAATTGTTTATATGTCTCAAAATTGATGCGTTTAATCATTCATGGTTAATGGATTGTTCTGTTGTTCTCTGTTTTTTGGATGTTTAATTAAAAACTGGATTTTTCCTGCAATCGTATTTCTGGTGTTCAAAGTTGCATTTTAATGACCTTTCACGAGATTATTTGTTGCCGCAAAAAAGGTCCAATTACACCGCAAAATATATGAAATCAAAAATTTAAAATATATTTTAAATTTATTATTATATTTTTTTTTCAAATTTTCATACAAAATATAATAAAAAATTCAATTTTTTCAAATTTTAAAATACATTTTTCAAATTCCAAAACAAAATTAATATTAAAAATATATATTATAACAATATATATATATTTTTTAACTTTTACCTCATCTTATTTTTTTTTGAAAACAAATTAGGCCGCTTCGCCATGAAAAATTTTTCCTGTGCTTTTTTTAGCCAGAAATACATATTTGCAGTGACATATTGATATATTATTATCTTCTAATTAAATTGATTCCTATGTTTTGTATAAAATTTGATTAAATTTTTTAATTTTAGAAAAATTGAATTATTTATTATATTTTGTGTAAAAATTTGATTAAATTATAATAATTTGATGAAATAAAATTAGATGGATTAAGATGCAATTTGAACTGTCTTTCCCAAATAATTTTTAGACCACTTGCTCTTTCAAAGGTGATGGTCAAAACACTAAATATCTGTCACGTGAGGGCACTAACAATAGATTTATCAAAAATTTTCTTAAAAAGTATAAATTTATATAACATCAAAAGTTTACTTGTGATGGATTACTGTTTAACATTATTTAAAAGTTAAATAAAAAATATTTTTATTCACTTCTCTCTATTTTATTTTTATAAAAAAAAATTAATAAATATATAAATTTGTATTTTTTTAAAAAAAATTGATAAACCTATTGCTAGTGCTGTGAGCTTTCTCCATCAGCGGCATCCTCATCTTCGTCTCCACCGTCACTCCGGGAAAAATAAACGGGGCACTATAAAAGAAAACAACTTCATTTAGGTGAAGAACTTTTCCATTCGAACCGTGTAATTAAATACCATGGCCTCCCCAACTTGAAACGAGAAGAATGAAAATACCTCAACTGCCTTTTTAAAACTTTTTGGGACCAACAAAAACGATGTCATAAATGTCTTCGGTATTGCCTCTCAACTTAAGCTTTGTTCATTTTTATAAATATTTTCATCTCATTTTATTTTATTATTATTATTTTTTAAAATTTTTATATAAAATAAAATAAATAATTCAATTTTTCAAAATTTTAAAACATTGTTTTCAAATTTCAAAAAAAAAAAAGATTATAATAATATATTATTCAATTTTTAACTTTCATCTCATCTTATTTATAAAAATAAATCAGATTTTAATGTACAAATCTCACATATTACAGTTAAAGAAAATGGATAAATCTATCATATACATAACAATAATAATTGATTAATTTTTTTAAATATATATTAACTCATATATTTTAAAAACGTATCTAGCATTATTGTTTTGAAACTTTAGTGGTTTGGAAGATTAATTTCTTAAAGAGAAATATTCTAGTCACAAAATGATTCCACACAATAAATATTACAAATTGATATGGTTTTATATAATCCGTCAGATTATAAAATTATTTTTATTGTAAAATAGATCTAACAGATTATATAAAATCACATCAGTTTATAAGATTTCTTGTATGAAATTTCTTTGTCGTTGTAGCACTCATCTTTTTTAAACACTTTCAAACAACTCCTTCCTCTAATGCGCTTGGGTCTAATGGTTTCATGGGCTTGTTTTACAAGACTAATTGGGATGCCGTCAAACCATATCTCATCACTACTATCATAAATTTCTTCATTCATGGAAAGTTTCTCCAGGCTCTAAACCACACAAACATAGCCATTGCTCCAAAAATCAACTCTCCCAATCAAGTCCACCACTTCCATCCAATTAGTCTAGCAAAAGCCTATTATAAAGTTATTGCAAAACTATTAGCAAATAGGCTTAAACCTATCCTTCCATCCATGATCTTTCCGAACCAAATAGATTGTCTCAGGTAGGGTTGTAAATTAATCAGGCTACTTGACAGTCCGCTCGATAATCACTCGGTTAAATTCGAATCGAACTCGATTTATAAAAAATAAAAAATAAAAATTCTCCAATGAAAGCAGATACCTGCTTAATTAGTAAATGACACGTACTTGACAAAACTCGACTCGGCTCGACTAAGACTCGTTTGTTTATATTCAAGTCAATTCGTTAGCTCGACTCGATTAAAGTTCATTCATATATTGTTAAATATATACACACATATATATTATGTTATATATATGTATTGCTAATAATATAAGTATACTATTTTTATAATCAAATATGCAATATGTAATCTCATTACTTATATTTATATAATGATATATTTTTATAATTTGTACGATAATTAATCTCTAAAAATTAGTAATTTTATATATTAGTACGTAAGAACCATGTATGAAATACATATATGCTATTATATTATGTGTATTTATTAAGAATATATGTAAACATATAACATATTGTTATAAGTATTATTATTTATTAGATATTTATTTATTTATTTTTAAGTTTTATTCAAAAAATTAAAAAAATTTAAGTTCGAGTTGAAACTTTAGCTTATCGAGTCAAGTTCGAACAAATAATAAATAAAAATCTCGAACTCGAATATTTTGAGTCAAGCAGTGTGAGGACCCGTAATATTACCTCATTTATAATTTAATAATTTAATATTAAATATGTATTGTTTGTTAATATAAATATTAGGTGTTATGAGTTGATTGATATTAATATTATTTTATTGTACTTGTGTTTAAATATCTGGATATTTTATCTTCATTTAAAAATTATTTTTCATGTGTAATTGTAAGCTAATTTATTTCCTCTTATTAATTTATTATGATGCATTTAATTTAATGCTTGAATTTAATATCATTATTTTATTATGTTGGTATTTAAATTAAATTGTTGTATTTTATTTTATTTTAATTTGATGTGTTTTATTTATTTTATTTTAGATGATTTTCGTGGGATTATAAATATATATGATGGGCTTTTATATATATACATATATTTATATGTAGTGTTTGGGTTATAGTGGTTGGTGCGTGTATATCACGATTCCAAGTCGGGATGTGACATTATCCCGATGGAGCTCCTCTAGTCATTCAGGAGCGGAATATACTGATGTAACGTCCTTTAAGTTGTCGCTAGGAGACAATGGGATCGGACGAGATGGTAACGCTCTTGTGCCGACTCCGTGGCTCCTCTGCTGATGGGAGGTAGGGGATGCCCGATTATGGTACGTGCTAGGTGCGGTTAGTTGGATATCGCCCGTTCCAAAGTCACATGCATAGTTGTTACCCGTGGTATGGCAAAGAAAACCAAGACGTATAGATGGTCCTAGTTGAGAGAAAATGTCTCTGCCTTGTATTAATTCACCGTGATTGTTTATAGTATTGTGTGTTTCCATTTATAGAAGGAAAAGCTGTACAATAAGAATATTCTAGGCCTAGGTTTGTTACAAAAGAATATTGTATCCTACGTATACTGCACACGTTGTATGGTTGTTAGGTGATACTGCTATAATCTTTTGACTGTGATGGCTGTGAGCTTGATTTATCTGGTGAGACAATTTTATTCTTAACAGTCCCCCTCAAGTCAAGCGGCAGTTGATGCAGGCAAAGACTTGAACAAATTGTGATAAATCATATAGCAGAAAGGGGTTTTGTGAGTACGTCGGCAAGTTGATCTTTGCCGGAGATAAAGGCAACCTGTAGAGACTTGTTTAAGACCCGATCTCTAACGAAGTGAAAATCAATTTCGACGAGTTTGGTTCAGGCATGGAAGACAGGATTAGATGAGAGATAAGTTGCTCCTATATTATCACAATAAATCAGAGGAGCACTGGTGAGATTGAGGCCTAAATCACGGTAGAGGTGTTGAAGCTAGATTACTTCTACAATGACATTTGCGACTACTTTAAATTCAGCCTCTGTTGACGATCGCGCGATAGTTGGTTGTTTCTTTGATGACCATGAGACTAAATTGTTTCCAAAGAAGACACAAAAAACACTTGTTGAACGGCGATTATCAATACACCCCGCCCAATCGGCGTCGGAGAATGTTGCAAGAGTGCACGTAGAAGAAGATGTAATATGCAGGCCAAGTTGAGAGGTGGATTTCAAATATCTCAGAATTCATTTTGCTGCCTGCGAATGTGGGACACGAGGTGCATGCATAAATTGGCAAACCTTGGCAATAGCATAGGCTAAATCCGACAAAGTGAAGGATAAATAATGCAAGGAGCCAACAACACTCTGGTATAAAAGTGGAATCATCAAAGATGTGCCCTATAAATGAACTTAGCTTCTCCGTGGTTGCCATAGGGGTCTTCACCGATTTGGCAAGCTACATGTTGGTTCGTGTAAGAAGATCTAAAATGTACTTCTGCTGGGTGAGTAATAAGTCTTGAGCTGTAGAGGAGACTTCAATCCCGAGAAAGTAGCTTAGATTGCCCAAGTCTATGATGGAAAAATCACTGCGTAAACTTGTAATTAAGTCAGTAATTTATGCAGAGGAAAAACCAGTGATTAACAAATCATCTACATTAACCAAGACAAAAATGGTGCTAGTCCGGGTAATTCAAAGAAACAAAGATGAATCAGCTGAAGATATTGTAAAACCGAGATCAACCAACTTGTAACTTAACCGTGAGTATCATGCTCGCCGTGATTGGCATAGGCCATAGATGGTCTTGTGCAACCTGCAAACATGAGACAGTAGTTGAGGATGAGTGAATCTGGGGAGTTGAGACATGAACACAGTCTCATGGAGGGGATCGTGTAGAAACACATTATGAACATCATATTGTCGAATGGGCCATTTGTGAGTCACAACAATAGCAAGAACGAGTCGCATAGTTGTGGGCTTCACAACAGGGTTGCAAGTTTCATTAAAATCAGGGCCAAATTGCTGAAAGAATCATTTGGCAACGAACCGAGCTTTTCGGCGTTCAATGGAACCATCGGTGAGCCTTTTGGTGCGAAACACCCATTTACAGGTAACAACATTAGAAGCTTGGTTAGGAGGGACTAATGACCATGTGTGGTTGGAAAGTAGAACATTGAATTCTTTGACCATAGCATCACGCCATTCGGGGTACTGCTGTGCTATGGTAAAACATGTGGATGTTTCAGGAACAGAGGTGCTATTACTGAGAAATGCACGAGGCGGAGGCCACCGAACTAAACCATCCTTAAACTGACTTGGTCTGAGTGAGTTTATGTGCGATCGTGTCACCATCGAATGTACATGTTGCGGAGGATCAGTCGAGGTGGAGCTCATTTGAGTTGGTGGTGGTTCTGAGGGAATAATAGAAGGGGATGGCCCAAGGACAGAGGAAGAGGACGAGTTTGTGACCGTTGGGGGATTTGAAATAAGAGGAGGTAGAGTCACGTGGGATGGTGGGTTTATAGGCTTGGGCTTAGGCTCATGAGCAAAAGGGAATGTGAGTTCATTGAACTTAACATCATTAGATGTATAAGTTTGGCCCATAGGAATGTGATAGCATAAAGAGCCTCGATGAGATGGGCTGGGTCCAAGATAGACGCAGGGGATTAATTTGTAGGAGAATTGTGTTTGTTGTAGGGTGTGGTAAGTGGCCAACATTCTGAGCCGAAGACACGTAAAATGCTGTAGTCCGAATGTTTTTGTTGAAGAAGAAAGTAAGGTGAGTGATTCTGGAGTGAGAGAAAGGGAAGTATGTTGATTAAAAAGGCAGCGTGAGTGAAAGCAAAGGGCCAAAAGGTTAAAGGAAGAGAGGCATTAGTAAGAAGTGCTAAGCCTGTGTCTACAATGTGGCGATGTTTTCGCTCAATGATGTCATTTTGGGTATGATTGTGGGGCCAATAGAGGAAACCGTCGCATCATATTCAAGGCCAAGGCCTGCCAAGATGTAAGGGAGAAACTCAGCACTAGGGAGGGGGCGTCCGGCAGCAGCCATAGTATCTGCCAACATCTTTGCCCGACGAAAGTAAACTGAGATAGAATCAGCTCCTTTCTTAAGAGATGCTAGTTCCAGTTGAGTTTGAAGGAGTCGTGCTTGCAAGGCAGAGGTGTAGGTAGTCTCAAGGGAGACCCAAACAGCACGAGCAGAGCTGCATCCTACAACTTGAGCCATGAGAGGTTCGGATAGTGATGAAATGAGGGTAGACATCACTTGTTGGTCCTGTTGGAGCCAGGTCTCATAGAGAGGATTTGAAGAGCCATCTTCAAGTAGAGGTTTAGGGGAAAGAGATGTGCCATCAACGAACTTGTAGAGTCGTTGACCACGGAGGTAATGAACGAGTTGGACCTTCCATAATAAATAATTATCAGGAGTTAACTTGACAGCAATGGCGCGGGAAAAATTAAGGTTTGGGAGGGAAGACGAGGAGTTTTTGGGATCGGCCATGGACGTTTGTCCTTGAAGGACTCTGGATACCAAGTTGAGAGAAAAAGTCTTTGCCTTGTATTAATTCACCATAATTGTTTACAATATTGTGTTTTTCCATTTATAAAAGGAAAAGCTGTACAATAAAAATATTATAGGCCTAGGTTTGTTACAAAAGAATATTATATCCTACGCATACTGCACACGTCGTATGGTTATTAGGTGATACTGTTAGAATCTTGTGACTGTGATGGCTGTGAGCTTGATTAATTTGGTGAGATGATTTTATCCTTAACAGTCCCTAGAGAAAGCCATGGTATACGATTTAATAAAATGAAATAGTGTTGAGATGTCAGAAATTGGATTTTTGGCGTATTGTGCGTCCTTTCTGGGAAAGAACGGTTCGATATGTATGCGTTCTTCTGGGAATGACGGTTAGTGAACGCATTCCTTTCTGGAAAAAGAGAGTCTGTGGATGTTATTCTTTCTGGGAAAGGATAGTTTGTAGACACGTGCCTTTTAAAAAAAGGACGGTCGGTTTGTGAGATCCTTTCTAGAAAATGACAGTTAGCGTTGTAGTCTTCCTTTGGGGAAATGAAGTTTGTGTGTTTGTGTTAAGCCCTTTCTAGGAAAGGGCGGTCCCGTGTTAGGGTGGGATTTCTTTCTGGGAAAGGAAGTCCCGTGTGAAGTGATGTTTGTTTGTTTAGATTTTTATTGCATACGTCGTTTGTTAAATTGGTTGTATGTCGTTTGTTATTTACTGAATTTCACAATTCACTGGTGTATCGGGTCCACCTACGATTCCATATTATGGAATCGTAGTTTGTGATGTAGAGGACGATGTTTTAATTTGTTCTTTTATTTGTGATGACTGTAGAAATCTCCTTTGGGAGAATTTTACATTTCAGACTGGTTTGTAATCTTTTTAAATTTCTGGTACTAAAATGGTTGACTTTTATTTAATTTTCACTGCGAATATATTTAATTGTACACTTATTGCATGTTTCTCACACACTTGGAGTACTAACAATGAGATAGTTGATCTGTGTGATGACTATCTCGGTGTCGCGAGTTCTTCTAAATCCCAGATGGGAGTCGTGGGCTCCACAAGCCAAGTCTAGGACCGTCTTGACTCTTATTCAGTACAACACCATTTTGGCCCAAAAAATCTTTCATTTCCTAAAAAAAAGGCGACAAATCAGGTTTAATGGCCATCAAAATCGACATGGAAAAGACCTTTGATTGTATGGAGTAGCTTTTTATTCTCAAATTTTTTGAGTTCCAAGGGTTTAACCAAAATTGGATAGAATGGATTAGAGAATGTATGTCAATGGTCTCTTAATCCATTCTAATAAATGGCTCATCCATGGGTTTCTTCCACCCCTCATGAGAGCTTAGACAAGTAGACCTCATTTTTCCATTCTCTTCATCTTGGGCAACGAGGTCATCTTTCTTCTTACTATTCGAAAAGAAAGTCTTAATCATCTTGAAGGCATATAAAGGTGGCCCCTCCATCTCTCATCTCTTTTTTGTCAATAACCTCATTTTATTTGGTAAGGCATCCCCATCCACATCAGAAGCCTTTGTACGGTGCATTGACACTTACACCTCTTGGTCAAGACAAAAAAATCAATCAAAACAAGTCCACCATTCATTTTAGGCCTAGTTTGTTTTTATAAATAAGATAAGATGAGATAAAAATTAAAAATTAAATAAAATATTCATATAAAATATTTTTTTAATATTAGTTTTGTTTGAAGATTTTGAAAAAGTTATTACGAGATTTGAAAATGTTGAATTATTTATTTTATTTTGTATGAAAATTTAGAAAATTAATAATGATAGGATGGGATAAAATGATAATGTTTGTGAAAGTGAACTAGGCCTTAGTAACAATACCTCCATCATCCCCAAAATAAAGGTAAAAACTTATTGAACTTCAAACTTGCCTCACAAAACTCAAATACTTGAGACTCTCTCACTTCATCGAATCCTAAAAAAAATATCTTTTAAGACACCATTGAGAAAATGGAAAATGAACTTCGGAGTTAAAAATAAAAAATCATTTCTCAAGCAAGCAGAACCACCCTCATTAGGTCAGCGGCAACTTCAATCCCATCTTACACCATGATAACCCTCAGAATACCAAACAATGTGGCATCCCAAATGGATAGCATGTTTCGAAGATTTTGGTGGGGTACTGACAAGAAAGCTTCTAAAGGCTTCATCCCTCAATCTTGGAGTTCTATATATATCTCGAAATTTATAGAAGGTCTCGATCTCAAAAACTGCCATTTCTTTAACAATGCTCGCATTATGAGATCTCTCTAGTCACTCATAAATGACTTAACTAGTCTCTAGAACAATTCTAATCCAAGAAGTAGCTCAATAATTTCATATTCTAAGAAACACAACAAAAACTCACAAACTCATAATTTTGAAAAGCCTTTTAAAGCAAATAAATTTCTTCAAAAAAAGCATTTGCTTTCAAATCAATAATGGAATGACTCCTAGATTCCAATTATCTTCGATCACATCCTATTTTCAAATCTCGCAAATCAAACCATTGATCAAAGTATAAAGTGATTGAACTCACCCTTGAAGATCCCAGGAGATGAAACACTCCCCTTCTCAATGCCATTTTTACTCATGAATTTGTTCAAGAAATCTTCAAAATTCCTTTGTCACATTATAACTTTAACCTGGTGAGTGACAAAGTCAAGTGGGTGCACCATCATTCTTAATTATGATTATTCCTGCAGGTAAATAATTATAACTTTATAGTGTAAATAATTTTTTTTAAATTTCTTTTAACATTCTTAATTATTAAAAAAATAAAAAATATTTAATTTTATTAATATTTACATTCTTAATCATTAAATAAAATTAAAAATAAAACAAAAAAGGTTGTAAAAAAATTATAAATTAATAGGAAGTGTATATTTTTGAAATTTTTGAAATAAATAATAAAGCTATGATTATTCCTGCGATGATAATATAGCAGTAATCTTGCCGAAGAAAAAGTAACGAAGAAATAAAAAATGTATTAGTGTCATATTGAAATTTTTAAATTTAAAGATAATATGAGTTGAGATGAATTTAATTTATTTTTTAATATTATTATTATTTTAAAATTTAAAAAATATATATTAAAATTTAAAAAAAAATTGTATTAAAATTTAAAAAATTAATATTTTATATAAAAAATTATAAAAATATAATAATAAAATAAAAGTGAATTGAGATAAATCTAAACCGGCCTAATACACCGATCGCTACAGTAAAAGAAATATCATACATTTAAGCAGTGATCACGGGTGCCAAGTGTTGCTTTTTAAGTGGGGGGAATATGGAGCAGGTGACTTGACGGTGGACGACGACTTCTGTCTTCGCTGCCACGCTAATAAAGTATCTGTCATCTGAAAGACATGTCCCGAGTTCGACACGTTGTCTGAGAATTCAGAGTTTACAAATCACGTGATTCTTGAATTTCCATTTGTTTGAACCTTTTCGTTCACGTTATCGTATTTTTTGTGGGTTAGTGGCGCAATGCGCACATCATCGTGAACCAGACCGATTCCCAAGCATCGTTTATTTTTCTCCCCAGTTTCCCAACAACCCAGCGAACCCCACTGCCTTGCCAATGTACCTAATTACCCTCACGTACCTTGATCGCAGATACCAATTGTATGTTACTGTCTAATTAATTGTATACGAATCTTCTTAATTTGAAGATTTTGGTCTCTTTTAAGTTTGAAGATAAGATAAGATCAGATAAATTAAAATAAAAAAAAGTAAATATTTTGATATTATTATTATATTAAAATTTAAAAAAATTAACTTAAAAATTAAAAACCTATATTAAAATTTAAAAAAATTAAATTAAATTTTATATTTTATATAAAAATATAAAAAAATTTAATAATAAGTTTAAAATGAATTAAAATGAGTTGAGTTGAACTTGTCTCAACTTTGATTTTTCTAATCCTTCATTTCGAGTTTAATCCCATACAAAACTACGTGCTAGTCTTTAATTGTTTATATATATAAAAAATATGTTCATTGATTCTATACAATGTTTGGAAGAAGTCAGACTTAAGCTGTCCAAATATATAATAACGTCTATCGTTTACTTAGGAGTTTGACAGTCAAATGTTAAAACCTGCTTTTTGATTATTCGTCTCATCGTAATAGAATAATAAATATTAACAGACAACGCTATACACTTATTATTCTACGCATATATTACTATATATATATATATATATATATTATATGTCAAGGTGACATTTAGTACTCTAAAAACTCTTAAAATTTGCAATTTTTTTTAAATACAAAAAAAATAAATATTTATAATAAATTATTTGTGATAAAAATAACTATTTACGATAAAAATAGACTTATTTTAATATTAAATAATCATTTTAATAAAAAATAATTGGCTGCCGATCATAATCAATTTTTTTTACAATATTAATTAAAGAAGCTAATTTAGTGGCTAATACAAAATACTACATTGACCTAGTTTATTGAGAGTTGAATTAAACGAGAATGTAGTATAAAACATGAATAGTAAGATCTATAAACGCATATTGCAAAAGAGATATATAGGTACGAGTGCTATAAATATTGTTGGGTGAAATTAACTTATATATAAATAATTTTATAAGATTCAAACTGGTCATAACTACATGTGCATGAGGAGGATGTCGAGTTCAATATTATTACGGAACCACTAAATAAAAATATATATGCCATATTCCATCCCAATTGCTACGTCCTTTATAGATAAGTCAATGTGCATGTATATATGCTTATGTTGTTTCGTTGGTGGGGTTCTTTGTAAGTATAACGCAGTCTTATGAATTTTCACTACAAAAAATATTATTTATTTATAATTAATTATTTTTCATGAAATAATTATTTTTAGTCAAAATAATTCGTAACTAGCTAGAGATCAATAGATGATCAGGATTAGTTCGAGATTACCAAAGTTTATAGTTAGTCGACTTTAGTGACGTAATTCAACGTCTGATCAGAAAAAAAAAAATTCACAAATTAATCGGTTCAAGTTTAATCAGATTAAGAACTGTTTGGTTAGAACATAACGCCAACCAAAATATAGGAGCTGCTCATGATTTTAGTTATCTCCGAAAGAAAGAAAAACAAGGATGTTAAGGACGTATTCTGTAATCTCGCTTATCGAATCCCATACGATAGTAACCTGCAAAACAAGATCAAGAGGGGTCGGGGTCCGGGACCGCTCCGACGATCAAGTTAGTATAAGGGAGGAAATATATGATAGAGGGAGTAAGAGAATCAGTGAGCGTACCGTCTTTTCGTCATTGGTTTGGTGTTATTTATAGGTGTCCCCCTGGGAGGGGGGTCTGTGTGACGAAAGTACCGGAAATCGGGACATCACTCGACCGTCATCCTTGATAAGGAAACCTGGTCCGATTCGGTCGGTCTCATCGCATTTATTGAGCATCCCTCCAATTAATGCTCAATTAGACCCTTTTGGACAGGGGCATTAAATGCTGCTGTATCTTTTGTCAATTTAGCAATTAATGGTGTATGTTTGTAGCGTCTCCGCATTAAAGGGGGGGTCTGTAGACCGACGACTATCTGTCGTTCATAAATGCGGGAGTGGTCTTGATGGGAGACGGGTCCAGGAGATATATCAGTACATGAGCCGTCGTTCTGCCCTTAGCGTGTTCTCGAAGCCGGTTTAACCATCTCCTGCCCAGATCGGGATAACCAGGGACTTGGCTCGTCCCCGATTTCGGTCTCCCTAGTTGAATTCGGACGCTGAGTCGTGGTGGGTGCGGATAACGGGCCTTGGGCCTGATAACCTTGTGGGCTCGGGTTCTGGGCTAGTTGGACCCCCTTTCAAAGGAAGACAGAGATTATACTTGTTTTATATTTTGTAATAGAGCTGTGTTCTAAAAATATTTGAAACAATTCACTTATATGAATAGTATTTTTATTATTTATATAAATAATAAAAATATTATTTGTGAATATAGACTATTCCAAATATTTCAAAAAAGTAGATGCTGCCAAAATTTATTCTTTGTGAAATATGTCACCGATCAGTGATATATATGAAAAGTGGAAGCTGATAATTTGGGGAATATATATGGATGCTTTACTTCGATATGAAAAGTGAAGCCGTTAATTTTGATTATGTGCAACGATATTGCGCGGGGTTGCCTTGCGGATCATTTTTATTATAATTATATAACTTTAAAAGCACGTTAATTAAAAAATTAGGTTATATTTTTTACAGAAAGGGAGTGAGGGGTTTAACTTTAAATTTAATATTTTCTATTTAGAAAATCGAATTATATTAAAGTATTTACTTTAATATTAATAAAGTTTAAAAACAAATGTCTTCGAACTAATATTTTCCTCAAATCTACTTTTTCATATATTGCGTAACATGGTTATACTTAAATTGTGAATGGGCAAAAATATCCCGAATTCTTAGATAGTTACAATTTGTATTATAAGATGTGATTCCTATTAAGGACATAACTTTTATCTTTAAAAAATCAAATGTCTTTTATGTCATTTTTACATTGATTTTTAATTTATTTTTAAACAAATGTAATATATTTGAAAATGATAACTACTTAATTGTGGTGCGCATTACTTTAATTTCTATAACTATAAGTTTTAAACTAAATGTATATTTGAGATTCCAATGATAAATATAGTTTATAGTATGAAGATTGATAACTTATAATTTAAATAATAAATTTTATTATCAAAAAGTTATTTATTATTTAATAATCATATGTTTAAAACATTTCCTTCATGTTACATTTATTTAAAAAAAAATTAAAACGCATTTTTTGATGTCGAAATGACAATTATTTTAACTTTTTAATTTATTTGAGAGAAAGTATTTTGATACGTAACATTTACGCAATCTAATTTTTCTATAAAAAAAAATTAAGCCTATTTAAATACTTTCTAAGACTTCTATCATAATTTCAAAGAAGCCCTAAAACTATATTTCTCAACTTAATACCAAATATGCCCTTATCAAAAGCCAACATTTGCACTAGTCCCAATTTCTTGTTTTTCACTCTGCTAAAAAAGCCAACAAAACTTTCCGAGAAAACCAAAGTAAAAGAGAAGTTTTTAAATGAAAATTTGCCAAACCAAGCATCTCACTCAAACGTTGAAAAATGAATGATGAAGGATGCACATACAAAACGTGACACATATGACATGTTGTTATACATCCCAAGCATTCAAACCAAAAGAGAAAAAAAAAAAAAGAAAAAGAAAAAGAAAAAAAAAAAAAAGAAAGAGAAAGAGAGACCATTCAAAAGGGCGAAAGAAGTAAGAGACATCAGACAAGTGCTTGGAACAAAACAGCAAGCAATCTAGAAGGGCGTGACCGGGAAACAGCAAACGTGGTGGATTCAATAACATTGCACGAGTCAAGTCGGCCACAAATGCCATCCCAAGGCTGAAAATACTGAAAAGGACCGCCTCCGTATCCTACTCCATGCTTCACCGCCTTTGTTTCTTTTTATTGTCGACCACCCTCGTGGAAGACGTGTTATTTACAGCCCTCTCTCTCGCTCACACACTCTCTCTCTCTCTCACTTGTTTGAAATTTCAATCTCGTGAGTCGTGAACCCTTTATACAACTGCCCGTTCTTTCCTTCTTTTATCCTCGTCGCCTCCAACATTCCTCTTCACAATCCGAAGCTATCTCGTCCGGAAAGAGACCCACAACATGTCGAGAGCTACCGTTGAGCTTGATTTCTTTGGCATGGAGAAGGAGAGTCCTCACTCCTCCTCCTCCTCCTCTTCCTCCAAATCTCAGTTCCAGAAGTTTCTTGACCGTCAGAGAAGCCTTCGAGGTCAGTTTCTTTCGCAATAACTTCTCTCTCTCTCTCTCTCTCTCTCTCTCTCTCTCTCTTTCTTTGCTCATGATATTGTGTTCTGTCATATGTGTTTGGGTGCTGAAGGTGCGATTATTGTTTTTTTTTTTTTCAGGAATGCAAAGCGCCATTTCAAAGATCAATCCGGAGGTTCTGAAATCCGTGATTGCCTCCGGTTCCGCGAACCAGGTCTCCGAAACTGGCACTCATATTCCTCCGAAGAACTCGGTTTCGGTGCCGTCGTGTCCCGCTTTACCTGTCTATGCTCCTCATACCCTCAGGTACTTGAGATTTATCCACCTATTTTTTCACGTTGTTCCCTCCATTATTCTCGTAATCACTTAAATGAACAAAAGAATCTCCATTGAATGAATTGCAGGCCTAAGACTCCAGAGAGCCTTCCCGATACAGCTCCTTTAACTATTTTTTACAATGGAACCGTCTCAGTTTTCGATGTCCCTCGAGACAAGGTTTGTGTAGTTATATATTCTATTTCTTTCTTTTATTGAACTTTTGATCTTCTACTTTGGCGTTATTTCTGATTTTATAAAATTTGGGGCAAATGTACCCATATATTTAGGCAGAGAACATTTTGAAGCTTGCTGTGGAAGGAAGATCGGACCCGAAAGTCGCAGTTGCTTCAAGCGACCAACAACAGCTACTCGAGACACTTGATGGAGGTGAGATAGCAAGAGATTCTGTTTTGGGATTATGTATAACGTTTAGTGTAAAAATGAAAACTGACGTAAAATTATTCGTCAAAAATATTGCAGATCTGCCAATTGCACGAAGAAAGTCGTTGCAGAGATTCTTAGAGAAGCGCAAAGAGAGGTAAATCCAAATTTTCTGTTTGATATCATCCTCATGTACATATCTGGAGTATTTGTGGATATCACTTCTGAATTTTCTCAACTCTTTTCCTGGGATCTGGGTTGTGGGAAATACTGAAATCACCCTTTTTAACTAAATTTTAATTTCTTAGTACTTAGCATGAAACGGAACCTAGATTCAGAAGTTTTAGTAAATAGTAAGAGTTTAGACAGATTATCTGATACACGATTCTCACGGATGGTGTCTGCATATATGAACGGCTCACGTTAAACCATTTTTTAAGGGCCGAAAATATTGCGAAGTCACCACGTTAGCAAGGGTAGAAGATTGCATATATGTTACTGCTAAAATATGAGAAGAATTTTCCACAAAGCGAAGAAGATGTATTGAAATCCAAGGGAAATGGCAGTTTTTGAAGTGACAATGGGATGTGAATAGAATAAAAAAAGATTGAAAAAATATATTTTGTCTAATGGAGCTTATTGATTTATTTAGGGATTATCCTAGTAAACAGTTTCCTAAATGTTTTGAAAAACTCAATAAATGCTTTGGTCATTATTCATTAAAGTTCTAAATATCATTTTCTCCTCTTGGATGGAGTCTTGAGACTTGGGCAACTTTGCCGGTTTGAGAGGGATATTGATGGAGGTTGGACATTTTGGACGAATAAATGCAACATTTAACATGCATGACTTTTACTGTTTGCAATAAAATATTGAAAAATTATATTTAGCGTTATAGACGGTGTTGTAACTTGTAAAGTGTCGTTTATTAAAAAAAAAAAAAAAGAATTAATATAGAATTTAGATAAAAATATTATATGAACTTTGCACATATGACTGACACGTGGAGGTGCTTGTTAATTGTTATGTGCAGGTTGACTTGCGTTTCCCCTTATGCGTGTTACCCCTAAATTCTACGCGTTTTGGCGCTGGAACAAGTCCAAGGATGGGAGCAGGCGCGGCCAATTAATTTCAGACCCCTATATTGACGTTAAAAGATAACAAGGAAGCGAAAGAAAAATGAAATAGTTGTACAAATACCTTTTATTTATCATTTTTTCAAGGATTGCAACTTATTCTAAGTAGCCTTTTTTTTCCTCTTTTTTCGAAAGAAAGAGGGTGCAGTATAGAATAGTCAAGTCGGTGTCACGTTTTAGTAATGGTTGTATTGTGACTTTGGCAATTAGTATTATTTCCCCGTCTGTTTCCTGTACACTTTCCTCACAATTTGGACTCATTCAATTCCTTTTTTTTTTTTTCCTTTCTCTGAAGTGACTCATTCTATTCCTTTGTTTCTTTACTCTAATGTTATTGTCGGTGCTACGGCCTACGCGTATTCCAACCCTTTCTTTGAGCTGAACCTTCCTATATTTATTAGGAAAAAACCCAAAAGGGATTGAGAGCGACAGTATTGCTTTAGCCTTTGGGCATAAGGCACACGCATACGGCATATTGATGGTAAATTGGCAATTCGGTTTAGGGACGAAAAAAGTCTCCTTGGTTTAGGTACAACGTGCATGCGACGGATACCGAATTCAATGTCTTTTTATTTTTGGTACCACACATGTTGTTGGTTAGGAGGACCACTATCTCCTCCCAATCGTGACTATTTTATTCCTTGCTTGATAATAATTATTTTTTTAATTCAATTGTTTTATTTATTAAGAACGTAATTGGGTGGAGAAGATTTATTAAATATGTCTTTATGAAGTTTTGTAAAGTAATGAGATTGTTTTTATTTAATTTGTTATAAAAATTGAGATATCACTTTTTGATGACTATTCGGACTCAAGTGTAAAGGATATTCTGATAAATTATTCACGCGGTTGATGACACACATGAACTGTAATTATATCATGTGAAAAGCATTAATAATCTGGTGAATAATCTTTTTATTGAGTAAGGAATCAAGGATGGCGTGATGGTTAGGATGAAGTAGGTCCGTGCCTTTCTGTTTTTTCTTTTATGTCAAATAAGTAGGTCGTAGATAAGGCCTAAAGAAAGCAAAAGTAGATCACTAGATCGTAGAGTAACTTCACTTCAATTCACAAAACGCAACTATTACGGACACAAAATAAGAGATTTTTTTTTTCTTTAACAAATTAAGTAAATTAAATAATTTAACAAATTATAAGATTTAAGTTGGATAGGAGTTTCTTAAAGTCTTTCTAAAAAACTAACACACAATACTGTTTGGTTTTTGCTCTTTTTGAAGTCTCACATCGATAAGACTTGGGAAATGGACAGGGCCATGAGATTATAAAAGGGGACTTACCTCATTGGTTTATCACACTAGTCAGAAACTTATCTAGTAACTTTTGACTTTAGTAAAATTCTTCTATTGTTCTTTTTGTATGTGAAAGTTATAGTTTTACTAGTGGAAGAAGTTTTTTGTGGGTGTCGCTGGGGTGAGGAGAAAAATTGTGTGATTATAACAATTTTTCACATAGTATATTTTCTTCTCTAGGTCTGATGGTTTTTCTCCCAACAAGTGGTATCAGAGACACTAGGTTCTTTTGGCGGGGTGGAGCTTTGGTGTGGTAGTGTGGATACGTACGGTCTAAGCAGGTTCTGACTAGGAGATTGGAAATTTTAAGTGTGTCCGTTGTGACCCTCAAATCTTTCCTGGAAATCTTGAAGTTCTGTTTAAGAAAGATCAGTCTTTCCTGGAAACTTACTTAGTGGGTACTATTCATTTCTACGGTAAAATTCATTGAGGCAATGTCAAGATGGAGGTAGAGAAAATTGATGGGAAAATCAATTTTGACTTGTGGCAAGTACAAGTCAGGGATATTTTGATTCCATCAGGATTACACAAGGCGTCGACCAACCCATGAAGTCAACAATTTGCTGGAGATGTGGACAATATGGGCACGTCAAGAAAAGTTGTCAAGAAGAGGTGGAGTCGGTTCGGCAAGTGGTTCCAATTCAGTAAATAGAGATACTGGTATTTATGCTAGCATTGTGTCTCTCTTCATGGAAAAATAGATATGTACATTCTCATGGTATGTCGTTAATCCCAAAGTTGCCATAATAGAGGATGTGTTAATGTTAGCTGTTCCTTAAGTTTGCACACGGGCATTGGTTTGGCATTGATGCAAGGTGTGTGGTGGAAATTCAAATCGATGGCTGATGAACTTCCAGGAAAGCCAAACGTGAGAGTTGCACCATAATTTTTCAGCAAGGTTATTTTCGACATGGGCTGAAGTGAAATGTTTGGAATTAATTTATTCTGAGTGGTTATGCTTTTATGGTGAAGCATGATAATGAAAGCTATGAATCCTCATTGTGGTGGAGCGGGGCTGTGGGATAAGTCAAAATCGCAAGGTGGAGATTATTGGTTTTTACTTCTTTTGAAGTCCCACATCGGTGAGACTTGGGAAATGGGCAGGGCCATGGGATTATAAAATGGGGTTTAGCCTCCTTGGTTTATCACAGCAGTCAGAAACTTATCTAGTAACTTTTGACTTTAGTAAAATTCATCTGTTGTCCTTTTTGTATGTAAAAGGAAGAGAAGTGAAAGTTAGAGTTTTACTAGTGGGTGAAGTTTTTTGTGGGCGTCGTTGGGGTGAAGAGAAAAATTGTGTGATTGTAACAATTTTTCACATAGTGTATTTTCTTCTCTGGGTCTGGTAATTTTTCTCCTATTTTGGGAGTTTTTCATGTAAATTCTTTTATTGTGTTTATTTCTCTATTTTTCTTGGTATTCTGTCAAAAGTAGATCCTAGTGGGAGGAATTTGGGTGGTCCAAATTTCCAATAAGTGGTATCAGAGACACTAGGTTCTTTTGGCGAGGTGGAGTTTTGGTATGGTAGTGTGGATACGTACGGTCTAAGGAGGTTCTGTCTAGGAGATTGTGAATTTTAAGTGTGTCCGTTGTGACCCTCCATTCTTCCCTGGGAATCTTGAAATTCTGTCTAGGAAATATCAGTCTTTCCTGAGAACTTACTTAGTGGATACTATTCATTTCTACAGTAAAATTTATCGAGGCAATGTCACGAATGGAGGTAGGGAAAGTTGATGGGAGAATCAATTTTGACTTATGGCAAGTGCAAGTCAGGAATATTTTGATTCCATCAAGATTACACAAGGCGTCGACCAACCTATGAAGTCAGCAATTTGCTGGAGATGTGGACAACTTGGGCACGTCAAGAAAAGTTGTCAATAAGAGGTAAAGTCGGTTCGGCAAGTGGTTCCAATTCAGTAAATGGAGATACTGGTATTTATGCTAGCATTGTGTCTCTCTCCATGGAAAAAGAGACATATACATCCTCATGGTATGCCGTTAATCCCAAAGTTGTCATGATAGATGATGTGTTAATGTTAGTTGTTCCACAAGTTTGCACACGGGCATTGGTTTGGCATTGATGTAAGGTGTGTGGTAGAAATTCATGTCGATGGCTGATGAACTTCTAGAAAAGCCAAACGTGGCAGTTGCACCATAATTTTTCAGTAAGGTTATTTTCGACATGGGCCGAAATGAAATATTTGGAAGTAGTTTATTTTGAGTAGTTATGCTTTTATGGTGAAGCATGATAGCGTAAGTTATGAATCTTCATTGCAGTGGAGCGTGACTGTGAGATCAGTGAAAGTCGCAAGGTGGAGATTGTTGGTTTTTGCTCCTTTTGAAGTCCCACATCGGTAGACTTGGGAAATGGGCAGGGCCATGAGATTATAAAAGGGGGCCTAGCCTCCTTGGTTTATCACACCAGTTAGAAACTTATTTAGTAATTTTTGATTTTAGTAAAATTCTTCTGTTGTTCCTTTTTTATGTAAAAGAAAGAGAGGTGAAAGTTAGAGTTTTACTAGTGTGAGATGTTTTTTGTGGGTGTCGTTGGGGTGAGGAGAAAAATTGTGTGATTGTAACAATTTTTCACATAGTGTATTTTCTTATCTGGGTTTGGTGTTTTTTCTCCTGTTTTGGGAGTTTTTCATGTAAATTCTTGTGTTGTGTTTATTTCTCTATTTTTCTTGGTATTTTGTCAAAAGTAGATCCTGGTGTGAGAAATTTGGGAGGTCCAGATTCCCAACAAATACAATACGATAAAAAAAAGTCAAATAAATAGCTTCTAAAAGAAGGGCATATCGAAACCAAAACATACTCTTGCCTATAATTCCAATAAAGGGAGGGACTGTTTGGAGACAGTTTTAAGCTGCAGTAAGAAGCCATAGTGGTGAGGTGCGTGTTGCACCGTGTTAATTTAGGCAGACTGTGAGGGACTTCCACTTCTACTTTCGTTTGACTTTCGATTAGGAGAAGTAAAAATATACGAAAGCTAGAATTAACGCCAAATCGCCGGCAAACGACCCATGACCGCGGCGGTGCGTGTACAGCACGCGCTACTAGAGAAGGAAATTATTCGGTTAGATTAGGGAGATCTAGTGTTGCGGAACCCATTAGAGGCACGCGTGGACCACGAAGCCACTCCAGGACGCCGTTATGCACGTGCGACGCACACGGCCAAGACTACGCGTGTGGTGCACATGCTCATCAGAACCGCAAAGCCTCTCTCTTAGCTTGAAGATTGACGATTGTAAGGGCTTGTAAGTGGTGTGTGCGGGTCGTAGAGGGGTAGTAAGCAGCAAATTGGCAAAGAAAAGCTTCGATCGAGAAATCGGATAAAAATTGACAAAAAATAGACATGAAAAGTAACGAAAAGTAGTAGAAAAATATAGGGGAGAGGGAGGAGGTGGCCGGAGCGAAAGCTCCAAGCCACCCCCGCCTGGAAGAAGAATCGAAATGTTGGATATTTTTTGTCAAAAATTGCCAGAGAAAAGTAACTAAGGAAAGAATAGTTTTCTGAAAGGTTCACAAACTAAAGAATTGATAACTCACTATCTTATTTAATTACTTTATTCATGTTTTTCACATTGTACAATGATACCGTGAATGGCTCATGCTTTAGTTTTTTTATTTTTATTTTTGAGATCAATTTGAGATAAAAATTTAAAAAAAATTAAATTATTAAATGAGATGAAATAAAAATAATTATGAAAACTAACGCGACTCCTGTATCCTTTCAATTTTCAATTATGAAAATTTATACGGAAAAGAACAACGGCTAAAAAATGGATCACTCACAGTCACAACACTTTCATTGATTTCTTTATCACGTTGTTTAAAACACATAATCAAAAATTATTTTTTCCATTTTACGCACTCATTTTTATAATACACCTTACATCGATTTATCTATATTTTATCTATATTGTTCAAATATTATTTTTTAAATATATTTTAACTATAACTGAGTTTGTAATATTCTCATATTTTTTTTTATTTGTAATATTTTTTCATAGACAATGTGATATATTTCATCCTATACACTCAAAATAAAATATATAAACCAAACAAAAACTACAAATAAAATCAAAAGATAAAAAAATATGATTGTATTATGAGAATATTCTTAATAGATTCTTGGATGTATGATGAGAAATCAGGGTATGAAGAGAAATATAAGAATACTTTTAATAGATTGTTAACTATATAGTAAGAAATTAGGGTATGAAGAGAAATTAGGGATATGTTTGTGTTTGGATAATGGAGTAATATATTTGTTAACTTCGTATTTCGCACGCTTTTATGTCGAGTTCCAGCAACATGAGTCTTCATTCTTTCACTTACACACTTGAGAAAACACGGAGAATGGAGGCCTCATGGGCCAAGGCTATGCAGAGGCTTATTGACTCCATTAAGAGCAGGGTCATTAGGCTTGATCAAGTGTGACTGGTCTTTTTTATTTATTTTTTCAATAGTCTCTCACGGGCTTACTATACGAGCAAATGGAGGATAATCCCTACATAAGATCACTCAATTATTATTTATTATTTTATTATTATTCTTTATTTACGTTTTATTGCTTTTTATTACTATTCACAAATATTTATATTTTATAATTATTTTTCATTATTTTTTACCGATTATTTGAGATCACCCAAACATACCCTAAAAAAACTTGTTTGGGAAGTTATTCTTTTGCAAGGTGCTGAATAAATGAAGCCTATCCAAACTCTCATTATTTTTGTTTAAGCAGTAGTGTTAAGGACATGTGCTACACAATTTCTTCAATTTTTACGTACCACATTTTTAAAATTTATAAAATTCTTTTGAATTTATTCTTCTTAAACTAATTTAATTATTTTATTCGTTCTCCATATATCAAATGTTTGATAAAAAAAATAACAAAAATTTTAAAAAAATGTGGTGTGTAACAGTTGGAGAGGTTGTATAACTTTTTTCTACTATATATATTAGAATTTGAAGGTTAAGCACGTCTTAGGCCTCATATTGAGATAAGAAAATTGTATGCAGTAATAAAATAATTTATAAATAGTAGTAAAATAATTTGATTTAAAATATGAATAATTCTTCTTGCATTCCATCTTTGTGGACTATATTGCAAGCCTAACTCTAATTCTATAGATAAATAAAATGAGTTTTCCAGATTTAAAAAATTTTTGATTTGTAAATAAGAGTATTTTTGTCGAAACTGAGACTTCTTTATCTGTCTATTGCTTAACTTGTAAAAGAATCCATAAAAATAGACTATATATGTAGCATTATGCTCAAAATATTTTATGAGAATATGAAACATGAGAGAAAGAATCGAATAATATATTCTAAAATTAAGATATTATTATAATATAATTTTTTAATATGATCTTTATTTTGAAATTTGAAAAGATTAATTTAGTTATCATATTTTGTTTGAAAATTTAAAAAAATTGCAAAGAGTAGATAAAAAAAATTAAAAATTTGAAAGTGAATAATATTTATATTTGTAAGGTCTAAATATTGAGAAGAAATGAAACCTCTTGCAATTCAATAGGAACCTCATATGTCCAGGTGCGAGTTATGGGATTACCAACTAAACAAACGCCAACATGAATTTTATACAATTTTGTTTTCAGATTCAATCAAATTGTACAATGAGAGCCGCTTCTGATTGGTTGGGCTGATTTTGGGCGTCTAACAGCCCTCCAATGAAAATAAGACACGTAAGAAATTTTATGCTATACACATCAAAATTGATCTCATCTGATTGTATCAAGAAAAGAGAACATGCAAACTTGATCTTCTTCTTCAAACCAGGTCATCGCTCGCCAAACTCAGACTACCGCTGCACCAAATCCAGACTACCGCCGCACCAAACCAGGTTCATCACTGCCAAAATCGGAAAACACCGTCTTTAGTGGGAAAAGAAAAGCATTTTTATCTTGTTCCATTTTCAGATTTTCTCAGTAGTCAAATGGTAGGCTTCGAGAGAATATTAGATGGAGAATAAATAATCTAAACATGCCTGAGAAGATAAAGATTTTCATAATAGTTTTTGGACCCTTCCAATCAATATAGTTTTTCTATTTCCTTCTGAAAGGGTGTTCAAGTCACCCAGACCCAAGCCCGAAAGGGTTGTCAGGCCCAAGACCCGTTATCTGCACCCACCACCACGTAGTGTCCGAATTCAACTAGGGAGACTGAAACCGGGGACGGTCCAAGTCCCTGGTTATCCCGATTTTGGCGAAATGAGATCAAATCGGCTTCGAGGACACGCTAAGACTAGAACGACGGTTCACGTACTGATATGTCTCCTGGATCCACCTCACATCAAGATCACTCCCGCATTTATGAACGACAGATAACCGCCGGTCTACAGATCTCCCCTCTTAAATGCGGAGATCTATAAATGCACATAATTAATTGCTAAGATTGGCGAAAGATACAGCGGCGTTTAATAACCCTTTCCAAAATGGTCTAATTGAGTATTAAATGAAGGGATACTCAATTAATGCGATGAGACCGACCCAGTCGAATCAGTGTTTTTCCTATCGAGGATGACGATCGAGTGATGTCCCGATTTCCAGCTCTTTTATCACAAGAACCCTCATTCAAAGGGAACACCTATAAATAACACCAAACCACAGACGAAAATGGGTACATTCTAAAATTCTCTCAAGCCAACGCCCTTATATTTTCTCCCTAAAACTAACTTGATCGTCGGAGCGGTTCCGGACCCCGATCCCCCTTTTGTTCTTGTTTTGCAGGTTACGGTCGGTCGGGAGTTGATAAACCAGACTGCAGAATACGTCCTTAACACCTTCTTTCGCAATTTCTCTCTGTACGATCGAATTCCATGGACGTGACCACCAAATGAGCTCATCTTCCTCTCTTTGACTCCTTTTACTAAATTGGCTCAAACCCAAGTCTTTTCTTATAGTCAAATACTTTCTAGAATCTATTTTGGATTTTGGGGGAGCAGAGGGAACAATGAATTTAAGGCAAGATTTGAAGTCCGGGGCTATGAGGGGATTGATGGCGGAAGGCTGGGATTTGGGCCCGAGCAGAGAAGTTGAGAACTTTTCGTGCGAGGGAGAGTGCAAAGTGAAGGTGAAGTGCAGTCACGCGTGAGATAAGATGGAAAGCATATGTGTCAATTTATTATTGGGGGACTGTTTTTTTTTTTTTTTTAAGTCACAAGCTTAGAACATATTGAATGGAATAGGTATTTTTTTTCTTCAAAATATACTATTAAAATTCTTTATTTTTTTAAAATTTTAACTACTCATTTTTATAATCAGTCGTCCGTTAACTAATTTATTTTTTTTCTATATAAGCTAAATATTCTTATTTTATTTATTTTAAATATTTTTTCAATCTTCTCATATATTTTAATATTTACAATATCTCTCAATTTTCAATATCTTTCATCACCTAAAAGAAACAAACCTCAACTATTAATCATAATATTGTTATTAATGATATTAATAATAATACTACTATTAATGATAATATTGATAGTGTTATCAATAACATATTTTTTACTAATATAAAATTTAATATTCAGTATTTCTTTAAATATATATATATATATATATACACTAGATAAAAGTAACGTGCAAAGCACGTTTATCTAGTTTAATTTCTAACAAAAATTAAAAGATTATTTATAATTAAATGGATGATAAATAATTACACGTTTTCATATATTATAAAAAAAAAGTATTAATAAAAATAATAAAATAGTCTCATAAATAAACATAATCTATAGTTTTATCAAATTTGTTTGAAATAATTTTGATTGAAACTTTAATAAAAGATTCGTTCAAAATATTATATTTTTATAATTCTAAGACGATGATCTAATATTTGTATTATTTTGCACAGGCTCAAAAGAGAGGACATTAAAATACCTATGTTTTTAGTTTTTGAATTTTTCTAGATTTACATAAACTTGAATCATCCACAGTTTTTTTAGTTATGTGATTATTTTTAAGAAATACTATAATTTAAAAAAAAAATTATGTAGTTTATAATTTATATAAAAGAATGTTATATTATAATTTATAATATGAAATTTTAATCTTAAATATGTAAATTTATTAGATCATATATATTTCAATTAAATATCAAACATATATAATATATTAATTAAATTTATTGTCTATTATTACCAATTTAATATAATTATAGTTAATTGTATATACCGTATATTTATCATCTCAATAAATAAATAAATAATACATTCATTTTAAAATTATAAAATAATTTTTAAAGAATGAAATTATTAATCATATAATAGGAATAAATTTTCATGAGTAAAATTAAATTCTCTAACGTATAAATTAACATCTCTAAGTGAGGATTGCATTGTTATATTGTTATGAATGGTTTATTTATATATATTGTTATATATTCTATAATATTATTATGTCATTCTATACTATTATTATTATTCTATATTTATTTTACATAAAAAAAAAGTTTTAAATGAAAAATTTATCGTTATAGAAAATTGAAGTGGTGTAATTAAATTTAATGTCAAGAACATTATTTCGGTAATTAATGGAATTAATGGATTGTATTTAAAATAATATTTCTCATTAAATGCAGTATTTATTTTAACAAAAATAGATGGAAAGTGTTAACTTTAACAGGAAAAATAAAATTTTCCGTTAAAACAAGATTTTCCATTAGATAGCCACTTTATATATATAAATATATATATATATATATATATTCAATGTTTAATATTAAAGAATAATTCTTGTTGCACTCCACATATGTGGACTACAATACAAATCAAACTGGAATGTTGTCGTTTCATTTACAGATGAAACGAAGCATTTTGTCAAGATGAGGTGTTTCGATTATGCTGTTGCCTAATCTGGGCAATCTTTTGAATGTGAAGATTGAGAAGAATTACGGCTATATTGGACAATTACATCTCTTTGATCGTTCGTCTGGTGGAAGTAATAGAGAAAATCTTTTATATATGAGTGATGTGCAAGTATGGCATCTATCTCTTTACAAGTTATAAATTATGTGGAGACACTGGTTTTAGTCCAAGGAGATCAGAGATGCGAATTAAACCTATAGTTTATACATGTATGCATATTCAGCTAGCTAAAGATGCGATTATTAAATCTAGTGTTGGAAAACGATGTGTGATTGGTGATTATTCATTTTTTATGGGGTTAATATGGAATTTAAGAACTTAAAATCATAATCAATTCTAGTTTCAAAGCAAAGCAGAGTTGTACAAAGTGTGAGATAATGATGATCATGTGGGGGATAAAGTAGTCGAACTCTCTCTACAAGACTTTCGAGTCATTCACAACCAAAACCTAGACCTTAAGCTTCTCTGAATCTCCATTTCACTCTGGTTGTTTTCTTTTTCTTTCCTTTGAAGCTTTCTCTTCAGTTTTGTTCCAGAGAAATAACTAAAGGAAATGGGGAAAAAAAGGACAAGTTTAAATCCTTTATTTCTTGTGTCTTGATTTGGAAATGTGCTTCGACTGTTGATACAGTTCTAGTAATGGCTGATTTCAGATTTTGGGAGGGAGGTCTCCGAGAATGGTGGAGGACGACACAAAAAGAGGAAGAAACCTTTCAGATTTTGGGATAATTTTTTATTTAGAAATAAATGATATTTTAGTCAAGTTAATAATAAAATAGGGATATTTTGTCTATTTTTATATGTGGACGGTAGAACAGTCCATTTAAATGGACTGTATGTAGCATCACCCAATATTAAATTATGAAAATATCGAACTTTTTTTTTACCTCAACACGCCTCACACTTCTCGCAACTATTACATTTCCCATTGAATTTATGCTGCTTAAACGCCCTACAAGTCATCTTGTTAAAAACTCGTCATTTTATATCTATCATTCTACCTCAAACAAGATGACTGTTTCTCTAGATTGATGATAGCTAAAGCAGCTTTGACAGGGAAATCAAAGATTTAAGTTATACCATGATATAATAAAGCTGTATTACATTGGGCAGCACTGTAAGATTAAACCAAGAAACCGCCTGCAAAGAACAAGCACCAAAAACAAACTTCCAACCTCAGAGACAACCTGTGATGAAACACAAGCTAAAATGTCAATGTAATTCATTGTCCTTGCCTCCACTACAAATTGCCAAGTCAGTCAGTTATGGGAGATTGTGATTAGTTTTGCAAATGTATAGTTTGTTGAAAATTGTCGCCTTGTTGAAAATCGACTTTTCCTTTTCTTCAACTGTGTTTGACAAAGTCTGCAATAGAAAGCAACCTTTTAAGGAAAACAGATACCATTAACGTCAAAACTAAGCACAAATGCTTTAAAGTAGCATGAATAACACAACAAATAGATGTGTCAAGGTTCTTAGGATTGTATAGTTTGTTATTATAAATGTGTATTAATATGCTTAACATTGACAGTGTACTCTTCTAATATTAATATAAGTGATGACTAATTCCTAAAAAAAGTACAGTCAAAGAGGTTTTACAATAAGCAATGCAATGTACAAGGATTACTTCACAAGTCACCAAGTAATGAAAAATTTGTGTGACGCAAATTTGAAGAGGCGATGCTTAAGTGGGTTGTGAAAAGCACACAGTTTTTGCAAGACAAGTGCCTCTTCCATGTCATCACCCTGTCTTTGTAGAGTTAAACTTCAAAATGTGGCCTTCAATCCTCACTACACAAATGCCACCAGTTATGTTAGCTATACATAACATATTAATCATGTTAATCGAGGAGCGTTGTACCCAGTAATTTCAAAGCCGTTTTAAACATATTGAGATATAACGTTAATTGAAATAATCTTACGTTACTTTGGACCGAATTCTCCATCTCCATTTTAGAAGCTCAACCATAGAAAAAGCAATAAAGAAAGAAAAAGAAATGCTATAACATGCCCATATTTTCACTTCCATCAACGCGGGAGTTTTTCTACCCCAATCTCTATCATAGCCCAAACATCCCTCCAAAGATATAAAGAAGCGAGCACCGCATTAACAAATCAATATTTTCTTTTAAATTAGAAAAGCAATCTCCAAATCTTGTCTTTCCTGGGAAGTATTCAAAGATCTCACATTCTACTGCTAATTTCAGTGCCAATAAACGATTAACAGAATTAAGAGAGTGAGTTCACTTCAATCGAGCCACATTACAAACATAATGACCAGAATTGCCACCAAAATCATAGATGGGAACCACCTGCAAGGCCAACAGAAAGGAACACCAACGGAACAATACTCAAAAGTCCACATTCACAGTGATATCTTCACTGAGATTGGAGAACTTCTCCTTTGCTTTCTTCGAGATTCATGAGCTCCCAACCTTCAAGGCTCTAGAATCGCGCGAAGTAACGACTTGCGAAGGGAAGATGGAGTCGAGGGTTTGTGAAGACTTTGGAACTGTGCGAAGCAACGACTTGCGAATGAGTAGAACTCATTCGGTTTGGGGCTTAAATAAGAATAAGAAGAAATTGAAGAGAAGCGAAAATGAAAGAGAAAGTAATAAAATAATTATACCTGTTGCTACAACGCTAAATGTAGCAAAATTACTGTAGCAAGAGGGTTTTTTTTTTAAAAATTTTAATCTATTCCGTTGGAGCTACAATTTGACACTATTGACTACGTATTTTAGAAGAAAATGTATTTTAGAGAGTCTATTGGAATGGCTCTTATAACTGGTTTACAAATTTTTCCTTGTAGAAGAATTTGAATGAAAGATGGCGAGATCTTAATCCTTTTCTACATTGGGAAATTGGTGGCCCATGATGGTATGAAGGCCCATATCATGGAAACGATTAACGATTTTTCTCTCTTGGATGAGGTGAAGTGTTGGTGTTTTCTTCTTGTTCGTCTGAATAAGGTGGTGGATTTTCCCTACAGGGAGGTAAGTTCTAATGGACGATTTGCAAAAGTATGGAAGAAAATTATCCTGAACGACGAGGAAAGTTTTGAAATCAGTGTGGTTGCGGAGGAAGTGGATGAATTCAGGAACAATGCTGATCGTAGCCTAATGGGCAAGGTATGCATGGACCATACGGTCAGTATGGAAGTCATACGCAATACAATTGTGAAAATTTGGAAAGTGGATTCTTCAGTCATTATTAAACAGATAAAGGACAATGTCATGACATTCACTTTTGCATCTGCTTGTGATAGAGATAAGGTATACGAGTACCGTCCTTGGTTATTTGATAATGCCCTAATTGTTTTTCGCCCTATTAATCTTCATATCCAACCACATCTTATGGATTTATCCACTGAGGTTTTTTGGTTGCACCTCCATCATTTACCTATGGCATGTGTCACAAAACGTATTGGAAAGCAGATAGGTAACTCTGTGGGGAGGTTATTACCATTGAGATATCCAACGATGATATTGAATGGGGAAGCATTCTTTGAGTATAGGTTGAAGTGAACTTATACAAACCAGTTTCTCGAGGCAGAACAATCAACTACAACAACGAACCCATGTGGATTCTAGTACGATATCAAAAATTACTAAAGATTTGCTTCAAATGTGGTAGGAATGTGCACGAATTGTCAGGATGCCCAGGTGGTTCGCTGAGTAACATCGATGAAGGGGGACATTATGGTTTGTGGCTTCGTACACAATTTACTGGAAACCGAAAAAGTGGGAGTTCAATACTAGGAAAAGGTTGTTGTCTCGGCATCATCTTCATCTAGCCATGGTGGTCCTGTGCCATGTGATCAAGAGCTGTTGGCGGCAATTGTTATCCCGGTGGGGGTCTATCGTGAAGAAGCAGTTACTAGGATGATGGTGGCAGTTAACTTTGATTTAGAATTGGATGAGGTAGAGGCAGAGGGCTTCAATAGTGGGCCGAATATGATTGCTGAAGGATGCATTACATGTGAGGCCCATCTTTTTACTGTTAGGGTAGGTTTTATTGCGCATGATGGGCGAGGCCCACGGTCTTACAGAAAGAGGTGAAAAAGTACGAAAAAAATGTGATTTTTGAGTCGTCAGCTAGGGTTTTCTTTAAAAAGACAGTTGAGATAGGTGCTCTTCAACAAAGTGAAGGTTCCACTAGGGTTGCAACCCCTGATGTTGCTCCCATCATACCTAGCTTGAAGAAGGTTACGGCGACTGAGAAACAGTGGAAACAGAGAGCACGACATCATAGTACTCGAGGTCAGTCTCTCTTTTCTCTTCCTAGAAAACGTTCTTCACAACTATTTCTCTGTGATGAGAAGGAGGATGACCTGGATAAGAAACAATGTTTGGGTTTTGAATTTGAAGTTGATGCACACAATGAAGAGGCGGTGGCTAGTACTCAACCTCGTCGACAAGCATGAGTCTGTTATCGTGGAACTACTAAGGGCTTGGGAACCCTCGGTCAGCTCAAGATCTTTACTTAATTGTAAAGAAAAAGTCTCTCAGGGTGGTATTCTTAATGGAAACACTACTCAGGTCGGATAGGGTGGAGTTCGTGAAAATAAAATTGGGTTTTGAGAATTGACTATGTGTTAATCCAATGGGTCGGAGTGGAGGTCTTCTGCTGTTATGGAAGACATAAGTTGATTTAGAGATTCAAAGTTATTCATTGCATCACATAAGTGCCTGGGTGAAGAATTTAGTGGAGGGTCATAGAATCTTATTGACAGGATTTTATGGAGTGGCTAAAACTAGTAAAAGGGCATATTCTTGGCAATTGATGAACATATTGAATCCTAGTAATCACCCTTGGACAGTTATGGGTGATTTCAATGAAATTTTATTAGCATCTGAGAAGGTGGGGGGTAAAGCCAGGAGTGAACATAAGATGAGAGGCTTTAGGCATGCTATCAAGAGAAATAATCTAATTGATGCTGGCTGTGTAGGCAATCCTTTCACATGGAGTAATAGGCACTCTATGCATACTTTTACCAATGAGAGATTGGGCAGAGTACTCATTAATAGACTCTGGTCATATGACTGTGGATGGGTGAAAGTAGAAGGATTAGTAGCCTGTAGCCCAGAATACCATCCTCTCTGGGTGTCTTTTATTCCCTCTCTGGATTGAAGGATGCGAAGAGAAAAGAATTTCAAGTATGAGGCTGGATAGGCACTTCACACAGACTGTCACAAGATTGTGGAAAGAATTTGGAGGACTGTGATAGGCAGAGAAATGGAACAAGGGGCCATTACTGATATGCTAGGTAAATGCAGATCAGAGTTAACAAAGTGGCAAAAGCTTAGCTCGAAAGGGGAGAAAGACATAGCTCTGAAAAACTCAGAGATTGAAAGCACTACAAGATCAGAAGGGGCTAGAGAACATGGAGCAAATCCGAGATTTACAAAGGCAACTCTGCTTATTATTAAAACATGAGGATAAAAATGGAAGCAAAGAGCAAAAGTGAGCTGGTATAAAGGGGGGACCGAAACACTAGGTTTTCCTGTGCTTCTCAAAGGAGAAGGAGAAACATGATCTTGGAAGTCAGGGATTCCAACTCAGTCTTGAGGACTATTTCTGACTAGATTCAACAAGCTTTTGTTACTTATTTTCGGAGCATTTATTCTACTAGCTCTCCTTTGGCTTAGGTTGTCCAAAATTGCCTACCAGATGTGGACTTCAAAGTTTCAGATGTTATGAATAGAGTACTGGATGCCCCTTTTGTAAGAGCAGAGGTAGATGCATCCTTAACACAAATGAAACCTCTAAAAGTCCCTGGGCCTGATGGGTTTGGTCCTTGCTTCTTACAACAGCATTGGAAAGTAGTGGGAGATAAAATGGCCAACACAGTGCTGTGATTTCTTAATGAGGGCAGATTTGATGCAAGTTTTAATAGCACTAACATTGTTTTAGTACCTAAGGTGTATAGACCTTTGCATGTAAGTGATTTTAGACCCATAAATTATGTAATTTACTTTACAAACTCATGTCTAAGACTCTTGCAAATAGACTTAAACCTGTGATCTCAAAGAGTAATATTTTTTAATCAAAGTGCTTTTATTTTGGGAAGACTCATCTTGGATAACATTATGCTGGCATATGAGGCCCTCCACTCTATGAGTACCTGAATGAAAGGTAGAATGGGTTTTATAGCAGTAAAGTTGGATCTTTCTAAGGCTTATAATATGGTTGAATGGCCTTAGTTAAGGGAAGTTATGCTCAAGATGAGATTTAGCCAATCATGGTTTTAGAAGATTATGATATGTGTATCCACTATGCAATATTTTATCCTTATAAATGGGCAGAATAGTAGGAGTTTTAAACCTACTGGGGTTCTAAGGTAGGGAGATCCTCTTTCTCCCTACCTTTTTCTTATTTGTATGGAAGGTCTATCATCAATGCTTACTGCTGCAGAGAGTAGAGGTCTGTTAAATGGTATAAGATTTAGTAGAGGGGGTACAAGCATAAGTCACCTTCTGTTTGTTGATGACTGCTTGTTATTCTGTAACGCTGACATACAACAGTGGAACATTTTAAAAGGAATACTGACTGATTATGGGAAGGCTTCGGGACAACAAATGATCCTGCAAAAGACATATTTATTCTTCAGCAAAAACACAAACAGAGGTGTCATGGCAGAATTAGCATAGGAAATTGGGGCTAGAATATCAGATAATTCTGAAACTTACTTGGGCCTTCCATCTTTAGTGGGGAGAAATAAGACCAAAGCTTTTAAGAGTATTAAATCCTGGGAGAAATTTAGAATTGAGAGCTAGAAAAACAGATCCTTATCCCATGCTGGAAATGAGGTTTTGCACAAGGCTATGGTGTAAGCTATCCCATCTTATGCCATGTTAGTGTTCAGATTTCCCAAGCAACTTTGCAAAGATTTATCCAAGCTTATGGCAGATTTCTGGTGGAGACACCTTGATAACTCAAAGAAAATCCAGTGGAAGTGGTGGTCAGTGAAAAGGCTGCCTAAAAGTCAAGATGGTCTAGGCTTCAGAGATATGGAAACTTTTAATTTGGTTTTATTGTCTAAACAGTTTTGGAGAATCACAATAAACCCATCTTCGCTGGTTGCAACAATGTTAGAAGAAAAATACTTCAAAGATTATGATCTATTACAAGTCAAGATAGGAAAGTCTAGTTCTCAGATTTGGAAAAGTACTTGGAGTGCAGGGGATATTATCAGAGAATGTATGAGGTGGTAGGTAGGAGATGGGGCTTAGATAAAGTTTAGGGGTGTAAGAAGACCAAACCGGATCGCATAGACCGAACCGGGACCGGATCGGACCGAACGGTCCGGTACGATTCATTTTTTTTATGGATTGAATATTTCCAGTTCGATCTAGTGGGAGAACATTTATATATACTTATATATATATGTATATATAAGTAATAGTATATAAATTATAATATTAATATTAATATAGATTAAGAGTTGTAGCATAACATATTAACATATAATATATACTCTTATAATATTAACATATTATAATTTATAATAATTCTAGTATAAAAGTATAAATTATAGTATATCTTTATAGAGTATTAGTAATAACTTATAAGTAATAAATATATTATTATCATTTAATATATTATTATTAATTTATCACTATTTACTAACATATAAATTTATAATATACTAATATAAATTATGTAATAATGTTATTAGTTATAATTAACTAATCTATTATGTATTACTAAATTACTATTAACTAATTAATAATTAATTATTAATGTTGTTTTTAACTATATATGAAATATGATTAATGATCATTAATATAATTGATTAATTGATATGATTTATGATAATTAAATTAACTAATCAACTTATGGGCTATATATAATATAGAAATTAGTTATAACTTATAGTATAAGTATTAAAAATTTAAGTCTATAAACTATAAGTTATAACTATATATTTTATTTAATATTTAAATGAGATTAGAAATTAGCAATTGGCAAAAATGATTATTTTCAATGAAAATAGTACTAGTATATATTTAATAATTTATAAACTTGAGGAAAAAAAGTATATTTAATTATTGCAAGATTTTTGATCAAATTTAACCCATTTAATCATATGAGGTACTCTTGGACCGGACCGGACCGCCTCTGGACCAAATTGGTATGGACTGAATAAAAGTTTGGTCCGGTCTTAAATGAGAAAATTTTTGGACCGAATAAAATTGATCAACATTTTTTTTGAACTGGATCACGCCATTTATATCCCTAATAAAAATATAGAGTGACAAGTGATTGCCTACCCCCTCCTCTTATCTAGTTCAAGCCCAAGTATCAGTTCTCCCTAGTAATGCCACTGTTAAAGATTTGTTGGATGAGAATGGCACTGGAAGAGACAACTAATAGATAATATATTCAAAGAGGATGAAGCCCGAGTCATTAAATGCTTGCCTACCTGTTCCAAAGGTTCTGCAGATCATATTATTTGGGGACATACTGCCAATGAACTCTTCTCAGTGAAAACAACGTACCACCTGAAATGTCAGATGCAAAGGCTGTGTATGGGAGAAACATCAGCTCCAATGGACAACTAGGAAGGCTGTACAATGCTGTGGGACTTAAAAGTACCAAATGTGGTGAAAGTTTTTATGTGGAGGGCCTTACAAGAGGCTCTGCCCACGAGAGGGAACCTGAAAAAGAGAACATTTATTCAAGATGGTAAATGCCTCTTTTGTCAGGAGATTGAGGACACAAACACTCATGTGTCGTGGACTTGTGTAGCGGCTCAAGACATTTGGTCTCATGATAAAAGTCCTCTACAAAAGGCAACAATTTCTGATTGGCAGTTTTCAACAATCTGGAATAAGATCATTGACAGATGCTCAAAGTCTAATTTGGAGCTTATCGTGTGTGTTTTTAGAAGAATCTAGTACCGGAGAAATAAGAGAGTTTTTGAAGATGTAGTAGAGAATCCTATTTCTGTTTGTAAGGCAGCCATGTTAGAAAATTCTGAGTTTATTGTTGCACAACAAGCTGATGGCTCTACTTCAAATACTCCTGCCACTGTACCAACCACTGTCCCAGTTGTAAAATGGAAAATACCTGACCCCTATTGGTATAAATTAAATTGGAATGCCTCTTTTGACAGCAAAATGCAAAAACTGGGAGGTGGTATAAGTTAAAAAAGGATTCTCGTTCGAAAATATTCTCCGCGAACAAACACAGCATTAGTTTTTTTTTTTTTTTTTAATAGCAAACACAGCATTAGATTTGTATCTACTATTTTGATCCAAATTAAACGAACCCAAGCAGATCAATGACTCTCTCGTCCAGTTTTAAATTCCTTAAGCGTCTAATGCTCTTCGTCTTCCTATTTAACTTCGCGTGCTGCCCATGAGTCATCACAATCCTAAGTACCATCCAGCAATACTTACAAATTACAAAGAAAAGAAAAGAAGACGATGGATTTGCCGAATCTAAGAAACCCGTATTCCTCGATCGATCTAAAGGAAGATCATTCAGGAAAGATGAAAAATAAAATAAAAAAGAACCAAAATGATAAGATCAGAATGTAATGAAACAAACAAGTGATCGGGCGAAGGAGAGGAACAATTTTGGATTGAGCATCAGTTTTAAAAAGCTCGATTATTGATAGCTTCATGGAGTTATCAGTATACAAATACTAATGTCTCTCATCATCTGCTCAGATCCTCAACTTCGCCCTATCATTACAAAGAAGATAGACACAGACGGAAATTAAAGAAGAAACAACCACAGAAACGAAATCAGAGACACCAACCGGATGTGGAATACGGCTATGAACTGCAAACGCTATGTATACATAGATGGATATATAGACACGATGAAGGGACGCCCGAAACCCTATTTGCTAAAGATCAGCAAAAACGACGCCGTCTTATACGCACACTTACGCGGAGTTCGCCGTTTTAGGGCTTTTCAGTTTTTGCTCGCTTGCATTAGAACGCAGCGTTTGACAATATCCTCGAAACGCGCCGTTTTAATATCATCCTTCGGGGTTCCTGTAAATGGCAAAAAGTTTTTGACTCGCGCGATCTCTGTCTGGGCTGAGAGTTCTTTGTTTCCAGAGCTTCGGATTGTGAGTTTGAGAGTCAAGGCGCATGATCCGATTGCTTTGGCATCGAACTCTGCCGAATTGTTTAAATTTCGCAAGGCATTGTGGAAAATCCAACACTCGGGTTTGCTTGTCTCCACGTAATTTCTCTGCCCAAGGGGGCCAGTTGACCCGACAATGCACGAGTTCTGTAGAGCCGCCGTGCTCAGAGTTCAACCTTCACGCGTACACTGCTATGCTTCAAGATTGTATCCAAAACGGCGACCCGATTCCAGGGAAGGTTCTCCACTGTGAGGTTCTGAAAAAAGGTGGCTGTTTGGACTTATTCGGTTACAACGTTCTGCTCAACATGTATGTGAAATTTGAGTTGTTTGATGACGCTGTTAATCTTTTCGAAGAAATGCCTGAGAGAAATACGATCTCGTTTGTGACGTTACTTCAGGGATACGCGGTGTCGTTGCAATTCCTTGAGGGGGTGGAGTTGTTTGTTAGGTTACATAGAGAGGGTCACGAGCTTAATCCTTTCGTTTTTTCTGCGATTTTGAAGTTGCTCGTGAGTATGGGATGCGGTGAGCTAGGATGGACCGTTCATGCTTGTATTTTTAAGCTTGGTTATGACTCTGATGAATTTGTTGGGACTGCTCTTATCGATGCCTACTCTGTTTGTGGGAACGTTGCTGATTCTAAAGCTGTTTTCAATGGAATTGCTTGTAAGGATATGGTTTCGTGGAGTGGGATGGTCGCATGTTATTCTGAGAATGATTGTTTTGAAGAGGCAGTAGAAGCCTTTTCTCAAATGAGAATAATTGGGTTTAAGCCAAACAATTTTACTTTTGCTGGAGTGCTCAAGGCCTGTCTTGGACTTGAGACCTTTAATGCGGGGAAGAGTGTTCATGGGCTTGCGTTGAAAACTCGCTATGAACAGGATCTTTATGTAGGTGTTGCATTACTTGAACTGTATACCAAGTCCGGGGTAATTGATGATGCTGGGCGAGCATTTGAGGAGATCCCAAAAAAAGATGTAATCCCTTGGAGTTTCATGATTGCACGTTTTGCTCAAAGTGGTCGGAGCACTGAAGCTTTGGATCTGTTTTCTCAAATGAGACAAGCTTTTGTTGTCCCAAATCAATTTACATTTGCTAGTGTGCTGCAAGCTTGTGCAACCATGGAAGGTTTAGATTTGGGGAAGCAAATCCATTCACATGTACTCAAAGTTGGTCTCTTCTCAGATGTGTTTGTATCCAATGCCCTTATGGATGTATATGCTAAATGTGGAAGGATGGATAACTCGATGGATCTATTTTTGGAATCACCAAATAGAAACTCTGTGACTTGGAACACTATGATTGTTGGCTACGTGCAGTCAGGTGATGGGGAGAAGGCACTGAAGTTATTTCTAAATATGCTTGAATACCAAGTGCTGGCAACGGAAGTGACCTACTCTTGTGTACTTCGTGCTTGTGCTAGTCTACCAGCCTTGGATACAGGAGTTCAAATTCATTCATTGACAGTCAAAACTGTTTATGACATGAATATAGTCGTTGGTAATTCTTTGATAGATATGTACGCCAAGTGTGGCAGCATTAAAGATGCCCGCTTAGTATTTGATGGTTTGAATGAACGAGATGAAGTTTCATGGAATGCTATGATCTCGGGTTATTCTACGCATGGCTTGGGGAGGCAGGCTCTAAAAGTTTTTGAATTGATGCAGAAAAGCAAGTGTAAACCAAACCAATTAACTTTTGTTGGTGTTCTGTCAGCATGTAGCAATGCAGGGCTGTTAGATCAAGGACAAGCTTATTTTAGCTCTATGGTACCTGATTATGGCATTGAACCGTGTATTGAGCACTATACTTGTATGGTTTGGCTTCTAGGCAGATCAGGTCATCTTGATAAGTCTGTAAAGTTGATTGAACAAATCCCATTTGAGCCTAGTGTCATGGTCTGGCGTGCTTTGCTTGGAGCTTGCGTTATCCATAACAATGTTGAGCTTGGAAGAATTTCTGCACAGCGCGTGCTTGAGATGGAACCAGAAGATGAGGCAACCCACGTGTTATTGTCAAATATGTATGCTGCTGCAAAGAGGTGGGAAAACATGGCTTTTGTTAGGAAAAAAATGAAATTGAAAGGCCTAAGGAAGGAACCGGGCCTAAGTTGGATTGAGAACCTCGGAATAATTCATTATTTCACTGTCGGAGATACTTCACATCCTGACATGAAACTGATTAATGGGATGCTGGAATCATTGAATGTGAAAATCAGGAAGGCAGGATATGTTCCTAATCATAATGCAGTTTTGCTTGATGTGGATGATGATGAAAAGGAGCGTCTCTTGTGGCTACACAGTGAGAGACTAGCTCTTTCTTATGGGCTAATTAAAACGCCATTTGGAAGGCCAATTCGCATCATTAAAAATCTCAGAATTTGTGTGGATTGTCATGCTGCAATGAAGTTAATATCCAAGGTTGTGCTGCGAGATATTATTGTAAGAGATATGAATCGGTTTCATCACTTCCAGGATGGAATTTGCTCTTGTGGTGATTACTGGTGACTTGCTTCTGTGGTGAAATACTGGTGACTCTTGATTTTGAGCAAGATATACCATTTTCTTGAAGGGCCGGGGTTTCTATTTCTGCTTGCAAGTTCATGATCAGAGGTTCAGTGATAAGAAGTTGGCAGGAACTTGCTGTTTTATAGGTATTCTGCATCCTTTATCATGTCCAATGATGTGCAGGAGCAGACCCAGGATTTTGCTTCAGTGGCGACAGGATTTTCTTCAGTGGTGACAATAAGCCATTGATGTATGCACACATGCAAGCATATATGTACGTTCGTTTGCCGTTTTACTAGTAATTTGGTTATTAACAATAGAAGCAATCTAAATTTGAACTATAGATGCATTAACTAGTTTTGTAGATTAAGAACAAGTAATGGGTTTCAAATCTCCTTTGCCCAGTTGAGTCTTCGAGCAAATACAATCTTTTTGATATCTGATTATTTTTTCTAATGCTTTGCTTTTTCCACTGTTAGGAAACTCAATAGATATCACAAAATTTTAGAAATTATGAGCCAAACCTAGGTTCAACACCTCATGGGTGCAAACAATCATTTGGGGCCATCCCCCCTTGTGAAAAGTCAGCGATTTAACCAATTCCAATTCCGTGTAGTGAAACTTTCGAGGGTGCCGCGCATGGGACTGGGATTTACTCTGCAGGATGGGTTCAAAGGGTACTGACAAAAAAAAAAAAAAAAATTACGAGCCAAACCCAGCAGTTTTTAGAAACTTCATTGAGGGCATTTACCACCACTCAGCCATGTAGCCGGCCACTTCCCTTGTGTTATGCATATACTTCTAGGTTTAACTGCATTATATGGGTAGACAGCCCCAGCAAGAGACTGAGGTAGGACAAGAAGAAAGATATATCAAGTCAATTCTAATTCTGTTTGTATCTCATAGCTTACCGGCTTTACCATATCGTGAAGTTAAAATTTTTGGCATCAATCAGTGGTGAACTATAGTTGAGTGTGGTTATCTTAAATTCTCCTTTTGAATTTTTATGGCCAATATGTCTTCCAATTTTTGCGGCACATGTGCTGCATCATTGTACCAAGTGATTTATAAATTAGCTCTTCTATCAATATCTATGAAGTGTTCAAAACAATATAGAACCTGTTTCCTATTCAATTTTAAAGGCTAATATCTGTATTTTATTTGCAGCTGTGATGTCCTACTTAATTAGTGGGTCATATCTCCATCTAATTAGATGCACTAAGCAAGTTGGTGAAGGTACGACTCTGTTTGATTTGCTGGTTTGGATTTATTGATTCCTTAAAGTTGTTATGCTGATTTTGTTTAGACCTTTGGCTATACTTTAGTGTGGCCTAACATTTCAGTTCGAGTGTGGTGGCATGGTATCACTTCCTAATTACCTTTCTGAAAGTTCTTTTCTTTACCTTTGTCCTCCCCCTCTCCCTCCACGACAAGACTCTAGAAGTAATCCATTATTCTACTGGAAAGAACCTAATCAATATAGCTTAGAAATCTGCAAAAAATTAAGGATATTATACTTTTCTTGTCAGATAGACTTGCTTAAATTTTCTATTCTCTGGACTCTTCCGCTTCGCCCTTTCTTTGGCTGACAGTGTACAGGTTTAATAAAAATTATGTTTTACAGCCGGTTTAATTGATTAAGTAGTCCTTTGTTGAATGTAATACCACTTTATTTAGAGTGTTTCAACTTATATTTTGATTACAGAGAAGGGAATAGGAATAATTTTTATTTATTTTTTCATTTTTCTAAACCTGGCAGTGTTTGTATGGATGAGATCTCATATTTTGTTTCCACTTTTTTCTCTAGTTTGCATTCTTAAACTTATTGGAGTCCTTTTATTTTTTCTCTTGGTCTTGAAAAAAATTAAATTTCTGGTTTCCAAAGTAGGTCCAGTTAAGAATTTTATAGTGGCCTTCCCATGCCCAAAATATGCTTAGCAACTTCTCTAATCTTGCTTCAGTTCAATCTCTTCCTGCAGCTTAGCTAATCTTTGCATAACTATTTTTTGAGTTGGATCTGCATTGTTTAATAATCAATTCATTTAATTAATGAATCAAGCTGGATTCGAGTTTGATTGAGCTAATCTCGATTGAATTATTGATTAATCTTGTTTATTTATAGCCCTACTTTGAGGTTATTTAACTTCTCCTAGAATATAGTAACTTTTATGAATTTGTTGGTTACAAAATAAAAAGCCATGAGTTCAGAAAATAAACAAGAAGTCTTAGGAAAACTAAAATACTCAATTAACTTCAAATGAAAATTCCTATCTTATTTAGTTATACTATTTTACATTTAATATTTTAAACTTTAATTACATATATTATTTAACTTTCAATTAGACTGATATAATTGGATTGGATGGTATGGCTAAATAGAAGTAAAGCTTTCTGCTCCGAAAATTATGTATCACAGATAAAAAAAGTTATATTAAAATGCATTAATTTTGTACTGTAATAACTCCTAGCTTGTAATTAGGTGTTCTCTCTTCTTCTTTTTTTTGGATAGATAATAAGAGGTTTTATTTATAGAAATAGGCACAACCCAAGTACACAAGAAGTGTACATGAGAATCTCCTATATAGAGTTTACAATCGAAAGAAGAAAGTCGTGGACATTATGTCCATTACAAACAAGGGCCCTTGCCCATAAGAACAATGATTTAAAGAAGAAATTTTTAAGCTCATCTATTGTTCGCTCCCGATCTTCAAAGCATCTAGCGTTTCGTTCCTGCCATGTACATCAACACATATATATAGGAACGATTCTCTAAATGGCTATCACTTGTGAGTTACCTTGAAGACCTCTCTAGCTTGCAAGGAAATCCACCAATCTGAGAGAAATGATTCATGACAATCCCATTGTCATGAAAAAATCATCCCACATGGTCCTGGCCACCTCAAAATGTAACAGTAAATGATCTATTGATTCCCTGTTTTCTTTGCATGTACAGCACCAGTCTAACACCATCAGTCGGTGTTTCTTTAAGTTATCTGTAGTGAGAATCTTGTCCAAAGATGCTGCCCATACAAGAAAGGTTGCTTTTGAGGGAGTTTTCGTCTGCCAAATGCTCTTTCATGGGAACTTGGCCATACCATGGCTCGATAGAACTTGGTAAAAGATTGAACAGTGAATCTACCTTTTGCAGGATGGGCTCCAATCCATCCTATCGGCTGTACCCTCAGTCATGGTTACAAAATATAAAGTTGCATAGAACTATGTAATAGTCTCCAACTCCCAATCATGGGCTGCCCTAGTGAACTCAATATTCCATTGAGAAGCGCCACTGGAAATGACCAATAGATCTGAAAGAGCTACTTCCTTTCCACGTGTAATCTCAAAAATAGCCGCGAATGTGTCCCGGAGGCTTCTTTCTCCACATCATTTGCCATACCAAAATTTAACACACAAATCATCACCTACCACAATATGTTCATGTCTTCTAAAGGTCTCCCAATGTCTCCGAACAAATTTCTACAAACCCACCCCATATGACTCTCGTACCTCATTCAAGCACCATCCTCCCCAAGTTTTTCCAAACTGTGCATGTATAACTGACTTTCATAGAGCCCCTCTTTCATGTTGATACCTCTACAACCATTTACCTAGCAAGGCTTGATTAAATTTTGTCAAGTGACGAATACCCAAGCCACCTCTCAAAACTGGAGTACATACCGTTGGCCAATTGATCAAATGAAATTTGAATTCTTCCTCCTGTCCACTCCACAGGAAGTCTCTGTGTAGCTTTTCAATCTGGTTGGCAACCTTTGTAGGGAGCGGGAATAATGACAAGAAATAGGTGGGTAAGTTAGAGAGCGTACTTTTAATCAAAGTCAACCTACTACCTTTTGATAAATACAACCTCTTCCAAAAAGCCAGTCTGTATTCCACCTTCTCTCTTCTGTACTCTTCTGTGTATTTGGGCTATGGCTACTTGGTTTAATAGAACTTCTTTTTACTTATCAAATTTTTTTTAACTGTAATAATTATAGTATTGCCGACATGTTTCAGTGCTGCTTGACATTAGTGTTCAACGATTGATAACAAAGAGAATGAAAGTCTATCGGGCATAGTGGGATCACTTTTTTGCAAAAGACAATTAAAGAGGAGCATGATTGAATGGATGTAAATGCATGGCTAGATGCAAATATGCATCTTAAATATATCCTTACGCATGGATGAGTTTGGCAATAAATGACAATAGTATGGAAAATCAGCAATATTTGGTGTCACATCACAATTTCAGTAAATGGCACATAATTTCAGTATTTAGTGCCATGAATTCAGATTTCTAAAATCATCAGCGTGTTGACTTTTAAGTCATCATCTATTGTAAAATATGTTGTAGGTGGTAGTAGATTGAGAAAAATACTAGTTGTCAAGATAACAAGTTTAGGACAATTTAATTTTCCTTTCTTGACATGTTCAGGAGTAAAGGGGAGGGAGGCTTATACTTTTACTCTTAATCAAAAGGCTTGGATTGGAGGCCTTTAAGACTTTTGGTCAAAGAATTTGAAATATGTGTTGAAAATAGAGCATGCACATTGCAACTAATGACCTCGTAAAGGGGAGGCTTTACATTCTTACTAATTTCACGGCTTGGATTAGAGGCCTTTAAGGTTACGTTTGGATAGTAAGATGATTTTAGATATTTTGTGAATGGTAGTGAAAAAGTAGTAAAAAAGTAATGATAAAATATTGAATAGTAGTAAAAAGTAGCGAAAAATATGTGAAAAATAATGATAAAATAATGAATGGCAGTGGAATGTTCTCAGAACATTCTACCACCCAAACAGAACCTAAGCCTTTTGGTCAAAAAATTAGAAATATGTGTTGAAAATAGAGCATGCACATCACAACTAACTTTTGATGTTCACAGCCACCCATATTTACTACTACATTTGTACTGTTAATTTACCCTATCTACCAAGCTTTGCATAAGCATGAGATTTCACTGGGTTAAGACTAATATAATTGAGCATGATACAGGTGGTGGTAGCATCGATCCTAAGTATCAACTATATCTGACTTGTGTCTTTGGTAACTGTAAGCCTAATATTAGATGTCCGGACAGTTCTTAGTGGAGAATATTCTTTATCGAATGCAGGATTTTTGTAATTTATTACAAATATAGGAACTTTTGCATTGCCATGAAAATAAATTTGATCTTGAATTTCTGACAATTATGTGAACTGTAGTCATTAGAATTTTAGCTGCTGGAAAGCAATGGTTGATCTTACTGAACAGAGAATTTGATTTGTTGTTAAGCTTAAGCTTCAAAACACAAATGACAAACCAACTACAAATTTCTCTTGTTAATCTGTTTCTGTCACTATCACGTGGGTTATCCTGCTATTTCAATTTACTTTGGATTATTGTTTGACTTCAGTCCAATTTTACCCCATAATAACTTTTCTAATCTACCCTCGGATGAAGGATTTTTATCTCTCACTTTCAAAAATATTATCTTTCCCTCACATCAACTGATAACAATTTATAATATATGCTTTATAAGCAAAATGATTGTTTTCCAGGACTGTCTCTAGTAAAGATTGCTGCTTATAAAAGTAGGAAACCATCCTAGTCAGTAGTCAGAGACTTGATGAAAATCCTTATCTTTCCTTCCAGAGTGAGCAAGCCTAAAATACTGTCTTAAGATTTAAAACTTTGAAAAGACTAGATTTCTCCCTACCAAAATGAAATGAAATGAAAAACATTGTATATAGACTATTAATTATTATGTTTCAGAAAAAATCTCAGTTTTGTACTATTAGTAAGTCAATTAACTTCCCTGGAAGCCACTTTTTTGTAGATGTTCTGGTATTTTTCCAAAGCATTATTAAAGCATGGCCTAACCTCAATTTGTAATAAACCTTCATGAATTGCAACGTATTTCACTCTAGATTACCTTTTCTCCCGGTAGTACTGCATCATCTTCTGTCATTGCTCTCTTAACTGCAAGCAAACAACTGTGCTTTGTTTTGTTTTTTCCCTTCCATCTTTCCAAAACAGTTGATTAAAATAAAAATATCCTCTTGTTTGTATTTTGGTTTTAGGTTGCTGATGACAATTGCCGTGGAACTTGTTCTATGCTTTGAGTGGAGAAGTCATGGCCGTGAGAAATGGAGCTTGATACTTTGCTAACAGTCTATTGATTTTACATGGTGAGATCAGCTGCCGAACCAGAAAGAATATAATTATCAAAAGTAGCTTTTAGTAGAAAATATAACCGGTCATATATTGCTAGTTTGATCTGGTTTGTTTGAATACTGGATGGGATGATCACAGAAGGCTGAAGATATTCTTTTGTGGAAATTGTTTGCATCAGTTCCCAGGTTTGGTTTGGAGTTTGGTTTGAGTTGAATGTGAAGTAACGTGGACGAGTTATACTCCTCATTTTTGCACTGTGCTGCATTTGGATGTCACGTGGGAATTTAGGTTCATTGTTCTTTGTGAGAATTGCACAAGAATAAAATCATCGTGTAAAATCACCTATTGACCAGAGTTGAAAAAGAGATGTTTACAAACTGATGATACATTGATACCGACTGAGTTTTGAGCAGTCAATACGTAGACAACATTTTGCATGCTCTTCACCATCATTTGCTTGATGGCTGCCGATTTTTATTATGTTTTATTTTATCTTTATAAATTTTTATGGTCCTTTTTAATTAAGTTAATTTTATTTTTAATTGATGAAATCAATGGAACACATGATTTAAACTTCAAAACAATGATGGCATGAATGTTGGAGGGGGAGGATAATTCCGCCGTCATTGTGGTGTTTGATGTGATCATGTTGGCATTCTTAAGGAGAGTATGTGTGTATGTGTATTTTTCTTTTAATTGTAAAGGATACGGACTTCAAGTTGTTAGTTTTTTTGCTTAAGCATGTCATTGGTGATGAATGGATGCAAGATTCGGGAAGTGCTTGTGAACCCAACATCATGAGCGAAGCGGAAATGTCGAATTAAGGACGGACAAAAAGAAAAGCTCCGCCATTTTTAGGGCTAAAATATCTTTTGATCTTACTATTTTTTAGCTGATCGTGTTGAAAAGTAGTGTGGGGTTTTCAAAATGCAGATTACATGCTCGATCGCCTTCATTCCCCAAAGACTGCTTGTGGGCTTTCTCTCTCTCTCTCTCTCTCTCTCGATTCTGTTTCTCAGATGCCGCCATTTCATGCGGATGCAGTCAGGAATGCATGCATCTACGATTCAATTTATTAACTGACTATAATGATTTGTTGAGACCCCATTTGTCTTCAGATGTTGTTTTCCTGGGCAATACTCCCCCCCCTCCTCTAAAAAAAAAATAAAAAAAATCAATATCTTATCACAAAAAAATTATTGTCCTTTGATCTAGTTTTTGGTGGAGAATTAAAAGCAAACTAATCAAGGGGTACTGTGACCGAACATCCAGATGAATCACTATAAGGCTATAACTCAGCTGTTGCCAATATATGAATTAAACTATATATCTGACAAGTACAGAACTATCCCCGTGAGGATAATTTGGAAATAAATTCTATTTGTTTATGTTTGGTGTCCTAATGCAAATCGTATTAATTTATAACTAATAAATTATCTTATGAATTCTTGTTAATTATATAATTATTAGTTCTAGTGATGAGGATTAATTTCTTTCTCGATTTTTCTTAATTCCTCTACCAATTCTATGGAATATGGATGATGGCCGATTTTCTTTCTCGAAATCATGAGGATAAAAGTATGATATAATTTCAAAATATATAGGGAATCCCCATTAGAAAGAGAATTTCAAAGTAAATATCAAACACGACACATGAAGGATATATATATACATACATATATATATATATATATATATGCGTGTCCAGATGACATTAGTTAATTAATGAGCTAGCTGTACTGAATTGCCTCTTGATATTAATCAAGTAGATATAAAATATATGACGCTAGCAGCTAGTTCATTGAAGCTTGACTAAGACTAAGACTAAGCTTGTATGAATATTTTAGATTAACTAAGCTTGAAGAAATCGAGTTGCATCATAATCAACCTTCGAACTAAATTTACTTAGATCACTGGCGTCAACAATTGGTCCAATTCTAATATATTCTGCCAATAGAGAAAATGACTATTTTATTCCTCTGTATTTCTACGAAGAGGACAAAAATAAAAATGTCTGTTCTGTCCTGGTCTAGGTCTGCGGCCCCACTCTTATAGGATTAAGAGTGCAAATTATCTCCAAACAAAACCTATTTGGGTGCAACACATGACTCATGATAAACTTGGGGAATCATGTCTTGAGAATTAAAAAACAGGTTTCAACTTGGCTATTAAGAATTATGCATGCAAGCATTTGAGATTTTGCTTGATTATATATAATCACTCAATAGTCGCTCCAGTTAATTAACAAAGAACTTGCAGTAGCTTGAATTGGGGCTTCGCTCTACTCTAGATAGAATGAGGTGATCTTTATCATTTATTATGAAAATTTTTATATATCACACCAACATTTTACTATATTCAATTATGATAAATATATCACATCTTATATAATAAGATGATAATCTGATGTATAGTGTAACATATAGTATAAATCATTAATTATATATGTTAGTGTTCAATAGAGTAGTACTACTTTTGCTCACTACACAAATTGATCACTTCCAATTGAGTTCTTTCCATGTTATAAATTTGTTTTGAGCGAATTTACAGATTTTGTTTCCTACTGCGTCAAACCTACACTGCTTCAGTGGCTTGAAGTAAGCAGCTAATTATACGTGGCGGCCATCTACACGCTCCAAAAAGCAAAAGGGGAAAAGTGATTTACAGGTGTACGCATTGTGTTTTTGTTTGGCCAAGTACGTACTCAAGATGGGCCATCCTCTCACGATATCTTACAGCCGTACGTATTAAAAAAACTATATATATATATATAAGTGGGAAGGCATTGGCAAGATTCACGTTCTCATTACTATATCATCGACTAATCAAACGTCGACGTGACTCAACCATGACATGAACTCCATCCATGTTTTAAGCTTTGAAAAAAATACAAAGTACTATTGATTTTCTACTCCACGAACCACTTTTTTGATCAATTAGAAAAACTAGAGAGGGACGGGACCCATATATATATATATAAAGTTAACATTTGGAGAGAGAAACAAAAATAAATATACACATTGATGCTATTAAATTATTAAAAAAAAAAAAAGAGGTAGAACAGAACAGGATAAAATTAAAGCTGTATAGAAATAATGGTACAATAGAAAATGATATAACACGGATCGAAACCTTAAATGACATGTTTAATATTTGAAAAAGTATACGCAGACGTGGATTAGTAAAAGAATATAATGATGGTCTTGTAATACTGGTAATAGAAAATTAGACACCGAGAGAGAGAGAGAGAGAGAGAGAGGTGTACGTGTTTGCTTGGGAAGGGCCCACAGGAGAGCCCCCCCCATGAAGTCCGGCTTAGCACGCGCAGTCAGGGAAGTGGGGCCCTTTAAGAGGCCCACGCACGTCCATGCAAAAGCGTGGAATTTTATGGCCATCCCTTGTCGGGAATTTCGAGGGCTTAAAACAAACGACGCCGTTATCGTGAGCCATCGACAATGGCCGACGAATTATATTAATGATCATCATCCCCTGCATTCGCATGTATGTAGTTGTCGTTGATCATCATTGTTCTTCTAAGATCGGATTTTGATGAGAGCATCGAGTGTACCGCAAATTAAGGAAAAATATATACTCCGATTGATCCTATGTACTCTAGTAATTCCTACGCATGCAATAGGGACTGAAAATAATTCCATTTTTCTCAGCACTAAAAAGTAGAAACGACGTTTTGCTAATTAGTAGCTCTTATCATAATTGGTGATTGGTCGAAATAGTCATTGTTGGATTATTATATTATATTTTATATATCTATATATATATATATACACACACACTGTTATTTGCCCAAAAAGGCAGATTATATATATATATATATATATATATATATTTGTAGGCAGTAGGTAGAAGAAATGATAAAAACCTAAACAACCCAAAGGGAGAGGCTATAATAACCTTAGGACGGCTAGCTCGTCCATCCTTTTTTTTTTTTTTAATCTAATCGATTTTAATTTTAATGTCTAAGATGCATGATTAGAAGAAAGAATCCTAGTTGGGTGTGAAAGTAATATAAGACTACCTGATCAAAAGGGACAAGGCATGGATAAATACGAATGCATGCAACCCAATATCTATAGGGTTAATTAGTTAGTGATGGAACCTAATTATATATAAAATTAGATTTTTCTAAGAGCTAGCGATATTATAAGTTGCTGATCTACTGGTGGTGAAGCGCCTGGCCGCTGAGATATATAGATACTCATGATGATCATGATGTAGATCATTGAATGGCTGCACGATTTGGCTATACTCGATCGCTCATGTGGAAGTGTGAAGATCGCATGGCTGCTGACTTTATGTTTAAGATGTGTATATATGATTGCTTCATATACTCGATCCAAGATATATAGGGGAAACCTTACGTACGGTTTATATTAATGCCATATATAAAATGGTTGCCTTGGGCAACAAATATTGGATTCATCGAACTCATTTCATATTGATCATGACATGACATATATGGACAACCCAATCTATTAATTCGCTTTCTTTGGGAATGTAGACATCCACCAAGAAATGACTTCACTGTTGAAAAACCACCTACCAAAAATTGTAGCTATTGATCATCAACACATTATCTCACACACTCTCTCTCTCTCTAGATCTCTCTCTCTCCCCCATGTGTTTTCACACAATCTAGTCTTGATACACGGCGTTCTATATATCTATGAAAAACCACCGTTCACTTTTAAGAAAAATAATTGATATTATTGGTAATCATCAGTACGTTTAATTTGAACATCCTTGCACAATGGATTCTGAAATTTTAGCAGAAATGAAAACCATCAAATATTATGAGTGATAAGAAAGGAAAGACAAAAGGCCACTTGCCATGCAAAAGTGGTACGGTCAATATAATACATATATATATATATTTATATATATAATACACACACAATTTAATTATTTTTTTTATCAGATAATTTGTGATCTGTAATTCTTTTTTGGTGTCAAACTTATATACATCTAAAAGTCCTTGGTCTTTTTGTATTACCTTAAATTTAAACGCAGTTCATATTTACGGTCTACTAAAATACATATCGAAACACTTTAATTAATAAGCGGAAGTTCTTGAGATAAAACCACATATATATACTCTCGAGTTCCACAGATTAAAACTAGATCTAGGGTTAAGTATTTCTTTATGGTTTACATATATATGGAGTCATATATATATATATATATAAGAATAGTATAAAAGCTGTACTTAAATAATCCGATTAGATAGATCGCATGCAAAGCAGTTCTTGCAAGTGGGATGATCTAGAGGCGATTAGCGTCGTATACATTTGAAATACAACGTCCTATAAGTAATAACTGTGTTAGAGAGAGAGAGAGAGAGAGAGAGCGCACTAGTGGTCCGGAAAGGAAGAAAAAAAGAAAATGCAAAAGGTGATCTCTAAGTCAATTTGAGTGTAATTGCAAGTACCCTTTTGATAGTAAAACTAATAATCACAATTGCATCCAAATAATGATAAAAAGGAAGAAAGTGGCAGGTTGTGTAAAGAAAGCATTCGCCAAGAACCAGCCGGCCAAGGAAAAAAGGAGGGTACGGTGTATTAGAAAAATATGAAAGATATATAAATAAACAAAGAGTTCGAAATGATGAGGTTTTAGTGATGATGGTGAGTGGGAAGCAGTGAAGAAAAAAAAATGAATAGAAAAGAGTGGAATATTTGGGGTGTGGTGACATGCAAATGGGGGAGTGCGTTGCTTCTGTTATCTTTTTAAATTTATCTACATTTATATAATAGTCAGCTCTGAGGTCGTAATTTCCTATGCATGTGTACTTTGATCGAACCAAGCAAGCGTGCCTTTGCTCTCAGAGATGAAAGAATTAATTAACAATGACACATATATTGATTGGTCTGTCCCAATTTCTCTAACATTTTTCACAGGTGACTCATTCCGTGATTGTGTACCCCTTTCTTTTTCTGTGCATCTGTGGTACTGTCTTCCCTTATAAGCTCGAGAAAAGATAAAGCAGGAAAATTTTCGAATTCATGGTACATCATATGTATAGCTAGCTAGCTAGTACTGATCACGTTATGATAACATGAAGAAATCAGAACTATTAATCATTGTAAATTCCTGCTGGTCAGACCAGAATATAAAATTTGATTACTTATTCAATTGTTTATTAATGGCTTTTGGTTTGATCAAAGCGATATATTGATCTATATATGAAGTGTTTAGTCAATTGCACATTAATGATTAGAAATGGGCTCAATCAACGTAAGTGGTGATCAATGGGAATATCCTATCTTCTTTAAATGAAAATTATGAGAAGTTATTATTTTTTATATGATTTCAATATGATTTTAATTAATAGTATTATTGACTAAAATTTTCTCAGTCTTTATTGACTCGGGGCTCTTGATTTTTTTGTAATCTTTTTAGATTATAGATAATGTGATTTGAGTTTCTATTGGGATGTTATAAATGATATCAAAATCTATATTCCCAATGAAAAATATATATGAGAATTGAGTTGTGCCCCTAATGATGGAGTACTGGCCCAAAGAGGATGTCAGAGATTTAAGGGGGAGAGATTATAGTACTTCATGTAATAAAAATAAGGGTATGTGCTATATGACATACACATGATTGCTTAAGAATGAAAAATTATTACTCTTTATAAAATTTTAATAATAAAACTTCAAATATATTTTTTGATTAGTCATTCTGATTTATATATAAGTAATGTGGGTTTAAGGCTTTTCATTAAGGCATTCAACTTATGAGTAAAACAACCAAGTTTATCCACATCGAATGACAACGTAAGTGCCCAAATTATCAGGTGATCACATGAATCATAGGATAGGATATAGAATATTATTTGTTTTTTTATTTATTCTTCAATTTCTTGGCTAATAGGTGGTATAAGAAGTTGTGTTTAATGATATATATATATATATATATATATATATATAAAAAGGAAATCATCAGTTCTTAGCTTGCTAGGCTTTAACTGAAAATTGCTTGGATTTTAATTAATTTCTACAAGTATCTCCCTGCAAATCCACTATAATTGAAGAGCAGTAAGAGGCCAGCCATGCCATGTTAAGTTTATAATTAATCTTAAATATTGCGTGAGAGAAGCTTTGCTTGCGTTCCAAGAGGACATGCACAAATTACAATATATATATATATATATATATATGCAGTCTAGGGCTTATTTAAGAAAAAAAGAAAAGAAAAGAAAAGAAAAGAGAATTTAATTATTGAAAGTTGGCTCCCTTTTCCCCTTTAGAACGATATCATCAAACAGCGCAGCGCACTATGTACTAGAATGCAATGCCAAAACTATCCAACAAGCCTACAAAAGGCATCGATCTTCTCCCTGCACCACCATCAAATGAAGTATCCACGCACAACCCTACCAGCTTTGTCTTAAGGACTTGTCTCTTTCACAATATTGATAAAGTTAGCCATGTTGTCATGCATGCAGCATTTTGTGTGTTTTTGTTTGTAAGATGGATTTGGGAGAGAGAGAGAAAGAGCTATATACCTTTTCTTTCACACTATATATATTGATATATTGTTTTAAAGTTTAGCCTAAATTGAGATACTAATTTAAAGTAAAAATAAAATCGTTTAGATATATATATATAATATGTTCTGATGGCCTAATAATCATGCACTCCTGGTTGAGTGTGTGGGTGTATATAATATATATATGTGTGTGTGTGTGTGAGTACTCTGTGTATATATATATATATATATATATATATATATGGTGCCATTGCTTTTATAATTAGTGAAGATCAGCATTGCACTGATTTAAACAGAATACTCAAAACAAGGAAAACGAGAGGAAGAAAATCGTGAGTGTGCAGTACTGTGCAGCATCTTAACTATAACCCCTTTAACCTTTTCTCTCTCTAGCAATCTCTTTATGGAAAATAAAATGCTTTTTGTCCCGATCTTGAATCTCGATTTCTAATTTTTTTACATATTTTTTTAAGTATTTTTAAATAATATTATAATTTTTTTTTTTGCATTTTTTAAAAATATTTTAAGATGTTACAAAAATCATATAAAAAATATATTTTTTTACAAATCTTTTTTAACCACTTAAAATATTTTTTTAAAATATAGAAAATAAAACATTATTTAAAAATATTTACTTAAAAATTATGTAAAAAAAATTAAAAAATAATTAAGATGCAATTGGGATCCCTAACATCTCCCTCTAGTCTCTCTTTATATATGTCGCTTCACTTTATTTCTTGATTTTGATTTCTCATATATTTACTATTTATTATTATTTAATGATTAAAGAAGTAACTATTAGTATTTATCTTTTTTATTTTTTAAAAATATTTAAAATAAAAAAATATAATTTACATTAACAGAAAAATAACAAGTGAGTAAATTAAAAAAACGAGTACTTTATACATTACAACATAAAAGACTTTTTGCAGCATTTGATAAGTCGACGTAAAAAACTTTAAAATCGTCGTAAAAAATTTCAAAATCGTCACAAAAGTTTCAAAATCGTTGTAAAAAGTCATTTGTCGCGTTTTGAAGATCACGGGTTAACCATGGCTATTTGAGCGTGACAATAAATCTAATTTCTCGCCGCAATGCTACTATTTACGACTAGAAAATGCAATAAATACTACTATTTGTGATAAAATTTAACTCTCAACTAAATAAAATGCAACCAAAAATTTTATTTGTTGTAGTGATACATATATAAAATGCATGTCATATATATTGAGTAATGATATATGTAACAATTTTCATAACATATGATATAAAATGATGATATTTTTATAAAATAAGATTATTTTAATATGATATTTTACAATAATATACATATGTGTGGTAAAAAATAACGTTTTTATCAGTTTTCATACTGTGTTTAGGTTGGCTACGAAATGCGTCTCGTTCTGTGTTCAGAAAGAATTGCAGAAATTTAAGCAAAGAAAAAAAAAAATAGAAAGAACTGCAGAAATTGAAGGTCAGTTGACTGCTTAATTGACTGGGCTCAGAAATAGTATCCACATGCCTCCAGAGCCCAAGGTAAGCCGTTGTCACGAGCCTGACAAACGCCATGCACAATCTCTCTCTTTCAACTTTTAACAATTTTTCTTTTTAAATTATAAAAAAAAACCTTTAAAATATAATTCCCCACACTTTCACATGCATGGACTGACATAGACACTCATTATACCACATGCACATGCAAACAGACCTCTCTCTCTCTCTCTCTAACTCTCTCTCATTCGTAAAAATGGAGCCTAGCTAGCTAGTGTATTGGATCGCACTGATTTTTCATACAAGGGAGTTATGATGATGGCATTGATGATGGTGTGATGACGAGATTAAAGCCAATTCCTTTTCTTATTATCCGGCCATATTGATCGCACTCTTCTCTTTATGAGTGGGGGAAGAGAAGGGCAAACCCCACTTTCTGGAATGGGAACATGCACATTACAAAAGCAATTATCATTAGGTTTCCCCAACTCTTAAGTCCCCACCCCCGCTCCCACCTCTTAGTACGGTACTAAATCAAATCCAATGCTCTCTGGTACATTATATCATCTCTCTCCTATCAAACGTCACGAGAGGATCCCATGCATGATTATTACGTAGACACCAATACATGCTTTATATTTTCCCCGAAGTTGATCATAATTGGTTGGTTGCTGGCTCTATGTTTGTATACATAATATATATATATATATGTATGTGTGTGTTGTTGGGCTTTTTCATTCACTGACTCGATCGGTACATCTTTCGGGCCCCGATTTTCAGCCATTTTCTTCCCTTTTTCAGAAAGCGATCCCCTTTTTTGCCCTCCTTTTTTCATACTGTTCTCCCCATTAGGGTTTTACATGGAGGACAGATGCAGATTGGAGGGTTTTACATATAGTACTAGAACGAGTTAGGAGGCCGGCTGTTTTATCATTCCGCCATTGACTTATTACGGCCTGATATTATGGTACATGGACTCCCAAATAATCCGATCAAAGAAACGATTTGGACATATAAAAGTTTTGAAATTAAGCCCGATTTCGAGTTTCGGTATCATTTGGCTAGTCTGTGTGGGGGACTAGCTAGCTAATAACTCGACAAGTGACATGTACATTAGCGACAAATTACGATACATGGGATAGTACTTGAATGACGTGGGTGATCACCAACCTTTCCTTCATTTTAGATCTCCAAATTATTATGCAAGTTGTACTATACATATATATAACCCAAAGAATTTAATGATTTAAGCAATCTTATTGCTGCATGTATGCTAAGAAATTAGAAAAATTTTAAATGTAAGTAATATTGAATATTCATATATGCATTAATATTGAAGTAAAAAGATGGATTTAATAAAATATTTAAATTTAAAATATAAAATATAAAAACAACCAATTAAAATGTATAAGTGTGCGTATGGGTACGCAATGCTATTTGTATGTAATATTATTCAAAAAATTATGATATATCTAAATTATATATATATGCACAAAATATATATTTATTTATAAGAGAGCGCGCGAGAATTAAGGATGAAATGGGGCAGGTGCCTAGAATCTTGAGGATTAAATTTGGTAGAAAAGCATCGCCATCAAGGTGCCTTGCTTTCATGCTTTGATTCCAAGCTTAAGTCATTCCATGCCCATGCACTGTCACCAGTGACCATGCCTTTCATCTGATCAGGCTAGCTGCCTTTATATGGAAACACTGACACACTTCTATTTTTTCCCTGTAGGAACAACTTTTCTTGATCTCTAGAGGATTGGACCCTAAATATTGCATTACCATCAAATTAAAGAAGATGATCAACCAATTTTGAGTTGTAACGTCGAATTTTTAAAGTACTTTTCTACTTTGTAACAGAAGATCAATTTTCTAATCACTTTTAGTAGCGCTCCATCCATCAAAATCAAAACTGATCAGTAGCTTTTCATCATGTGTTTATGGCTTCCACAGTTTCAGTTAGATCGATTCGTTGATTGACTCATTGACCCATGCATCTTTGAAAGGTGTTTTAGAGAGAGAGAGAGAGAGAGAGAGAGAGACCACGTTTGATGGGCTGGAAAGAAAAAGACCAGGTTTTCAGGAGGAGAGGCCGGAGCTAGCTAGCCAAAGAACAGCCACCATTGTTCAATTTAAAAAGCAATATGCAGTTGTTTTAAAGTTCCAACGTCCAAAACTTTTGTACCATAATAGAGGTTTAAACTAAAAAGAACAAGAACAGGGAGAGAAGAAAAGTGGATAAATTGACAATTAAGGGGCTGTACAGTATTGCAGTAATGGTGGGAGGCACATGGCTTTAGCAACCAATGTCTAGCAAAGCCCACGTCGATGTGCTTCGATCCTCGGGGTGTGGGGAAACACCATCATGCATGCCAAAGTCCCTATTTATTTGTTTATAATTACCTCTTAATAACATATACTCCAATGTGCTAAGTCGCATTAATAACTTATTAAGGACAGGTAATGCCATTAATTATACCCCGCCCACTTATTTCATGTAGGGCACTCCCACCTTAATTCTCTCAATTTCATGCCGCATCGATCTGGCCAATTCATGGAACGTCTGTCCGCTAGCTGTTAGATTAGAATAATATTGCAAGTGTCAAATTAAGAAATTCATATTAATTAATCAATACTACGGGATTTTTCCATTCATATTAATTAAATCATCTCGTTGAAAATGAGAAACTATTATATATATATATATAAATATATCATCGAAATTATATTAGCAGTACTTTGCACAGAACTACTGCATATATAGATACATATATTAACTATATATATAATTTCTCATGAAAGCATAGTAATTAAGTACGTAGAATTAAATATAAACTCCATAGTATATGATCCATTAATAGAACAGATTGCCATATATATATTTTATTTGACATTAGACGTTCAAGATTAATTAGTATATTAATTTGATCATAGTTAATATTAATGCAATTAAAAATTTCTAGCTCGACATTGATGTTTCCTGCCCTCAACAAATGGAAGCTATTTATAAGTTTGTATGGATGACGGACGTACACATATTTTAAGATCAGTATATTTTAAGATATTCATATAAATATATGCATACACACACATACACACATATCTATATATATATATATATATATAATTGCTACGATCCATATAATTCCAAAAGGGATTATTGAAACCTGATGAAGACTTTTATATATCCTAATCCGGAGAGAAATGAGCGACGTATTAGATTAGCTTTCCCAAAACCCTTGTTAGGGCTAAAAAGGACCTTTTTGTGATATCCAAAAAAGAAAGAGCCTTTCTAGTCATTTTGTCCTTGAAACTTGCCCTAAAGTTGTTAGCTGGAGGTCCCATGATATTTTTCCTTCAGAAAACAGGTGGAGCATGTATTTCGTCTATATAATAAAGTCAAAATAAATATATTACTGTTCGACCTCCTAAGAATAATAAATATTCAATCTAAGTACTGACTGACCACCATCTCTTTCTCTTCTCTCCCTCTCTCTCTCTCTCTCTCTCTCTCTCTCTCTCTCTCTCTCTTATATTCTCATTCTCCTGCAACTATTTCATCTCCACAAGCTTCCAAACAAAGAGAATTAATGGAAAGTGAGATTTGCAAGGTTTATTCTCCTCGTTGTCCTCTGGTGATATGCCTACGATGAAACAGCAAACAGCAACCCTTATCTGGTTAATGGGTATCTCTCTCCTTTTTTATTTCACAATCCCAAAACATTCTCATGGCTCCAGCAGATCCCTCTTTCCAATATAAAGCCCATATCCCTGACTCTTCAATCCATGGCTTGCCTTGAATTAACCAAGCACAAGCTGGTCATCAACAAGGAAGATAATCACAGAAACTGGAGGTTCGGCACACCCCCAGGTTGTCGGATATGACCATGGTTCCAGCTCAAAACCTCTCTAAACAACAACGTCGTCATCTTTCCGGTGGCTATGCTGCAGGCCGTTGCGGTGGTGGCAGTTATAGCGAAAATTTTGTTCTTATGAACCGTGTACAAGGGTATGCATATTGTAGTGTCGATCAATCTTGCTTAGGATCTGATCTAGTCGTTGGTCAGATGGCTGAAGATGAATCCAGAACTAACAGTCTTAACGAAGCTGGGTCGAGCTCAAAGGATATCGGAGAAGAGAGGGATGAGGAATGGCTAAAATTGAGCATAGGCGGTCACGCGGCCAGCCATCAGAACAAGCACGATCATCATCAGGTCGAACCAACGGCCAGAAGAGATTCTGGATTGATCGAGCTTGATCTATTACACGGCGGTAGTAATTCACAGCAAGCAAGACCATTAGCCCCCATCTTCCATGTGCCTGAATTTAGAGCTCCTCGTGCTGCGGCCACTAATTATAGTACTGCATCCTTGTTTTTCCAGCAACCGGCCGGAAGTATCCCAAACTTTCCTCATCAAGACATTAACTGGGCGTTTAGACCAATCCGGCAATATCATATAGGGACTGCATCTTCCTCCACATCGTCATCGTCTTCTTCTTCTTTGATGCCATTCGGGTCGTATTTTACTCAGCCCTTTCAGCTTCATCACTCTGGAATTCATGATGTTTCCGGGCCGAGCTTAGACTTTAGAGTTATTGATCCTCCTCAGAGGCCTCATTCTGGCATTTGGTTTATGCTACAAGCATCCCAAAATCAGTTAAGTGCACATATTAGGAGAGAAAGCCGGTAATAATGGAACAAAAAAGATCAGCACCAATCATTTTTCTTTTTCTCCTTGCTTTTCTTAATTTGCCGTATGTTTGGACTCCATAAATATATGTACATATATAATTCCCTCTGTAACAGATTTTTCACTTGGTTTCTCAATGCAGAGCAAAAGAACCGTTTCTGCCACAGATACCAAAGAGCTACCTGCGAATCAAGTAATATATTGTATCCTCTTAATTGATTAATCTTCACGCGTATCGTTTTATACTTTTTATTCTTAGGTTTTATTTCGAGTTTGTAAAACTGAGTTCTCTCTCTCTCTCTCTCCAAATGATCTTCAGGGATGGAAGGATGACAGTACGATTGTTGAAGAAGTATTTGGTCAATAAGCTGAGACTGGATAGCGAATCAGAGGTATTTAAAACCATTACGGCAACTTCTTTTTATTACAAATGCTTATGCATATATATGATTGATTGGTTTCATATGATGTTGTGCTTATTGCTTATTTATTTCTCATATCTCAGACTAGATTAATGTCAAAACGTAAGGAAAAACAAAAACGTAAACCGAGTCTATGCATGAATATTGTACGGATATATGGACACGTAAAGTTGCTGTTAATTAGAGGCATGAAAGAAACAGCAGAACTTAATAAGTATTTCTTCATATATTTCTTCTGTTAAAATCATATTTAGGTGGGAAGTATACTTCTAGGAATTAGCCATCTTCTGCTTTTGGATTATTAGCCTTTCAGCTCAGAATCTACTGCTAGCCAGCTTTGTTAAACATAGCTTGAAATCAACATTAATTTCTAATCATGGAAATGACTACCGTTCCCAAATTGGTCGTAAGCTTTTATGGGTCTATTCATTTTTGGATCAGATGTTTTGGTAATGGAATATTTAGGTGTAAAGTTCAAGTGGATAAATCTGGATGTAGTTCAGAAAACTACCTACCACCAGCCGCTTGCCACAAACCCCAGGATATATGGAAGAGACTGATCGATGATAGTTTTTATCTTTGTGGTATATAGATGCTTGGGGTAATTTACTACGAAAAACCATTCATTTATATATATATATATATATATATATATATATATATGAATATATGACAGTAACGTTTGAATGATCTGGCAACAGTACCTCTATGTAAAACAGGAGAACGTACAACCAAACAGCTTAAAGTGCCGTGCACACTTCACATAAAACTAATTAAACATATACATGATGATACGCATGACATATACACACAAATACATACATACACATAAATATATTCTTAAAATTAAGGTTATATATACATATAGCATGATTTATCAAGTGTTTTTAACCACAAAATTTACCTCTTTTGCCCCTTTCTAATCTCTTTGTGAAGTCAATTAAAGATTAGGAACACTAGTACTATATATGTGTGTGTGTGTGTGATGTATATAGACATGTTTAGAGACTTAATTTAAGAGTTAACCGAGCAATCGGATACTCGACGAAGTTAGTTTTAGTACTACAACAACTAGTCCTAACTAGCAACTGATCACGATCAAGAGGTTTACGAGCAGACTAGATAAGTATGTACGTACGTACCGAGAGAATAACTATCAGATAACCTAATGATCGTCACAATTAATTATCTAGTAGCTAGCTAGGACTGAAAATATCCAATACACGAGTAATATTATAAATAAGTGCCAAATATCAGGAAAGAGTTAAATTTCAAGAGATCCTGATTCCTGTGTACCTGTAATTAATGGGATAGCTTGACATAGCTAATGATCATCAGGGTATATATAACACTAAGGGTATAATGCTAATTATATTAAATTGTTAGTAAAGCAATACCTGAAGGCTAGCTTGTCATGAATGTGTGTGTGTGTGTGTGTGTGTGTATGTATATGTATATATATAAACTAGCTGGCTAGGGTAGTATATTTAGTCGTGTAGTTAATTACTAGATTATCTCATGTTTCAAATATTGCAATATTATGATCTTTCTATGACAAACAATATGAGGCGCTTGGTTGCCTTGATCTATTCTAATGATCAATGAAGTATATATGATTTTTTGTTGTGAATAATTTCATGCATGCATATGTAACTGTGACGGGAAAATAAAGATCATGATCGATAGATTGAATTATATTTGTTATTCTACTAGAAACTAATTTAAGATCTCAAATTAGGATTAGTACCTCACTTTTCATGCATCTTGTATTTATAGTCGATATATCAGAATCAAAACTTTTATATTATTAATTTACGAGATAAATAACACATTAATCTCGTGCGTTGAATTAATGAACCAAGTTTAAGGCTGGTTTCATTAAATTAATTAGAATTTAGATCATAATTAATATTTTTGCCAATGTCGTTTTAAAGATTGCTACTTTCTGACTTCAGTTGCTATTATATATATATGTATATATATATATATATAATATGATAAGATTAAAATATTTTCAACACAATAAAATAAAAACAAACTCTACTTATAAGTCTTCTGCTTTTGCCTCTATCAGCTATATGTATGTATATATATATATATATATATAATTGGGAAGATATATCACGATAATATTCCTTTTGATAAGTGCACGTATATAATTTTCAACGATCAATGTTTGTCATATATATATGCACGTCAAAGTACCTCAAAATAGATTTAGTTTACCATACACGTACGTACTTACATGGTAAATATTAGGTACTCAAAACATATATAATTCTGTTCTAATTATATTTTTTTCTTTTGATGGATCTAATTATATTAGTATGCATGCACGAGGGACATTATGTATAGGATCGAATAGAGTACTCTAGTGATCATATAATTATGATCTGTTTATCAGATATTTCACATTATTAATGTGTCCCACGGCTTTATAATTATATGCTTCATGCACACTCTACCATCGATTATATATATATATATATATGCACTAAACTTCCCCTAGTTATAATTATAATTACTATAAATAAATCTAATTAAGTCACTTTATATATAAACGCACACGGCACTTAGCATTATAAAGATCATGTGAAACATATATAATGCCAGTAATATATCTATAGGATACCATTAAAGGATATATATATATATATATATAGTACTCTCAGTCGATGCATGTGTAGCTCATTGCATTAAGTATCTAAACTGAGCGATTTCAATTAATTAATTTCAGGTTGTTAATTAACATGAAGATCAATTAGTATAAATTAAACTTGAGATTATTCTAATTAAGACAGATCAGGTTAAGGTATCGAAACGTAATATTAACCCTTACTATATATGACTAGTACTACATATTATATGATTTGTGCATAAACCTATCATTAATATTCATGGGCATGAGTGTTTGATCATGATCATGTAGAAGGAGGTAGTCAATACGTACGTAGCTAGGTATTTATATTAATGGGGTCAATCTAGATCGATCGGCTAGATTTCAACCAATAATCATGATCCAATATCAGTTATTTTGCAGTATTGAGGAAAGATTTATTCTTATAGCATTAGTACTGTTGAAAACCCTAAATATCTGACCATAAACAATTAAACAAGTCTAAAACTTAAATAAAAATATTCTCTCATTTCAGCATGGCTTAAATTAGTGTGCGTGCAAGGGCTTATTAGAAGAGCTGGTTCAAGTACATGATGAGTAAAACAAGTCGAACATCTATATATACCAAGTTCACTAGCTTATGAATAGGCTCCATGCATACATACATATATTCATGATTTGGCATTGCATTAATATACCACTTCTAGCTTCTAGCAACCTAGTTATTTATGCAAGGACGTTAAGGGCTCTCTCTCTCTCTCTCTCTCTCTATATATATATATATATAATACGTGTGTATTAATATTTATACTTAATTATGGAATGGCACAAAAAGATTGGGCCAAACGTACTGCATGTCAATTAATGGGCATCATGTTCATGTTATACCTTATATATATATATATATATATATAGTACATGTAGACGTGTCTGGGAAAGTTACGTTAGTTATAACCTTAAATGGAGAAAAATTGGGAAAAATGAAATTATTTAAGCAAACTGATAAGAAGCTAGAAGGTACAAAGTAGCAAATAAAGACAAAACATTCGTAACATGATGATCATGAGGGATTTCAATCTATATATTTATATTATTGACAAAAACAACTACATATACACGTACACGTACGTAGTCGATCGATCGTCCTAGCGTTTCTTGAACTATGATCATGAATTTACATAGAGAGAGCCGTAATTTAATGTAGATTAAGACGAGGAGGTATCCAAGTACTATTCATATTAGGGGAATATATATATATATATATATATATATATATATATAATATACTTATATTAACAGGGACGGAACCAGGATTTTGTATTTGGGGGGCGATTGATAAAGTGTACGATGCATATAAATTTTAGAAGAATGATCATCAGTAATAGAAGTATCATGTTTTGTTGTTACCAAACTCTCTAAACGTATATTACTCTTCGAACTGTCTACATCTTTTTTTATTTTTTAAAAAAAAATCAATTATTTTTGAGTACTTGCTTATATTTTTCTATGATTTAAAAAAAAATTATAGATCAAAAATAAATTTGATAACTTTTTAATAAGTAATGATGTAATGCTATTAGATTTTTAACAAACTATATCTCACAATCATACAAGTTAAAGTGAAACTAAATAAGTGAGTATAATCAATCAATTTTATAATCATATAAATTTATAATCAATTTTTTTGTTAGAATTAGACTGTTAGAGTAACTGTAAGATTATGTGAGTTGAAATTTGAGTTTTAGTGAAGTTAAAAGTTAGAATATAAGTGGATATATATTGAGATTTAGGAAAATAATTTTAGTAAAAAAAATTTGGGGGCCAATTTTTATTTTTTATTTATAATATGAGAGAGAATTTTAATCATATATATATAGAAAAATTATATATATTTATATTATAAATAAATTTTTAAAAATCTTTTTTAGGGGGGGTGGTACCCCCACCCACTAACGTGGGTCTGCCCTTGCTTATATACATACACAATGACATACTCCCGGCCTAGCGGATCTCAAGCCGCATGTTTGACTATTATATATATATATATATATATGCATGTATGTATATTTGTCGTTTACATATAAAATGAATACATACATACATACATACATACATATAATATATATATATATATATATTAATAGTAGTACATGTATGCATGACATCCTCATCATTCTGTCTTATCTTATATTGTGAATATCTTTCAATATATATAAGCTAGTGCTCGGGTCAACGTCCCTCTCCATAATTTGGATGCATAATATCCTTCTGTTGTTGAAGGGAGGAGATCATGAGGTTATGACATACAGTATCTTATTATAGTATCAATTATTTCCTAATAAAACAGCTAATGGAAGAACCATGATCTCAAAACTCTAACTCTCTCTCTCTCTCTCTCTCTCTCTCTCTCTCTCTCTCTCAGCTACTTTAAAAAAATAGTCTACGAGTATTTCTACCTAAATACACGTACACTCGATATTCTGTTGTTTTTATAGAATTCATGAATAAATATTCTATCACTATATATATAATTAAGGTCAACTTTATATGCCATAGATCGGCGATTTCTTCATGGGTTGGATCCACTGCATGCTAAGATGATAGATAATATATATCTTCTATGATTGAATATATGTGCGTATCTTGATTCCACTCAATGTCCCCCTGCAAAATGCCAACCCTCATCTTTCACACATGGCATGCAGACTGAATATCACCCAATGATTAGGTTTGATCTATTACCTAGTCTTAGCGTAAATTTAGGACTTCATGATCTCTTCCTCTTTGGGGAGATGATATATATATATTCTAATTCCTGAATAAATATAATTGTGCGTTGGCTTCCTAATTATATATATGTTCATAATAGTCACGACTAGCTAGCCATAAAAACCCAGATTTAAAAAAATAAAACCTAGTCTTGCTAGTTATTTATATATAATAATAATATATTTTGTGATGATTTTCCTTAGCGGCCAGAATTCATTAGAAATAGAGACTTCCCCCACCCCCGCCCCCCTTTAACATGGTGATGAATGACAGTTTAGGGCAACAATCAATGTAGGAAAGCGAAACGATATCTTCAAAGGTGGGGAATATTGATAGGGGCCTACTTTTTTGAGAGTTTATTATAAAGAGAGCATTGACTTTAAGATCATGTAAAAACATCTTCGATCAACCTGGATTATCTTGGCCTAGTTGACACTCAATTCACATAGAAAAAGTTGATGCTTGCAAATCAAAATCATATCGTAAGGTCATGAAAATCACACGTGTGGACCCTGTCACTCTCAACGCCCCATCTAGTGCTGCATGCCTATAAATACTTATAATATAATTATCGTTCCCCTCTCGTCATGCTTTCGCTTATTTCAACTCAGCTTTCCGACAACTAAGTAGGCCCTTTTTCTAATTTCCCCTCTTTTCCTCATCGATGGTGCTTGAAAAGGCACATCAAAACCTTAAGTGGTGCACTCTAGAGATGAAATTTAAAACACCCCATCATTATCTAGTCCAGAAGCAATCGTAAAAAACAAAGATAGAAACAAAACAACATATTAATCTAAAAAATTGATAACCACAAATATACTTCTTACGTCGTGGAAAAGCAATGCATGAAGAAGGAATCCACAACAGAATCATTACAAGTCGTTGAAAATAAAAAATAATAAAACAAAAAGAAAATCCATAAAAATATTGTATATGTACATATTGTTGGTGAATATCTCATGTGATGCATGCATGCACGCACAGATCATCTTTATATGTAATCATATATATAATATTCCTTATATATAATTATTAGCTAATATATATTATATATATAATATTCCTTATATATAATTATTAGCTAATATATATTATATATATAATATTCCTTATATATAGCTAATATAAACAGAGACTAATTAAGGTTTTAGGCTAAGTCTTTAGTTAACGACTATATTATATAATTAGATTTTGTAGATACATGAGGTGGACGAACGAGAATCGAACTAGTGCACATATATTTTAGTTCATGAAGGAATATTTGACCTTCATATTAGGGTTTTTTTTCCCTAGAAGCAACGTGAAAGAGACGTGCATGAGGATCATAATTGGGGTGTAGATATATATATATATATACACATTAATTTATATACGAAGTATAGCACTTAGGGGGCTTTAAAAATATAATAATCGCTCATATTCCTCGCCGTACCTTTTGGATCCATTAATACGTGTTTTCTTTTCTAATCAAAGTGTATTTTATTTCCCTTGTGGTTATAATTGCTTGGATCGATTATGCATTCAATTAGTATACATATACAAATATAAAATAATAAAAGTCCAAGGAAGCATGATTTTGGCTTACGAGCAAAGTCTGGGTGGGTCCCTTTAATGATTAAAATCGGGCAGTTTAAGATCGTGGGGATATGCGGGCAGCCCTCGAAGTTGGATAACCTTGGGCTACCCATTGACCGAAGTCCTTTGGGGAATCTTGGAGTGAAGAAAGAAACAAAACGAAAAAAAAGAAAAGAAAAAGAAAAAAGTTAGATGGAGGAATTTTATGGTTAAAGTAGACGTAACAAAGATTTATATGGCGCAGCGGCATGTGAAGACGTAAGCTAGTGACAAAGCATGACTTCATGAGTACCTAGGTTGATTAAAAATATTGTTCACAAATTTTCAATATTCAAGATAAATTAACTTTCTTGGGGAAAAAATTGATGTAGTGTTGGTGTTCTTAATTATTATTTTCACTATTTTCTATCTAATGTATATAAATATTTTTTTTTTTTCCCTTTTCATTATTATCTTTTTATATTATCATCCTTTTAATAGCTTGAAGTCCGTTAAATTTAATAAAATAACTATCTATAATTATAATAAATTAAATAATTTTTTATTGTAAGTAATTAATCACAAAAATTCATTTTTTTTAATAATGAATATTATCTGTCAACCTTACTTTCAAGTAACTTGAAAGAAATAGTTGTGAACTTATCTAGTTAGAGATGTGGATATAGATGGTGGAAGTATACACATACCAAATACCGAAAGTTAACTGATAACGACAACTTTTAAGAATTATAATATATATATTATATATATACACTTGACATATAATATATATATATATGTGTGTGTGTGTGTGTGTATGTGTAATTTGCTTGTTATCACCATCGATTGGTGAGAAATCGTTGTAAATATTAATTTATCCATGGATAACGATGTTGCCATCATTCTAAAAGCTTTAATTTATTTTTTTTCTTCTTCTTATTATTTAGACTATTACTTATAATTATATATGTTAAATTTACGTACGTGACCCTTTTCGATCATTATTTTAATTTACTCTGGATCTAATTAATTAATTAGTCTGATGGATGATGAGATTGATTGCGGAGCTAACACGTATATATATTGGATAGCAGGTAGAGATAACTTGTAGGGGGCAACAGCTTCAACCTTTCTTAACGTTGCAGCATGTAAGAGATAACATATGGAGTAATACTACTACGAGAGATGTAATGACGACTTTGCTTCCGGACTCCTCAACCACAGATCATCATCATCATCATTATCATCATCATCATCATGTCATGGTGTTGCACTATGGTAGGATTAGTACTACTGCTGCTGCTTGAAAGTGAATGTTCATTCGCTTTTTGTGTATCGATCATCATCATCATTAATATTTGTTTTAAGTTATGATAACGCTTTCGATCGGCCTTTTTCTTTTTTCTATTATGCTTTTTTTCTATTTATTTTTCTTTTATTTGATCACTTTTTTCTCATCATTCTCCAAATATTCATGGAGAAAATAGTCTGGAATACCTTAGCTAAGACGACATTTTTTATGGTTGCAGTGGGGTCAATAACATAACCCCTGTAATTTCAGGCTATGCGGACAGCTAGCTTGATATATATATATATATATATATATATATATATATATATATATATATATTTAATTATTACACATATATATCGTTTCTATAATTGTAATGATTGTATTAATTTACAAGATCGGTAAAGGTTAATTAGAGCACTCACATTCAATGGACCAAAATACTATTGGTTAAAATATGATGACACATCTGGACCCTTATAATAGGATATTATGAATAGTATTTTCTTATATTTGAAAGAGTACCATTCATTCTTAAAGTTAAGTTTTAATATATTTTATTAAAAATAGTATTATAATATAAAATAAAGTAGTAGAAAAAGTAATAAAAAAATAATAGAATAATATTATTTTAATAATGAGAAAAAAAATATAGGAAATGAAATATAAAAGATTTTTTGAAGATGGTTAAAATTTAGAAAAAAAAATTATAAGAAGAAATATGTTTAGTTAAATTTAAAAAAAAAATGTAAGAAACCAGATGTAAATGCTCTTAGTTGCCAACTTTTTAGAACTTACTAAAAAAAAAAAAAACCTAGATATTGTGAGTTGGAAATTTAGGGTTGTAAATGAACCAATCTACTCGACAGCTCGCTGGGCACTTACTCAATTAAACTTAAATTGAACTTAACTCGTAAAAAAAAAAAACTCAATCGTGAAAGCAAATACCCGCTCAATAAATAAATGATACATATTCGACAAAACTCGACTCGACTCGGCTAAGACTCGTTAAAGCTCACTTGTTTATACTCGAGCCGATTAAAATTCATTTATATATTGATAGATATATACACATATATATGTTATATATATATATATTGCTAATAATATAAGTATAGCATTTTTATAATTAAATATGTAATATGTAATATGTAATATGTAATCTTATTACTCATATCTGTATGATGACTAGACTTCATAGTTATATTTTATTATTTGTACAATAATTAATCTATAAAATTTAATAATTTCATATATTAATACGTAGGAAGCATGTAAAATACGTATATATTATGTATATTTATTAATAATATAAATCATATAATATATTATTATGATGAATAAATATCAACTAATTAGATATTAAGATTAATTTTTATTATTTATTTATTTATCTTTAAATTTTATTTAAAAAATTTTAAAAAATCGAGCTCGAGCTCGGCTCGAGTTCGTTTGTGAGACAAGCTCGAATTTGAACTTAAATTAGAAGTTTAATTTATCGAGTCGAGTTTCAATAAAAAAATAAATAAAAATTTGAACTCGTGTATTTTAAATCAAACCTGAGTTAGCCAAAATTTGACTCGATTACCGTCCTAATTAGAATCATGGATAGTATAGATCGGCAAAGATTAGAAGTTGACAGGAATATTCAAGATGTCAAAAGTATTCTTAACCCAACCCATTGAGGCAAAATGATACGATCTTGGACCTGGCTCAATAAACTGGACTCCATGTCAGTTTTGTAGCCTTATCTATTGGGCTAGTTATTAGGCGCTGCATTCTGGAATGGTTTGATCTCGTGAAGAGATAAATTCGGAATGCCAAAACCCAAGAGCGATTCAGACACAATTTTTTTTTATATGAATATTTGTAAAATGAGAGGTAAATATGCAAAATCTAAAACTCATATCTATAGACTCTCAAAATCAAAAGGTTTATATATTATGTTCTAAAAATTAATGCATGCCAAGAAGCTGATTGCTTAATGGCATATAATACGATTCTCCAATTGAAAATTTTGGACTTAAGACCTCCCACCCCTTGTGTATAAATAAATAAACTTGATACATGATTCTAACATGAGATATAAAATAATTATTCCCATGTCATTTCTTATTTCTTTACAAACTTAGTCTATTGACAAAGTTGGATTTAGAATTGTAAATAAATCAGTATATTCGATAGCTCGTTCAATACTTACTTAGTTAAACTCGAATCAAATTCGATTAATTAAAAAAATCTACTTATGGAAAAAATTTCTTTACATATACTTGCTAGATCTGTGGATGACACATACTTGACTAAACTTGACTTAACTAAGACTTGTTAAAACCCGCTTGTTTATGTCAGAATCGACTCATTTGTTTGACTCAATTAAAATTCATTCATATATTGACAAACATATACATACACCTATATACATATATATATATATATGTAAGTATAGGTTAATAATATAAACATAGTATTTTTATAATTAGTAATTTGTACAATAATTAGTCGATAAAATTTAATAATTTCATATACTAGTATGTGGAAACCATATATTAAATAGTTATATGCTATCATATTAAATGTATATATTAATAATTTGTAGAGGCATATAATATATTGTTATTAAAGATAAATGTTAATTAGTTACATATTAATTATATATATACTTTTAAATCTTATAATTCAATATAGGTTCTACTTATTACTTGTACAAATTCAATATTAAATTTTTTATTTATCTAATTTATTAATTAGATTTTACTAAATAAATAAATAACTCGAGCCGAGCTCGAGCTCGAACAAAAGTTAAATAAAAATCTTGAACTCAAATTTTGTTAGTCGGGCTAAATCGAGTCGGCCTATCGAGCTCGACAAACCAAAGACCAGACCGGCTCAAGTCAAGTCAAATACAGGAGGATTGAAGCTTTAAGTTGAAAAAAAAAAATTTAAAAAAGGGAAAATGTTAGTAGTAACCCTCAAACGTACCGCTCATGTATTTAAATTTTATTTATTATTATTTATTTAATAATTAAAGAATTGATTAATAATAAAATTATATATAATTTTAATTTTTCAATAATTCAAGAATGCTAAAAAACATATTTAAAATAAAATAAAAAATTATAATACGCTAAGCAATAAACGATGTACCGCCCTTGATGTCAAAAAAATGACAGTTCCAAATTTTCATGCAAGCCCAATCTTAGATTAGGCTAAAATGGAACTCTCGATTTTCGGTTTCAAAAACCTAACATGGCCTAGAGACTAGGCCAATGTGCAAAAGGCCCCAGATAACTCGGAAGTCGGAAGCATCATATCGCTTCGAACAACACCGTAAAATTTTACATTACCAAATCAACATAATTATTCCATGCCCTAGAATTGCCGATTGTTGTTTAATAAAACTTAGAAGGGACAATTGTTCTTTCCTAATCATTAACCAAATCGTTAAGAGTAATACTATTAATCATCTATTTTCTCATTATTCTTTCATCATCCTATATGTTAGGAACCTAGTAAAACAAATATGAATTTGTGGAGGATGATGATGATGATAATGTGAAACATAGATGAATAGTAAATGAGAACAAGAGAGATGGAATGGATAGTCGCACATTGGGGTATTCGAAACTCCCAATTCCTCCCAATCAAAAAATAACAACAATTTCCACAATAATCTTCCAAATACTTCTCTAAATGCAATTTGGGTAGTTTATACTAAGATGATGTAATTACTAGATTGCCTAAAATACACTACCTGAAATGTAACTATTGTCTAAAATGAAATAATAGGATAAGTGGACCTAGGCTCGAAGCCCAACTTGAACATAACAACACATGATCCTCTTGCAACAAAGTAGGCTTAATAGCAACCCAACTTCTGGCCCATTCTGCCCCTTAAGACTTCAAATGAGAAGCTTCCAATTAGGTCTCCAACGTTAGCTGACATCCATTCCTTCTTCAAGCCTGTCCCCTTCGATGTCTCTACTTTGGGTTCATTGTCACTAAACAACTTAAAAAACTCAACTAAAGTAAAAAGGCAACAACCATTAGTAGGAACCCACTAAACCCACTAATATATTGTCAACCCAAACTTCTCAACTTTCTCTTTTTGTTCAAGGCTAACCTTGCCAAAGCTCACTAGTGTTTTATGGAACTGTGTTGTGTTAGGCAAGGTTTTCAACACCTTAGAAATTTTTGTCTCTTCAACAAAAGCAATTGAAACCTCTGCATGGGGTATGACAAGTTCCACAGTACCAACACCCAGAGTATCATATAAAGGAATACATCCATGAGCGTTCCAGGCCTCCATGCTTATAATCAATTCTAGAGAATTTACACCATAGATGCCACATTTTGCTCCCTCCCCAAAATCACAACTTCGCATAGCATTTTCCACTTTAGTTACCAAGTCACATTCTTCTTTAAAAGTCTGCCACACGAATTTACCAGACTTCCCATCTAAAATCTCGTGACGACCAAGCACCGAATTATCTGGACATCTCTCAACGATCATGCATAATCTTGAACATGATGAAAGCTCATCAAATCCCCATTTGCAAATGTTGAAATGTTGAAAAATGTGAATATATTTGATTAACAACCCAACAACATCTTGCATGTGCTCGTGACTAGCATTAGTAAGATCTACTTTGAAGAATGAAAACTCCAAAATCTACCCTGCTTCACTAGCAAATCATAGCCGTATAATTAATTTAACAACATCACCCATTTGATAAACTCCTCCAATCAAACTTATATCTATTTCTCCATAATACGCGACAAGAACACCAAAACGTATCACTAACATAAGAAATAACATCATGCAACTCAATACATCAAGTCCTATTGCAACTCAACCATTGACATAATTGCCTCCAACATCTGTGCAAATGCAATAGAAATATACATGTATGTAGTGTTTCCCAACCAAAGAGTCATTGTAAAACATTTCACCAATTTGCAGAATAGAAGTATCTTGGTTCTCAAAATCTTGTAAATAGTAGGCGAAATGAATTCTAAGAATCTAATGTTATAGAATGGCTTATCACAACAACACAATTCATAAAAGCAAATTTCAAAACTGTACACGTCACATTTCATACTATATGGTTCACTTTCAAAGGGACAAGCCATATCAAAATTCATCATGTTTGCTGGATTCTCCCTTTCATGAGTGGATGGTGCCAAACCCCTTCCTCTATCAAAAGGTGCAAAAATCATTTGGGTAATTCTTTTTCTTTCCCTATCAAAAGGCTCTAAAATTCCCTTCAGGAGCAAATACGAAAGCACAAGATGCGCCAACAAATTCTTACCCTTCAAATTTGGTAAAAAGCCAGAGTCATGTGGCCTGCCTGCAAAACCAGGTTGTGAAGATGCATTTTGTGGATGTCTAGTTGAGAATTCCTTCTTCGAAGAATGTGCAAGTATTTAAGTAGTAATCTGTCTCAGATCCTTTTAAGGGCTCAGAGCGATGAGATTTTCGAAATCGGCCTCCATAACATGGTATTTGTGTCTATGAGAGGACGAAATGTGAGGGTAATGACGTGGTGAACATGAAGACGTTTTTTGGCCTCAAGAGTATTGATGGATAAAAGAGTCAGTGGTAGATTGATTTGAGTAAAGGGCGTTTGGGTTTTCTTCTTTCAGTAATACTTCCGTCGAATCTCTCGAAACACAAATTAGCGTTTCATCCTTTGCTGTATCTTCTATATTGTCCTCCTTCAATTGATCACTTTTTCCTTCATAAATTTTATCTACCAATACCGATCCATTTTCTTCCTCTGTGTCGGTATTGGCGTCCCTTCATCTAAATTTTTTTAGCTACAAGTTTCACTAAAACGATCTATGAAAGATTTCTGTAAATCTTCTGCTGTAGTGACAAAATTTGCTTGAACTATCGAATATTTCTCAATTAGAGCATGCCAATTAGGAATATTTAGATGCCTAATCAACCATTGAAGCAATAGATGTCTCAATTCATCCATGAAGAATCGTAGGCTCATGATACCACTTGTTAGGAATTTAATAAAACGAATATGAATTTGTGGATGATGATAATGTAAAACAAAGATGAACAATGAATGAGAACAAGAAGAGATAAAATGGATAATCATGCCTTAGAGTATTCGAGGTCTCAAATTCCTCCCAATCAAAATAACAACAGTTCCCAGTAATCTTCCAAATACTTTTCTAAATGCAATTCATATAGTTTTATAGTAAGATGATGTAATTACTAGATTGTCCAAAATACACAGGCTGAGATGTAACCATTGTCTGAAATAAAATAATAGGATAAGTGGACCTAGGCTCGAAGCCCAACTCGATTGTAACAGCACATAATCCTCTTGCAACAAAGTAGGCTTAATAGCAACTCAATTACTGGCCCATTCAGCCCTTTTAAGACTTCTTGAAAAGCTTCCAATTAGGTCTCCAACGTTGTCCGACATCTATTTCTATTCCTTCTTCAAGCTCGGCCCTTCGATGTGTCTACTTTGGGTTCCTAATGCTATGACGTAGCATTAAATAATTGAAGACCATTTATTTTATTTTAATTATGAACCTATTATTTAATACTATATTAAAAGATGATAAGAAAAAAAATGCTGAATAGAATTTTTCAAACCTTAAATACCATTCAATCATCGAATCATGAGCCCTTCAAAGACTGAAACGATACACCATTTTTTCCTCACCAATCTTTGCATATATGGTTACCAAACGACAGACTCAGTGGGCTCTAAGATCACAAGGGCAGACTGTTTTAACCCGGATGCAGGGGATTTATCAGCTGGCCATGGGGTTAAGATTCGAGAATCGTGTTGAAAAACACATGCCAAAGCTGGGTGTCGCTTCCCCACCAAGATGAGATCGACAAACTAGCTTATGTTTAAGAATCTGAAATGCTAACTCCATAAACAGTTGCTTCGAGAGCAAATTAAGTTATGTTAAAAACTTTAAAATGTTGTGCAGAGGAAAGCCTCCAATGATGAATATAAGCCACAAAAAACACGGAAGAAAGAAGATTGAACAAAGCTCATGCGTCGAGTTTGTTTTGACTTTAGCTAATTATGCCAAGCCATAAATGCGGGTAGAGGTGATCATCCGATTAATTATATTTCAAAAAACTCAACCAAGAAACAAAGACAAGGACCCCCAAAGAAAATTGAAGAATCTAAACAGGTAGCAGCAGCAGCACAATCTGCATATCTTTTTTTTTATAAGTGCAGCACAATCTGCATATCACCAAATTAAAACAACAGCCTGCTTGAGCAGGCTTCAATTATGTAATGAAATTCACTAAAACAGAATCCAAAATGTAAAACCCGTCTCAGCTATACTCAGAGCACTATACCATGAGAGGAGACTTATTTTTTCTCATCTCAGAGGAATTTTTTATTTTTTTTAGCGCTCAGAGGATTGACAGGAAAGTTCTTACTTTCCAATGCAGATAAAGAGAAAGTGTCATCGCAAATTCACAATGACAACATGCTTTTTCTGGATCAGTGAACAGCATTGTTGCAGAGTGCTCACAATTCAAAAACTTAAGACATCCTACGAGCAATCTGCAAGATAGTTAAGTTCTCACAAACTTGGGCCATATCCAAGACTAAAGAAAATCATAATAGTAGATGAAGTGAGCCCTTCGTCGAAAAATACTAATTAAGGTTTTGGACAATACTTCTAATATACGAGGCAAAGGGGAGCCATACAACTTCTTCAACCTATTCTGAGGGAAAAAGCTATGAATTGTCCTATCACACTATAGAGAACAGAACCCAATCATGAAAACAATAGATAATAGGTTATCCAGATACCGTACAAGATAATCAAGCCAAGGTGATTGTGGAAACCAATCACTCTGAGCTCGTCTGAAGCCTTTGCTCCTCAGTGTACACCTAGCACAAGGGGTTCAATTCAACATATAGGCATGCTACCCAATAAAGAATCAACCTCCCTTGAGATGGATGCAAGAAAGGGTTGTGAATGCAATGGGAAGTCAACATCTCAAATGGATAGGTCATTGATGCATAAGAAAACTTAAACCCTGCACTTAAAACGGTCAGATTATACAATAACGCAAAACTCACTAAATATGTCTGTATAACGATATCATACCCGAAACAGACTATGAACTGAACAATCAGAAATTTCATATTGCTAAGATTAGATATGGTTCCCTTCATTCATTAGTAAACATCTTAAGAAAGAGTTGCTCCTGAAAGCAAATCTCCATTCCCCTATTTCCTATAACAATTTAATCGTGCATACAATCTCCAATACCATTACCAGGTAAAAGATCAACAAACAAAGAAGAAAAAGGGTTTGTAACCCAAAGAAAAAAATGGGTTTGTAATATTACCATCTTCTTATTATTGTTATCATCAGAAACAAGACTCAAACCCATCCCAGACACGCATTTTATCCAATACTTCAGCAGTGACCGAGGGTTTATAAGGTAAGATTACAACTACAATTATTTTAGTTCTACAAAAACGGGAAACACTCACGAAAACCCCTTGCGAAGCTTTTGTATACCGGAATACATTTTTCGCCTGGACCCGACCGCATTGATTCCCATATCCTTGAGATCCTCCAGTGTCAACATCGGCAAAACATCGTCGTCCACCTCATGTATCTCAAACACCGGCGCGTACCGGCTCAACCCCAATTCGATCAGCCACGACCTCACTCCCTCGTTCGTCCCGCACTTCCGGTCCCTCGAATCGGACTCGGGATAATTGTCCAAATCAACGGCGTCGTTTTCGCGACTTTCCGAAACCCTAGCCCGGCCTTGCCGTCTAACCCCGTGCCATGAATCGAGCACCACGTTGTCGACTGAGTGGACGGGACTGTGTTCCTTCAGCTGACTGTCCGAGTCGGGATCGAAATCTCTGAACCCTTCGTTGTGGTTACCGTCTTCTCTGCTGTCTCCCTCGGCCGCTGCTCCTTCTTCGACTCTCGAGACCCAAGTGGATCGGGCCCGCTTCGTCGGGCCCCGCTTCGCCTTCTTCCGGTTCGCGAATTCAAGATTTCCATCGCCGTTTTGGTTCCTATCTTCCGCTGGTTCTTGGATATCCTGGGAATCACCACCGTTGACAAGGTTGATCAGGGACCGAGCCTTGAAGGACTTCGAGGAGTGGTCCTTGGGGAGCCTCCAGGGGTGTTGTTTGGTTCGTCGTACGTGAGATTCATATGAGAGCGTGGCTGGCTGGTCCCCGATCTCCCCTAATCGGACACTGGGTCGGCGTTGCCGTTTTGGGGCCAAAGCTTGTCCCTGGTAGTCGGCCGACGGTACAAACGTTGTCGTCTCTACTACCGCAGTCGTCGTTGCAGGCGTGGTCGTTGTTCCGGCCGTTGGGCCAGCGGTTATCAGGGCTTCTGGTGGTTGTAGCTCAGCTGCCATTACGGTGGATGTGCGTAGAAGGGCACAGAGGAGTCTTGAATCGTCACTGTGTGTGCAAGCGTGCGCAGGATAAGGGTAAGTGGTACACACGGGAAAATCTGGTGGTTCTAGAGCCTGACACCCGATGTCGTCTCCACCGTTGGATCAGCTTCGAAGTTCGTGTATTTCTAATGAGATATAATACTTTAGTCGGTTCGTAAGAGATGGGCCAGGGCCATAAAAGTAGGCCGAGCTGTAATATTAGTCCAGGCCGTTATATTGGGCTTGAAAATTTACATGGGCCGCCCATTTAAGTGTGTTCTTTTTTGCCCTTTCGACATATTTGATCTGCTGCTGCTGCTTCTTGATCTTCTTCTTCCCAGGGTCGACGGGTACTGAGTCTGATATATGTACGTACGATATTTCCACCATTGTAGATATCGTGTCGAAGGAAGGAGAAGTATGCCAACACCTGTATAAAGATAATTCCACCACTCCGTCCATCTGTCTCTCACAGCTCTATCTAGCTCTTTCTGTTTCTCTCACGCATGTAGTACGTAAATCCAAAACCACTTTATAACTCCCGCTAATTTTCCTCTTCTTCCGCAACCATTCTAAAAGAAAACAAAAAACCACATAAATACAGAGAAAATGAGAAGGAATATATTGAAAAAGAAAAAAGAAAAAAAAAAAAAAAAAGTATCTAGACCTAGAGGAGGAAACGAACAAACTAGTACAACCGCATATATCACTCCTAAACCCCACGTACGTTTCGTGATTGCAGAGCGTCAATCACTGGGACAGTCTACGCGGACACTGTTTCTCTCTACTTATCTCTCATAAATATCTAAATCTGTATAACCTTCTTCTTCTGCATAAAGGCTGTTTGGAACTGATCACAGTCAGGGCCAGGTGATCTGCATGCGATCAAGTTTGACCGTTACTCGAGAGAGACTTATATATCAAGCTAAGCCTTCTTCTTTTTTATTTTCAGGTCTGTCAATGGCTGGCGTAGAACCCGAGAGTGCTAAGGTTCATGTCGCGATGCTGCATGGAGCCACAAACACTGAAAATGTTGGGCTGATTCCGAACCATTCAGGTTCCTATCATCATCTCGGCTGCAATTCAAGCTCCGCTGAAGCTAGGAGGAGGCAGTACCTTAAGCGATACCTGAGGCAGTCCATGCTCAGAGATCAGCGCGTTCCGCAGCCTGGCCGCCGGTCTTCTCCTGCGCCAGAGCCTCGTGTGAGTTTTGTCCTCCCAAACGATAATCATTTATGATTTATGATATTAATATTGCTTCAAGTTTCTAACGTACTTTGCTTTTGCTGGTATCGTTTTTGCTTTTGGGGATCAACGCAGATCTTGGCGGTTTAATGTTTGCTTTGATCTTATACCCCATTTGGTCTTCCATTTTCTTTTGAAGTTTTCGATTATGCTTTCAGAAATTTAGGGTTTCGGTCGCTTATCATTTTTTTTACTCAGTCTAAAGTCTAAACAGCGGTTGAAATCAAAAGTTAACTCACATTTATTGTATTATGCATCATTTACTACGCAAATTATTGTGTGTGTCAACATGGTTTGAGGTTCATTATTGATATTGTGCTTTTATGGTCATCTAATCCTCCAGCTTGAATCAGGGCGGCTTAATCATAAGGCCATTTAAACTATTGCATAGGGCTCCCCTTTATATAAGGCCTTAAAAATAGAAGTGGTTAAATTTTTTTTTTTTTAAATAAAGAAAAAACCATCTTATTAAATAAAATTTAAATAATTTTTCTATTTTTCAATATATACAAGGCCTCATAATACTAAATTTAATATTTAATTAAATGAATTATTTCTAATTTTAAATAATTTTATTAAGATCACGCTAAATTGAGATATAAAATTTATATTAAGGCCTCATTTTATACAAATTATCTTATTAAATATAAATTTAATTTTTTTTTAAGATTTAAATAAAATCTCATTTTATTTCCATATAATAATTTATATTTTATTATATTATATATAATTATGAATTACTCAATTAAATTATATCTTAGACCTCAATATATATTAAGCCGAGTTGAACATTAATTAACTGCAACAACTTAATGCATCTGATCTGTACATCTTTGTCTTATAATTAGGTAAAAAACTTTAATGGTAGTTTTCAAAGGCGCCTGACCACACATTGCTGACTGCATCAATATTCTTGATTGTTTATTTTTATTGTTTGATAACTTGATCATTGTTTATGTTTAAAGGGAAACTTAGAAACTTTAAATGATGATCTCTAGCCAAAAAAGGCATATTATCTCAAGAGTTAATTCGTATTTAAAAGGGCCGGTATCGAACTAATTAATGCCATTGCTTCATATCATTTTCCAAGATCAGGATAATTGGAAGAAAGAAAAGCTATTTTAATTTTATTTATTGAATTTTCTTCGCTCTTAATTGCTTCTATATTCATGAGATTTTATGCTGAATTTATATGGAAGGGATCCCAATTATTGGCTTCAAATGAGCGTTTGCAAATTATATTACAGCACTAATTAATTTGGTATTAAATGTTCATAAATTTCTTTTCTCAGGACGATATATATATATATATATATATACCTCCATGCATGCATACTGAGCTTATACACCATATTTCACTCAAATTTCAAATCCGGTACTAGTGATGATTCATTACAATAAGTAACATTGTACCAACATATATTCTTGATGTGGCTTGATATGATATATCAGATTTTAAATTTACTTTTATTATAAAATAATTCTAACAAAAATTATGAAATCATATAAGTTTGTAATTTTCTTTTTATATAATCTCTTTGTATATGTAGCAGTTCTCATTTATAAATAGAACCCACAATGGCAGAGCCACGCTGGGGCAAGAGGGGACATGGCGCCCCCCTCCCCATGGGCTCCACCCCTATTCTAAAAAAAATCTATAATATGTTTTTTTTTAAATGAAAAATTGAAAAATATGTTTTTTTTATAATTTTGTAAGATAATATTAATTTTATTTTATATTCCCCCTCTCTAAAAATAATTTTGATCTCCCTCTACAAAGTTAATCCAATTTAAAAATAAAATGCATCTCATATAAAATAAAATGATATAATAACATGATGACATGTTTTTATTATAGATAAATATTAAAATTAAAAAAAAATTGATAATTCTAATATATTTTTAATATATTTTTATTATGATGATATGTTCTTATCATATTATCTACTTTTTTAATACATAAGTTGTATTAAACTTCTTTATTTTTATTGTAAATTTTATTATCAAATTATTTTATACCGCATAAAAAATATATATAAATAAAATAAAAAATATTTTATATATTTTATTTTAATTTTATCTGGCTCTCCTAATGCAAATTCCTGGCTCCGCCACTGCGAACCTATGAAATCTTTATGATCATATATTTATTATATACATTGAATTTCCATAATGCTCCATTTTGTCTTGTGTTTATTTTGGCACGTAAGTTGTGTTCGAATCAATGTTTTAAATTCGAATAGTCGCAAATTATCTTATGCCTCGTGTCAATATTTAATACGTGTATCATTTCGAATCTATTTATGATAACGGATTGCAACAAATTATTGCTAAAATATCTAATATATTTGCTTGTGTAAAGAAACGACGTCATTTGATTACGTTGTCGTTTTCGTGTTAACAATATTTGTCATTTGTCTAAGCCCTTTTTAATAAAAACAAAGAATAAGTGTCAATTTGATCAACATGTCAACAGTGACAAGCTACCTGAAGTTTGATCTATATATATAATGTACATAAACTTGTAAATTAGTATTTGAATTGATATATCGAGTCACCAAAATAAAAAATCTTTTGAGAGACACCAAATAATAAAAAATCTTAATGATTGTCATTCAGAAATTAAGGTAAGTAGCTAATTGTCACAGCCTGTTGCTTTTGCGACAAGAGGGAAATCCAAGTTGGGACCTATATACCTAATTATATGGAGTACTACTACTGAATTTGACTGGCACACTAGGATCTTGTATTGATCTTCTATAGATATATATATATATATATATATATATTATGTGATTACATGCACTGGACAAATTAGTTTCATTAATATACAGTTTTCAAATTCCATTAATCAAGCTAATTAGTAGTACTGTATGTACGTTTTGATGATTAGCATGCATGTAATGTAGACTACTGCTGAATCATATTATTTCTAGTACTCGTTGTGGACGCTATGATCAAGAGCCCTACATTTGGTCTCTATTAATGGAGATAACTTCTATAATTCCACTGTTGGTGTTTTTATGTACTAATTTGGAGAAGATAATTAATCAGGGTCATAGGTATAGTTTTCAGCCCTCGGCACGAGGTATGGATCGATGCCCATAATATTTAAGAATGCTCATGACGTACAATTGTTTTAGCGATCTCAACTTGATTTCTAGCTAATTATATATAGTTTTCCTTAAAAAAATTTGTTCTTCTGTTGCTTAATTGATCATGTACTACTGTGTGCGTTAAACATCAAAGTCCTTTGTTTCAGCAGAATATAATAGATCAATCAAAGCTGAGGTTTCTCTTTGAAAAGCAATTACGGAAAAGTGATGTGAGTTCAGCTGGACGCATTGTGATTCCCAAGGTTTGCCTAATTTCTTCTCTGTAATTCGACATATATAGTTTGATGTGTATATATATAAATATATATATATATATATATATATATATATTCGTGAATAAAAAGTTGCATTCACAATTATATCCGTTTTCCGGGAAATGATCATTTGTGGCATCTCTGCCATTAAAGATCGATGTTTCAATTCACGCGCAGTGTAATATGTATGTGACCCCCTTGTTTAACCAGGGGTCCAGGTATATATATATATATGGTTTCCAAAATATTAAAAGAGATCATACCCTAATTAAATCAATATTAATGCTCATAACTCGAATCTCATGATCGATCGATCATCTAGTACTGCTAATCAAAACAGGATCTTCAAATATGAGGAATTAAATCAATATAATTAGTGGTATATATTTCAAAATCTGTATATTTTCTCCTCCTTCGGTCTGCAGCAATCATTTTCATGACTATTTTCTTCTTCTTGTTCTTCTTCTTCCTCTTTCAGGTTGAAGCTGAAATGTATCTTCCCTACCTGGATAAAAGAGAAATTGTTTCGATAGACTTGAGCGATATGGACTATGAGCTAGTTTGGAAATTCAATTTCAGGTTCGATCGAGTTATAATATATATCTGCCTTATATATATACACAAACACACACACACACACACATATATATATATATATATATATCGATAACCCCCCACCACCAAAACTGTAACTAATCGTATAATTCCGGCACAAAGAATTTATAATTATATTAACATGAGACTTAAGACATGCACGGGCTTGTCCATAATTAATTATTCATGAGGTTGTGTTCTGCGGCCTAGACTACTCGACGACGTCCAAACAATTGATCACTGTACAAGGATTGGATGAGTGGGGGTTGTGGTGCCCTGAAATCACTCCGATGCTAAAGTCAATTAAATTATAGGGAGAATATGAGAGCAAATGAAAGAATAAAGATATATGGATTAACTTGTGAACTGTGGAACTTCTGGCTATTTATAGGGCTTGATATACCCTGGACGCGCCGCCCGAGCGACATGGTTGTTGTCCTACTAATTTGTTAGGCCATCATCTCCTTTACTGCTTTTGAGCAGATCTTTCTGCCATCTTGATTTTGACCCGGTAAGTTGTCCATTCCTCCGTACCGTGTTAGCTCATATTCTACCTCAGGGGCATGTCTGAGCTACTGACCCATATTTAATGCGATGAGGGAGACCTCGTATAAAATCGGCGTACCAGGGGCTTCAAACACCTCTGCAAGGTTTAGCATTAAAAGCGGCGTGGCCGTGACAAGCACCCGCATTAAATGTGGTGCGGTTGTGGTAGGCACCACGCATTTAATGTGGAATAGGCATGCCTGCTTCCCTCTGAATCAACTCTGGTCATCGCTTGACCTTCTATACTGGTAGCCTCTTGCCTCCCGTCCTAAGTCTCGTACTGCTTGTCCCGACTGGGGAGGTCAAGATGAGGCCTCCCATGAGTCTGGGCCTTCCTTGGCTTTAGAGCCTTCCCTTCCTTGTCGGGCATCTCTTCATAAGATTGGACTTGAGGCCCAATCTTCCACAAATGGGCCCCCCTCACATTAATAAGGCGGTAGATGGCTTGTCTTCACTACCATCAAATTATAAGCAATTAATTACCCGCATATAATTATATATATAGGCGCAAACCCTAATTGACTCATAATCAAATATAATAATTACCAATTAAATCATAAAAATAAGAAAAGAAAATATAATAAAAACTAAAGTACCGATCGAAACCTAATCTTTTTAATCTGCATCGACCCTTTTACAATGTGCATAGAACACATTAGTTTCAAATACAAGCTACTTTGTTGAGTTAACTTTCTCGATGAGTTCTATATATTGAAATTATATATTTCAAGGAGTCATGTACTTGAATATTGCCACTAGCTTGTTTCTTTCAAATTGTCTCATAGATATAATGTTTTATAATAAGAAATTTATTCATCATTTTTTGAAGAGTGTTTTACATATATAGATTTAATTATTTGCTTCTTATGGCCATGGTTTCAATTTAGGCTTTTAATTTAGTCCTTTCTTTTGAAAAGTCATGATCAAATAGATATCTTCATTAGGCTCCTTTTGGATGTTGAGCTGAGTTAAAATGAGTTAAATTAATTATAAATAGTAATTAATTGAGATTGTGGAATGAATTTTGTGGAGACTACATAAAATGTGTTTGGATGTTAAGATGAGTTTAAATATATTTATGATAAGTTGAAAAATGTTTTGAGTCCCACGTGTAAAGAAATTTTGAGTTGAAAATGATTATAAGTCCCACGTATAAAGAGATTTTGAGTTGATATGAGTTTAGTGATTTGAGAGTTTGGTGTTTGAATCTTATACTCAGCTTAAATTAGACTAAAGTGATTTTAGTCCAAGTTCCAAACGGGACTTTAGTTATTCTATGATTAGTTATGTTACGTTAACACTTGTTAAGTCACGTTTGAAAGATCAAAGCGTTAAGTAGTACTTAATCACTCTCTAGCCCTACCCGAGATTACGTAAGGAATCTAAAAAAGTGCTTGATTAGCCTTTTTTAAAAAAAGAGGACGATACTTTCCTTGTAGTGGAAAAAAATCGTGATTACAATCTGATGCCTGGGAGAAACAGATAACCAAAAAACCCAAACCCAAGCATCAAAAAAACTATATCAGTCATCCAACATATAAGAGGTTATAGGATAATGACACAAACCCAGAACAACCCTAGACAAAACTAGATAACCTACAAGAAAAAGCACAAAGCAAACACAAATAAGTCAAAGAAAAACAAGAAATAATGAACTCTACCAGGATGGTAATTTGCCCCTCAAAGCTTAATCTATCATTAGTCCTATTATGTTTTGGAATATTATGGGTGTTGGAACTTCAAAGTTGCAGCTGAGAAAAATTCTTAAAAAATTCAGGTCCAATGTTGTTGCTTTGGTTGAACCTTTTATGTGTGAGGATAAAATCACTTCTCTTTTGGGATGGTTGAGACATGAGGTTTTGTTACTAATGAAGCTCATGATGGTAAAATTTAGTTGATGTGGAACTCGGGCATATCAGTTCAATTTTTGGCTAGTTCTAGTAAGTTCTTGATGGTGAAAGCTAAGGAGAATGGGTACACCTTACTTCTTACTATTGTTTATGCTAAATGTAACCAATTAGAAAGGAAAATTCTATGGGAGAACTTGGAGGCTACGTGCCTTAGAAATCTTTTATGCATTCTTTGCGGAGACTTTAATATAATTAAAGATGATTCGAAAAGAAGAGGGGGTCAGTACTCCTGTCCATTTGCTGCGGTGGAGGACTTTAATCTTTGAATTCAAAAATGTGGATTACTGGATATGCATTTTCAAGGTCCAAGAATGACTTGGTGCAACAATCAAAGTGGTTTGACTCGCAGTTAAGTAAGGTTAGATCGTTGTTTTATTGATTCTAATATTCTTAACTACTTTCCTAACATTTTTTACTAGATTTTGGCTCTTAATACTTCATATCATTCCCCTTTAATGATTCAATTGGGTGATGACTCTTTTAGGTATGGGCCTAGTTCTTTTCGATTTCAATATATATGGAAGCAAGAGGGGATTAGTTATGGTCTTTTTAATTTTATCTTAAATTAAAAAGGATTAAGATAAGGGATAGGAATGTGTGTCTTTGGTAGGACTAATGTGATTATTACTGAATTAAAATACCGTATTGAGGCTCTTAAAAATCGTCTTCAAGATGGGGCTGATGACAAGGATTAAAATGATTTCTTGGTGTCTAGGTTGGAATTAGATAACTGGATGAATCACAAGAACATTCATCTGTCCCACATGGCCAAGAAATGTTGGCTTAAAGATGGGGACAATAATTCTAAGTTTTTTCATGCTTACCTGAATGCAAAAAATCAGAAAAGGATTAATAATATGTGTCTAGTTGGTGGTATTTCTTTAAATAATCATTTTGACATTTACTTTTTTAGGTCAAGTTAATACACGTGATTGATCCAATTTAAGTGATTTAATCTCTCATGTGAATTGCTAATGATACTCAGGCTTTATGTAGTCCCCCTTCCTTTTAGGACATTAAGAATGTTCTTTTCGGTATCCACATTGATAATACTCCTAGCTCAGATGATTTTGGTTTCTTTAGATTCTGTTGGGGCATTGTTAAAATTGATCTATTGGAAGCTGTTTCTAAATTGTTTGTTACTAAGGAGAAACTCTAAAGGAAATCGGGGGAATAATCCCGCAGTGGCGTCACGTCCTACATGGACAAATTAAGAAAACAACATTGTTGCAAGAAATCCCTATATTATTTAAGAATTGTTCGGAATTGCTAGTAATCATAGATAATCTCAAACCTAAGAAGTCAGAATCGAAAAATTAATTCCATAGAAATGGCTTACGAGCTGAGAGGGGAGCGATAGTCTTTCCTCAACGAAGATGACAGTGGATTCGATTCACGCAAATACACCCGAATAGCTCCATTCCCAAATGGATTGTCTCCAGTGAGTCTCCATACTCCCACAAGCTTGTCTGAGAGGACATGAAAAAGAAGGGAGAAAACATAACGAAGAAGCACCCAGATCTAATTTTTGAACAACCAGAACAGTGGAAAAAGGCAAGGGGAGTGAAGAAAGAAAGCGAGAATGAGAAAGCAATGGTGACAAAAACCAAACTAGATTGTGCAAGAAAACTATAGAAAATAAGGGACTACTCGTATTCACATTCTTTCTTTCATGGCCTTCTAAGTTCTGCAATTTCCAACATGCGATACTTGGTATAGTTGCAACTTTGACATTTCAAAACAGCGATCACTTTTTTTTTCTTCTCAAAATGATATTTGCAGTAGTCTAAAACTCTAAATATCAATATGGATTGGGTCGTTGTGTTTTTCTTTGTAGCAGGATTGTGTCTGCGTGAGAAATGAGAATGGAATGTTTATGTTTTGGGATTTCCGCATTTTGGTTTTGATTTTTTTTTATTATTGGCTGCCACGTCAGCCACGAAGTCTCGGCGAGGATAAGTGTCAGGGGTGCCTAGCACTACTCATTACTAAGTCACTTCTTAGATTTTACTCTACTTCTTATATTGGTCTGGTTCCTAAATGGAAAAACTTACTAGTTTTGATAAATTTAGGTTCAGTAGTCTTTATTCGGTGATCTATAAGATCTGTGTTAAGATTATTGTAAATTGTATGACTATTTTACTTGATAAGTTGATATCCTAAGAGTAAGGGGATTTTATCCCTAGTCGTAGCATTTTGTAAAACATTAGTTTGACGCAAGAGATGGTCCACTCTATCCACAACAATACTAATGGTGGTAATATTATGGTTAAGCGCCTTGATATGGCTAAGACTTATGATAGAATGGATTGGAATTTCCTTCTTCATGTCTTGGCCACTTTTGGTTTCTCTCCTCAAGTCTGTGATTTGATTAAAGATTGTATCTCTACTACTTGGTATTTTATCATGATGAATGGCACCTTCATGGATTTTTTTAAAGGTGTTCGTGGTTTAAGACAATAAGACTCTTTATCACCCTTTTTGTTTATTATAATGCAAGATGTGCTCTCTCGCCTTCTTAAGCGATTCTTTGCGAAAGGTAAGATTGGTCAATTTTCTCAACCAAGAGATACCCCTCTTATCTCCCACCTTATGTATACTGATGATATTGTGATTCTTCTTAATGGTGGATTGAGATCTACGAGGGGTTAGATGAAAGCTTTGAACCTTTATAAACTTAAACAAGTCAAGTCCTTAATAATAAGAAGAGTGCCATTTACTTTTCCAAAAAAAATATAATTTCTAGAAAGAACTCTCTTCTCGGGTTGTCTAATTGTTTGAAAGGGTCTTTTCCTTTTAGATACATGGGTGTTTATATCGTAGTTGGTAAATTGAGAGCTTCTAATTTTGGTGAGTTGCTCAGGAAAGTTAAAAAAAAAATTGCAAATTGGAAAATGAAATTGCTTTCAGCGGGTGGTAAAACTATTCTTCTTCATCATGTTCTTTCAAGTATGGCCACTCACATTCTTGTTGTGTCGAATGTCCCTAAGATAGTTCTTAAGGCTTTAAATAGACTTTTGAGTTTTTCCTTTATGGTGATTATGATGGTAAAGACAAAAGAAAATGTGTTTCTTAGAATTATATTTGTAAACCTACAGATGAAAGAGGTCTAGGTATTAGGGATTTTGGTGAAATTTAAAAGGCTTTACACTAGATGTTGGCCCGGCGTCTCATTAAGGATCAGTCTTTGTGGGTTGACTTTTTTCAAGGAAAGTATGCTAGGGCTAGTCATCTATCCCTTTCGGATCCTACTAAGGGAGCTCGGTTTTGGAAGGCTATTGCGAGTAATATTGTATAGGTATTAAACAGTTCGAAATGGATTGTGAGAGGCGAGAATTTTTTTTTTTTTGGTATGACAATTGGGTAGTGGGAGGTCCTCTTTCTCATAATTATCTTGTGATCGATAATCCTCTACTGAAAATTAAAGACTATCATCTTGAGAATGATTGGGATATCTATTCTTTGGATCGGTTTGTGGGCCATCAAAAAGTTATTGAGATGTATCATTATTTGGCTAGAAGAAAGGATGGTGATGATGTTTTAATTTGGTTGAAGGATGATACTAGAAATTTTACTACTAAAAGTGCTTGGGATTGTATTAAAGTTCGTGCACCTACTTTACCCTGGGCTCAATGGATCTGCCACAATAATATCCCTAAGAAAATATCTATTATGGTGTGGAAAGTTTTTTATAATTATTTGATTGTTGATGACAAGATCAAAAGTGTTGGTATTCCTATTATTAACCATATTACAGAAAAGTATATTCGTCTCCACAAAGGGAAGCACCTGCCACCGCAGCCCCAACAGAATTCTCCAGAATAATCATTGTATTCCCTTCTAGAACAATTCTGTTGTAACCACCTTATTCTCTTGTAATATTTCCCTGTTATTTTCTTATTATAAACTCATGACTATGACTCTATATAAAGCCTGCTAGGTCCATGTAATACGCATGTTAATGTAATACAATATTCAAATTTCTCCAATGCTTTTATTTTATTATGGTATCAGAGCTGCTATAGACTAGCAGTCTCTTGATCCACACCATGGGAGAATCTTCGTCATCCTCACAAGTTTTCGTCAATCTTTCCTCTTCCTTCTCCCATCTTTTTACCATAAAACTCACCTCTAAAAACTATATGCTATGGAAAGTTCATCTCACAACCTATCTTCGAGGCCAGGATTTATTCTCCTATGTGGACGGATCCAAAACTCCACCACCAAAAATACTCACTGGTGAAAATTCCTTTGGCTCAAAACCCAACCCAGACTTTCTTGCTTGGCAACAAGTTGATCAACTCATCCTCAGCATTCTATTTCCATCTATCACATAATCTGTTGTACGCCATGTTTTCCACTCGAGCACATCTAGAGCTCTCTGGCTAGCCCTGGAGTCAATGTTCATCTCCCACTCTCAAGCAAAGGAGTTTCAAATTCGGTTCCAGTTGACCAATTTTCTCACGAGGTGACCAATCCATTGCTGACTATTTTGGCAAGGTAAAATTGCTTGCTAATACAATTGCCTCTACTAGGTTTCCCATTTATGATAAAGAGTATGTCACCTGTCTCCTAAATGGACTAGGTCCACCCTATGAATCTTTTATCACATCCATTACCACCTGAGCTAAACCCATTACTTCTCAAGAACTTTACCATACTTCTCATCCATGAGAGCCATTTAGCTCAAGCCACCCCAATTCTTCCATCTCCTTTTGAACCTTCTGCCAATTATACAACCAACAACACCAAAGACACCAGAGGACGAGGATCCTATAGAGGACCTCGAAATAGTCGCGGTAGAGGTCGTTCTCACTCAAACAAAGGCCGTTCTTTCCAAAATTACAACCCATCCTCCCAACACAACCCAAATTCCTCCCAACCCTCATGTCAAGTCTGCAATAAACCTGGCCATGTAGCCTTGCAGTGCTATTACCGCTTCGATCATGCATACCAATTTGAAACCCCAAAATCCTTTTCAGCTAACTATACTTCACCATCAGCCATTTCCGATACATCTTGGTATCCAGACAGTGCTACTACCCACCATCTTAACCTCTCATCAGAACCTTACTATGGTCACGAGCAAATTCGTGTTGGAGACAGAACGGGACTACCAATCCAAAACATCGGTGATTCTTCCTTATCTTTTAAATCTTCCTCTTTCAAATTACACAATCTTCTTCATGTACCTTCCATAACCAAAAATCTGGTTTCAGTTTTACAATTTTGTACTGATAATTTTTGTTTCTTTGAATTCCATGATACTCACTTCTGTGTAAAGGACAAACTGACCAGGAGCCCCTCATCACCGGACCAACTCGTAATGGACTCTATCAATTTCCTTCCGCCTCATCGCTGTCATCCTCCTGCATTAATCTCGGTGAAAAAGCTTCCACTGATTGTTGGCATCGGCGGCTTGGTCACCCATCACTTGCCACTATCTATTGCATCTTGCAGACTCAGTGTTTGCAGAATTACCCTAGTCAAGCTTCCTTCGTATATCCCGAATGCCCTTTGGGTCAAGCCCATCAACAATCTTTTTCTTCTATTTCCTCTGTTCAAACTATAAGGCCATTAGAACTATTATGGGCCGATGTTTGGGGTATAACTCCTGTTGTTTCTAGAAATGGCTATAAATATTATCTTTCTATAATAGATCATTTTACTTGGTTCACATGGTATTATTCACTTAAAAATAAATCTGATGTTATTTATACCTTTACTGAATTCATTAAATTTGCGGAACGTTTCTTCACCACTAAAATAATAACAATTCAAACTGATGCCGGTGGCGAATTTCTCCCTTTCACCTCTCTATGTAAAAGTCTTGGAATTCTACATCGTTTCTCTTGTCCACACACTCACCAACAAAATGGTCTTGTTGAACGTAAGCATCATCATATAGTGGAAACTGGGCTCACTCTCTTAGCCCAAGCATCCATTCCTTTTTCATTTTGGTCAGATGCCTTTGAAACAGACACTTATCTCATTAATCTTCTGCCCACACTTGTTTTGCAAAATCGCTCTCCTTATTTCATGGTTTATCGTAAGCCACCTAATTATTCATTTTTTAAAGTTTTTGGATGTGAATGTTGGCCCAATCTTAGGCCCTATAATTGTCACAAAATGAGTTTTCGGTCCATATCATGTCTTTTTCTTGAGTATAATCCTTCCTACAAGGGTTACAAATGTCTCGATCATCTTCATAATCGTCTCTACATTTCTCAGGATGTCATTTTCAATGAAACAAGCTTCCCCTTTACAAAGCTCATTCCCATGCCACCCGTGTCTCAGCCCACTCCCCATGTTCTTTTCCCTCATTTCTCAACTTTAATTCTGGGCTCTACTCCAACGGTCCAACCTTCCCCTCTCAATTCACTTCCTGACTCACTCTCATGATTCCACTCATTCCTCACCTATCGTCACCCAAAGCCCACTTCATACTTCTCATACCCAGCCCACGGTTCACCTCTTTCGACATCCCCTCCTTCTCCAAATACTACCTCATCTCTTCACGAGGATTCTATCCCTAATTCTCCCTCTGCAAATCAACTCCCCACCCATTCTTCCATCACTTTAATTCCTTCCCAGTCTCCAATAATCACCCGTTCCATTACCAGCTCTTCTCGCCCTAGTCTTCTCACCGATGGCACCGTTCCGTATCCTTCGCGGCAATGCTATGTCTCCACTAGTAAGGTTTCCGATGAGCCCCTATCCTTCACCACTACCTCCAAATTTCCTAAATGGCAACATGCCATGGTCCAAGAATACCAAGCTCTTGTACAAACCAACATTTGGACCTTAGTTCCCCTCCCTCTGGTTCTAACCTAATTGGTTGCAAATAGGTTTTTCGTACGAAGTTTCGATCTGATGGATCTCTTGAGTGCCAGAAGGCGCGGCTCATTGCTAAAGGATTCCACCAACAAAGTGGAATCGACTATACAGTGACCTTCAGTCCCGTAGTAAAGCCATCTACAATTCGGCTTGTTCTCTCTTTTGCCACTGCTCGAGGTTGGTGTTTGTGGCAACTTGACATTTAGAATGCCTTTCTTCATGGTAATCTCTCTGAAACCATCTTCATGCAACAGACACAAGGCTTTGTTAATTCTCAGAGACCACACGATGTCTGTAAATTGAATAAAGCCATATATGGTCTCAAGCAAGCTCCCCGAGCTTGGTTCTCGGCCTTAAGCTCTTGGTTACTTCAGTATGGCTTTACAGCCTCCAAGGGAGATTCCTCTCTCTTTATCATGAACATTTCATCACTGAGCATGTTCATTCTTGTGTACGTAGATGACATGATCATTAATTCTTCCTCATCTATTGCTATCAATGATCTTATTGCTGCTCTCAGTCATGCCTTTCCCGTTAAAGATCTTGGAAAATTGACTTATTTTCTTGGCCTTGAATTGAATAATCTGTCGAATGGATTGTTAATTACTCAGCAAAAATACATCTCTGATCTATTGGAAAAGACCAAAATGAGTGGTGCTAATCCAATTTCATCTCCTATGTCCTCTTCGATCAAATTTTCTAAACTGGACTCACCTTCCTTTTATGATGTTACTCTGTTCAGAAGTACTGTTGGCAGTCTCCAGTACTTGTCTTTAACCAGACCAGATGTCTCATTTGCTGTAAATAGGGTTTGTCAATTTATGCATGAGCCCAAACTAGCCAATTGGACTGCAGTAAAACAAATCCTTCATTACCTCAAGTCTACATTTAATTTTGGACTATTTCTATCCACTCAATCTTCCTTTAAGTTACATGCATATTCCTATGCCGACTGGGCAGGTTGCTCAGACGACAGGAAATCTACAGGCGGCTATTGCATCTTTCTGGGTCATCATCCCATCTCCTGGTCCTCCAGAAAACAATTAACTGTTGCAAAGTCCACCATTGAAACAGAATATAAGTCATTGGCCAATGCTACTGCAGAGCTCATTTGGTTACAAACTTTGATCAAAGAACTTGGTTTCTCCTTGTCTGAGCCTCCCATTCTTTGATGTGACAATTTAGGTGCCACATATGTCACTGCGAATCCTGTTTTTCACTCACGCACCAAACACATGGATATAGATTTTCATTTTGTCAGAGATCGTGTGGCTGCCAAGACTTTGCAAGTTCAATTCTGTAGTAGCAAAGACCAGATTGCTGATGTGTTTACAAAGCCTTTGGTTTCAGATCGCTATACTGCTCTAAGATCGAGTCTTCGTGTGTTTGATACCCCCCTTGACTCGAGGGAGAGTATTAACCATATTACAGAAAAGTATATTCTCTCCACAAAGGGAAGCACCTGCCACCTCAGCCACAACAGAATTCTCCAGATTAATCATTGCATTCCCTTCTAGAACAATTCTGTTGTAACCACCTTATTCTCTTGCAATATTCTCCTGTCATTTTCTTATTGTAAACTCATGACTATGACTCTATATAAAGCCTGCTAGGTCCATGTAATACGCATGTTAATGTAATACAATATTCAGATTTCTCCAATGCTTTTATTCTATTACCTATGGCTTCTAGATGTAATTGTTGTTGTAGGGGTGACATAGAGGATCTAAACCATGTTCTTTGCTCCAGTGATTTTGCTAGACAAGTTTGGCATCTAGCCACAATTCCCTTTTTCAATTAGTTAAAAACTCTTTCATAGAAAATTATATTGTTTGGGTATTATATATTAGAGTACTTCTTAATCTCAAATAAGCTAAAAAATACGTTTGAAAAAAAATATTGTTTTGATGATTTTCCTCATAAGGACTTTTTCGTATAATGTAGAATATAATTCAAATTTTAAAAAGATTGTCATTAGACAAAAATACCCTCACAACTTTCAGATAATTACAATTATCAGACTTTCAAGAATATGATCATACTTTAACAAAATTTAAATAATCACAATTTCTACATCAGAAAAAGTACTTTTTAAATTTATTTCTAAACCAATGTAATATGTTTGAAAATGCTTTAAACATATAGTTACTAAACAGTAAATAATTTTTATTAAGAGAACTTATTATTTAAATTATACGTTATAAGCACTAAAACTATAAATTATAATTTCCATCACAATTTCAAAGCATGCACTATATTTTACACTCTTCTCTTTTTGCTCTATGAGTTTTTAATTTTCTCATTTTAATACTAAAGTTAGTAATTGTTTTCAATAATAGTTTTCTTCTAGATTTTCTAATAGAAATATGATGCCACATGATGTCATTTGTGATTACATGACATGTCACGTGCATGTGAGTGTGTGGTCAAAATTTCAAATTCAAAAATATGTTGTTAACTTAAATTAAGGAAAGGGTTGCCTAATCGTTGGGATTTAGCCCAACATCATAACTCAGGCGATGCCTAGGTTGGAAACCCTGGTGTCACTAGCTAGGTTTTTGCAACCCAAGAGTCTGGCTGGCCATCATAAACTTTTTTTAATAAAATATTTTTATTAAGCTTTTCATTTTGTATTTGTTTTCAAAACTCTTTTATGATTTTTAAGGTTTTTTATATGTTTAAGAATTTAATAATTGATGAGACGGGCATATTGTATATGAATATATATTAATCACGTTTTAAATCACAGAGTGAAAAGTCCAAATTGAAACCTCAATGAGCAGTGACAGATAGTAGACAACCTCATGATCGATCTAAACTCCCCAGCCGCGCGCCTCGTCACAATTGAATTCAATATCCTTGCACGTAAACCACTTGTTGATTATTGATGAGGATGAATCCAAATTATCTCTTGTACACACACACACACACACGCATATATATATATATATATATAGATTCATGATAACTTGATTAATTGTGAGTATTTTATCTATCCTTGAAAATCGACGTCAGCTTGCCGGCTGGTCATGCAGCATAGGATTGTTTTTTAATCACTATGCCCCTAAAGGTCTTCTACTAAGAAAAGCAGGACTCTCAAAAATAGATTTTGATCATTTAAATTATAATCAACCACAATAGGAATGGTAACATGAAGTTCAACACCTGGAGAATAGATCACATGCTAGCTAGCTATAATCCAAAACACGTACTCGTGGACTTAACGGTACTTAACTAAGAATAAGTAATTATTAGATAACGTACTTGAATATATAAAAAAATAAAAAAAATTAGAATAATTATTTAAGAAATTTTGAAACATGAAATCATGACTCATTAAGACTAGTAGAAACTGTGATAACCATAACAAATCAATTGAACTGTCCAGTTTAACAGATACCAGTTGGGTAATGTTTGGAAGGGAAAACGCGATTATGTTTGCCATCAGAAAAAGGTGTGAACCCATGTAGCTCTTGAAACCATATTGTAAGAAGAAATGTTCTCTTATATTACGAGGAAAGAATTCAAAATTCAGAAAAACTAAATCAATCCTAATTACATAGACTGTTACACGGTAACTATTACAACTTCTCGAGACTTAAGTTTGATGATCTGTCTCAGCAATAATCTCGGCTCAATCTTCAGGCTTGATGATACGATCTGGTCTGATCTGTTACAATCTTCTTCCTTAACATCCTAATCCAACAATTCATATATGAGAAATGATACATATATTGTGTCTCAAGTACCTTCTGTTGCGATTATTCTTTAATCATCATCCAAAAGCCCTCTTCGATCTGCAGTTCTACTCCACAAGTATCGTTGTTGAAGTTTCTTCCAATTTATTGCTAATCGTCCTGCCAGGAGAAATCAGCTTACTTCTGACACACAAAACTCATAAAATAGTTATAAAGTCTGGAAATTTCGTTTAAGCTATATATAAATATTCCATGTAATCTTCTTCGATCGACTACTTATCCAATCTCAATTAATTCTACATATTCATGATGAAATAAGCGTCCACGCTACGTACATTAATGATAACTTTTTCCAATAGACTTCAATGTTTTATCTTGCTCTAGCATATATAATCGCTGTTTTACTCGATTTAATTCCATCTAATTAATTTGTTGCAGGGCATGGGCCAATAATAGCAGTCGCATGTACGTATTTGATAACACAAGTGAGCAATCTCTACTTTCAGTACGCCATCATGATCACTAGTCTTAAGTCTCTTGATCTTTAATAATAGTTTTTACTCGATTGAATTCCATCTAATTAATTGGTTTTGGTTAAAGTACGTAATTAAGTGTGAAAATATCATTGATATATCTTCCAGAGAACTTCATCAAGGAGCGTGATTTAGTTGCTGGAGACTCCATTATGGTGTTCAAAGATTGTCAGACAGGAAAATATGTGAGTTCTAGCTCTTCTTTGATGATCACTACTATAAAATAACCATTATTTCAAAATTATTATGACATTCAAACATGACTGACCGCTAACTCCCAACTGATCATCAATATCCCCGGCCTCCACAATCAATCTTGATTGATCAGCTCATCCGCGCTATTAAGAAAATTAGAAATATCCGGCCAGAAGTTGTGCATCCATATTATCTAACATCACATAACTATGGGTATGCAAACTTGCGCCCCACCGTCGGTCAATACAGTTTCCGGCAGCTTCATTATGGAACCATGCACAACAACATGAATGCAGACTACTCCGTGAACTACTACAGTGGAGTGCAGCCACAGTACAATATTCCACAGCCTCAACCACCGGCGCCTAATTTGCTATGGAGCCATCAACCATGTGAGCAATAATATCATTTAAAAAAATAATTTGTACGTGCAAGTTTTGAGACTATAATTAGTCAGGTTGATCAAGCGTATAATTTAAGGTTTTTTTTTTTCAATACCTCATATCGTATTAGTTAGGCTTGTATCTATGCCTAAAACATAAATCTTAAAGTCATTTTCTTCGAGCTTATATAGATCTTAACAACTTATAAGCTTGTCTTTAATTGGTACAGTTAACGATGTTACGGGTGGCACCCAATTACAATTTCATGATATATATGATCTGCATACAACGGATGACACCGTTATGAATGATCAGGTTAATGGTTCGCTGCTTGTCTCCGGATCCAGCAGTACCAGCAATATGAATGACAACTTCGAGGCCTGCAACGGTACAGATCAAATCATGAATCCAAACAACTCACTGTCAACAGACCCATTCGACAACATCGACTGGGAGGATTTAGCTGAGTTCTTAGCATCATGACATTACTTAATGTAATGGTTAAATGGCGTGCATGCATCAAAAGTTCTCTATATAGTGTGCAGGATATATATAATATATATATGCATCTTTGTACGTACTGAATCGTACGTCCATATATATATATATATATGTTTTTGCTGTGTAATAGAGAATGCTGGTCTGTACATACATCTTATAAATTAATTATATAAGAACTTTTGAATGTAATTGCCTGCAATGGTCCGTACGTTGGCAATCCCAAACATACACACACATACATATAGACACATTACAGATCCTACTTTTGCATGACTACTGATAAAAAATTTCACCGTCTTTTAATTCATTTGGATTTTGTGTCATTTTTCACTATATATCCCATCGCACGTATGATGTACGTATACATGACAACTGGGGATAAAAAAAAACAGCTGATCATTTCCTTTCCTATGGAAGTCAATGTACCAAGATATGTATCAATCTCAATGACGAGCAATTGAGCAAATATATTTATGAAAAATGATAACTGCAATCATGAATTGTACTAGCGTCTCGTACTAATGGACTAATAAGAAGAAAAAAAATTAGTAATGGAACTCAGTACTTTTTTTCAAAACTATTATGCAATATTTACATGCCCTATAACTATATATAACATTATTCTATATTTATTTATATGGTGATCTGGATTGACTCAATTAATTAATGGTTCATAAAACCTCCCAAAATTGGGGAAAAAGTCCGTTAAAACTATATTTACAATACATATATGCTTAATTATAATTAGATAGTCCCATGAAAAAAATAAAATTATAATTAGATAGACTATATAAATTTATGCTTCTTCAAAAAATATTTTTATTGTTCTTCCCCAAAGTAAATATCAAAACTTAGCATCTGCCTGATTCCGCCGTTTCTTAGTCTAATAGTAATAATAACAAGCATGCTAGTTTCTTAGTCTAATAGTAAATAATAAGAAGCATGCTAGAAATATGAAGCCATCTACCTCTGATCGATCTCTCTCTCACCAATTGTTTCTTTTATTAGTTTAATAATTTAATGTGAACAATATAGCCATTATATACTAAATGGTAGGGTTATGCAAAACTCTAATAGTTTCGATTCTGGCCGACGCCCGCTCTGATTTTGATTTTGACAGAGTTAAAGTTGTCGAAAGTCAAAGTAACTCCGACTTTGTATTCGGAATTCGAATCCGGATCCAGAGTCCAAGTTGGTTCCGAATTCCGACTCCAAATTCCAAACTATTTATAGCTTATATATTATATATTGTAAATTAAACATTACATACCCAAATGGCCTAGTGGTTTAGACGTAATTTTGGTTCTAAAACCTGGGTTTGAGTCCTCACATAGCCATTGTCTGTTTCTCTCCATTTGCAATTTTTTTTAAAAATAAATAAATACCCTTAAACGACATCATTTTAATAAGCTATATATTCATCTCTTTTCATAAATAAAATCCTAACCCTACACATATCCTCTCTTATCTCTTTTCCCTTTCCCCCGGCTATATATCTCCTAATTCTCTTTCTCCTCTCCCCCAATCGCATATCTCTCCAGCCATCGTTGTTGGAATCTCTAATGCTGCCAACAAAAGAAATGTCGTCGTTAATATCGCACTTCTTTCTTCTCTTCTCTATCAGCGTTGAGGACTTCTTGGGATTTTAATTTCTTTCAAAGCTGTGACCTTACTGTAAATCTTCAGATTATGATTTGAATCTTTGTTAGGTTCATTAGGCTTAAGGTTGTGATGGTGAGCATTTGCCCTCTCATTGAAAATTTGTTATTATTGGCTTGATCATGTCAATTTAAATCTTTGTTGCCATGTATTCTTATCTAACTTGCAGCTGAAATGGTTGGATTGTTTGTGTTTACATAGTTGATTTTCAAGGTTTTTGATTTCAATGCGCAAAGTTTTGACGAATTCCAACCTCTGATTGAAATTTCAACCTCCTATTAGAATTTCGACCTCCGATCGGAGTCAGAGACAGAGGGAATTTTGGGCTCTGACTCCTATCAAAGTCGGAGGTTGGAAGGCACTATTTCAACTTCGTCGGAATCGGAGCCCAAGCCTACTAAACAGTAGAATAAAAAATGCATTTTTTTACTTCCGGCGGTCAAGTACCCATCCATTTGAGAAAATGAAATATTATAATTATAAAGTAATTATATAAAAATAATTTTATAAATTAACATGATTTGATATTATTTATTAAATTATAAATTTACTTTTCTTTATACTTAAAAAACGTCTATGTTCAAATGAACAATAATGAACAATACTTTTTATTTAGCATTTTTATTCCATCAATGCCCCTGGTATATAAAGCCCGAACAATTTGGTCTGCCCAACATGCCCCTTTGTTGCTCTAATTGACGCTCACATCTCTGCTTCACCACCTTACTTTTCGAAAGTTGAAAGACTGCTAGCTTTCGGTAAGTGTATCTTCTCTTCTGAAAGTTTTATGAACTACTTGACATGCATACATCCATAGAAAGAAAACAATAGATTAGATAAGTCATGATCAAGATAGCATACCCACAGGAGGACACAAAAAATAATAATAACAATAATCATGCATATTCAGGGGCGGACCCAGCTTAGTGGGGTAGCCCCCAAAATTTTTTAAAAATTAATTTATAATATAAATATATATATAATTATATATGTATATATATAATTAAAATTCTCTCTTAAATTAAAAATAAATAAAAATCCCCCCTCCCAAATTTTTTTTACTAAAATTATTCATCTAAATCTTAATATATATCCATTTATATTTTAACTTTTAATTTCACTTAAACTCAAATTTCAATTCACATAATCTCACAGTTACTCAACTAACAGTCTAACTCTAATAAAAAAATTGATTACAAATTTATATGATTATAAAATTGATTGATTATACTCACTTATTTAGTTTCAGTCTAACTTGTATGATTATGAGATATAATTTGTTTAAAATTTAACAGCATTACATCATTACTTATTAGAAAATTCTCAAATTTATTCTTAATCTATAAATTTTTCTTAAATCATAGAAAAATATGAGCAAGTACTTAAAAATAATTAATTAATTTTTTTTTTAAAAAAAGACGTGAACAATTCGAAGATTAATATACATTTAGAGAGTTCGGTAATAACAAAACATGATACTTTTATCACTGATGATCATCCTCGTTAAATTTATATTTATTGCACATTTTATCGATCGCCCCCTCAAATACAAAATTTTAATCCGCTCATGTGCATATTTACGATTAAGGAAAGCAACTGTAAAAACATATTCCAATTTTTTTTACAAAATTAGTCATTAATCATCGGATGAACAATTGTTGAAACTATTAAACCCATTCAAAAACAGAAACACACGAATTTATACAAAATCGCTACAACCGAATTTATACAAAATGGCTATAACAATATTTCCATATGAAAGAAGAAAGATTCTCAAGAAATTCACATTTCCAGTGAATCACAGCCATCTCCTTCACGAGTATATTGGATTACTGTTAATGTCTTCCCAAGCTATGATGCATTACTGGCAGCAAGCAGTGATGCATTACTGTTTTTGTACAATGCTTCAACCTGACACTTGGAATTTTAGTTCATGTATTTGTTGTCACATGGCAGCAAAACAAAACCTGCAGGTACGTTTGGATGACCAAATAATTTGTTAAAGATAATGATAGGTTTATTATTCTTTTATCATTTATTTACTATTTATTTATTATTATTATTTTTAGTTTTTTTTTTAATAGTCAATAAAGTGATTAGCAGTTAACTTGTATATTTTTAGTTTTTTAATGATTAAGGATGTTAAAAGTTATTTAAAAATAATAATGAAAAAATAAAACTTTTAAATATATTTTAAAATAGTAAAATGAGGATAGAAGGATATTAAAGGCTATCATTATCCATTTGTTAATATTCACTTTTTGCAAATTTTTTTATTGATTCCGATGTCAGTCTTAAAATTAACACATTATCGATTTTCTCCTCATCACCAAGATCCCCACCATTGAGTTTTTGCTTAACCTCCCAAAAGTTGTCCACCAATTTTTACTACAAGTGTATAGTTTCTCCTCTTTTCATGAAGTCATGAAAAAAGCTTTGTGCGTGTTATATGTAATGAACACATAAAGCCTTATTTGTTTTGAAAGATGAGATTAAAAATTCAAAAAAATTTCAAATTTATCATTACATTTTTTCAAATTTTCATACAAAATATAATAAAAAATTTATTTTTTTCAAATTCTCATACCATTTTTTCAAATTCTCATACAAAACTAATATTAAAAAAAATATCTTACAATAATATTTTTTTATTTATTTTTATTTTTATCTTATCTCATCTCATCTCATCTCATCTTTAAAAACAAATAAAGTCAAAAGGCTCAAAGATTTGATTGTGACACACATTGTTTTTTATTCTATCAATGGGTGTATACTTGTAGCTTATGTTCTAGGTTATTATTGCTTTAATACTAATAGTTTTGTGTTATATGTAATGAACACATTTTTTAATCTATTGGTGCTGTTATATGCTTCTACTTTTATATTTTGGTAAAAAAAAAAAAAATTGGGAAATACTCTAACTACAAAGGAATTACATAAAAATAATCTCATAAATTGATGTGACTTGATATAATTAATCAGATTATAAAATTATTTTAATTGTAAAATAGATTTAATATATTAAATAAAGTCACATCAATTTGAACGAATATCCTAAATTTCTTCCAAAATATAGAGATAAATTTAACAAAAACTTCATACCCTATTCCAAATTTACTTTTTTTTCTTCAAATTTTATATACGAATGATTTTTACTTTAATATTTTATAAATATATTATTCTTATTTAAACCAAATATTATGTGCAAGGGGTATACGTGCCTTGCACATAACACCTATATTAATATTATAAAATATATCTGATAAATCACATAAATTTACATTAATTTATAAAATTATTTTTATATAATTAGATATAACAACAGCAGTCTTCTTTATAAAATTTAATAAATGTTGAATAGATGATGACAGGCCCAATGTGTTTGGGTTTGAGCCCTAAAAGTCGTAACATGGGCTTGAAAGATATCTTTAGCTCAAATTACACTAGCTGATTACCCGGAGACAACAATCAGAGGCATATCTACATCTGTCTGCGACTCAAGCTTCCAAACACCCTCCCTCCATTCTCAACCTCGAGAATTATTCATGTAATGACATGGTGAATCCCTTCCTTCCCTCTGCTCTGAGTATCGATGGCGTTCACTGCTGTCGGCATAGCATTGAGGACTCAGCTCACTTTTAGTCGCCCTCTGGTTTTCTGCGTCCGAAAGGTTTTTACTCTCTTTTTCCTCTGCGAGCCATATATTAGCTTTTGCTTATTTTTTGAATGAGTAAAATAAGATTTTGATTTATTGCTATAGGAAGTTTTTGTTTTATTCTACTAATGATTTCAATATCGATTAATATAAGTTGGAATCTCAATCTTTCCCTTAAATGTGAATATTCTGCTCGAGAGTTAAGATTTTTTTTTTTTTTTCCTTCTCAGGTGCGATACAGCGGTTCTCTTGCAGCGGTTGGTTTGGTTGCTGAACCAGTGTCTAAACACGAAGGAGGTAGTAATTCCTTACAAGCTTTTTCTGTTTTTGTTAAAAAACAATACAGTACTTGATAGCACCTTTTGCCATGTTTTTGTCTCATTAAGTTGCAAATGACCGCCTTAAACTTGTGTGGTGACAGAAGTATTTGGGAGAGATAACAAGGGACACGAATGGAAGAAGTTGAATTCTGAAGTACTAGGGATTGAAACATGGATGATATCGAAGCCTACGCGGGTGGTATTGAACGGGCTAAGGAAAAAAGGTGATCTAAGTCTCGTTATCTTCATTTATTATTTTATGCATTAAGTGGTGGACACGGTGGTTGTTCTGCGAGAAAACTCATACTTGTACTCCACTTATGCTGCATTTGCATCACAGTATATTCAGATAATATGGTATATTGGAGTATTGGAGTGTGTTGATGTCGTGTTTCACTACCTGGACAACTCGGTTGTTGGGCTCGGTCGGTTACCTACTACAACAGTGAATTCAGGGGGGGAGGGGGCTCAGGGCAGCCAGGGTACTTTCAATGCTTAAGTTAGACTTTTGGGAGAGTATATCAACTTGAATGAAGAGGGAAAACTGTGAATGAATATGAGAGAGAGACCCCTAAGGGATGAGAGGAGATATTCATATACCTGACAAAGGATGTCTTTTGACGAGAAGATTCGGGGAGATGTCATATGTACCTGTCAGTCGGATCGTGTGGTGTTGCCTATATCCCAGCCGTGTCTTGTGTCAGTCTTCTGTCAGGTGACAGAGCACCCACACCCAATCGTGGCGACTACTGACACCTCAGTTTGTGTCGTGGTGTGCTTGACGTCATCTTTCATTTAATGCAGCTTGCTCACAGTCAGGTGAGTCCGTACTGCTAGGGCCTGTCCAACTGTCGGTACTTGAGTGCATAAGTTGTCCTGACATCGTACGCCTGTGTTGTTGGCCACTTATCTGATGATTCAGTCTGCGCTGCTGTAGGTACTTGGGCGTTAGGCTCGTTCCTGACACCTTGATCAGGGTTTGCCAACTCTTCCTCCCCTTGGCTAGGCCTCACGGTTGGCGCATCTGTTCCCTTTCCTACTATGGGCCTCCTAGGCAAGCCTAGCCCCCTTTGGCCCATCCTCAGCGTTGATTATCTGGACTCTGTGGTCTGGGAATGCGACAAAAGTAGGAAGAAAATATTTCTGGGAAGAATTGTTTATTGTAATTCTTAAAAGATCAAGAGCAAGAAAGGTCAATGGAAAATGGTTCCACTATGACTATGGTGGTGTATTTAGAGTGAGAGAAATGAAAGAAGCTTTCAAGACCGAGAGCGATCAATGGATGAGCTTAGAGATTTCTTTTTAATACTTTTTTATTTGGTGGTCAATCGTAATTGATTTTGATGGCATGACTTTTCATGAATTTCTTGTATCACTAAACTAGCACACTTAAGCGTTGCTCTTGTCCCATATACTTGGGCTTTTGCCTATTCTTATGATCGATAAAATCTTGTTTACCGTTGAAAAAATATCAAAGTCAAGCTTATAGGAGCACTCCTGTATTCTCATGAAAGATTCTTGTATTGCCTATTTTAGTTGCATGTAGGCCTGTTCATCCGGGCCGGGTTGTATCATTTTATTTATTTCTTAACACTTTCTGATTTTTTTTTTTTAAATGTTTAAGGAAATTTCAAATCCGGGTTCCGGATTCTCAAATCCGGAACCCCCCGGATGAACACCCCTAGTTGCATGGCTTTGTAGTTCAAAAAAATGTTTTTATCTGTTAGTAAATGCCTTGATGCTTTGTATTCCGAAATTAGAGGAGCATTTATAAGATAGGGACTAGTGTAAAACATATATTGATTGATCATATTATAAGTTTCAACCATCCTTTTTGATGTTTTGACCGCTTGATTAATTTTCTGCTACCTTCAGTTGATCATTTTTTTAACCCTGCAGGATATGAGGTCTACCTTGTTGGAGGTTGTGTGCGAGATCTTATACTGAAGAGAACTCCAAAAGACTTCGATATCATTACGTCAGCTGAACTTAAGGAGGTTTTCACTATCTATATTTGGGCTTGTTTTAGGCATGCTAAATGTGCGGGTGTATGCAGTATTTATAACACAGTTATTAAGGATCTTAGTTTCTAACCTGTCTTGTCCATCATGGAAAAGTGACATGAACCCCCAATATTTGACACTAGCATTGCATGGAAGTGAAAATTTTTTTTTTTGATAAGTAAATGATTTTATTAATAGAATGAATGGCATCTTAGCCAGTTACAAAGCAAAATGCCTGTGCCCTCTTATAGAGGGATGTTAGAGACAAGGAATTCCTGAAGGTCTATGCCGTTGAAATCTACGGCGATAGACCATGTACAAAGAGTTCTAAAAAATAAAGCTTTAAGCTCATCTACAGTTCTTTCATTGTCTTCGAAAGTCCGCTCATTTCGCTCTTGCCATAAACACCATATTATACAAATAGGAATCATCTTCCAGATGGCCTTGATATGTCTTGTGCCCCGAATCGAAGGCCAACCCTCCATCATTTCCAAAACGGTCTTCGACATAACCCATGCCAAATTAAGTCTGCCAAAGACCTCATCCCAGAGAACCCTGGCAATCTCGCAATGTAAAAGGAGATGGTTCACCGACTCGCCCGCCCTTCGACACAGACAGCACCAGTCAGCAACAATAACCCTCCGTTTCCGCAAATTGTCCGTGGTTAGGATGTGCCCCAAAGCTGCTGTCCAGGCGAAAAAAGCCGCTTTGAGCGGTGCTTTGTGACGCCAAATCCGTCTCCAAGGGAACTGCAAAACAGAAACATGAGTAAGAATTTTGTAAAAAGAGCGGACCTTAAAACTCCCTCTCCTATCGGGTATCCACCAAATCCTATCCTGGCGGTGTCTGTTTGGTCTTTGCGAATAAATAAGGCCAAAGAACTCAGCGAAAATCCCCACTTCCCAGTCTTGTGCTGCCCTGAGAAAAGCTATGTTCCAATTAATGTGCCCACCCCCCAATTCCATATTCTCGGCCACTGTTGCGTCTTTGGCACTAGCTATTTGATAAAGAGAAGGGAAAATCCCACATAAAGCTCTATCCCCACACCAGTTATCCTTCAAGAATTTAATTCTCATCCCATCCCCAAGTTGAAACCTGATGTTCCTCCTAAACAAGCCCCACCCTTTTCGGATATTTTTCCATATTCCCACCCTCCCTGTTCTGTTGATCTCATTTGAATTCCAGCCCCCCCACATACTACCATATTTACGGTCAATTACTATTTTCCACAGAGCCTCTGGTTCCTTGTGGTATCTCCATAGCCATTTGCCCAGCAGCGCTTGATTGAAGTGTCTCAAGTTGCGGATACCCAAGCCACCATTCGAGATAGGCCGACACACCGTCTTCCAGTTGACTAGATGATATTTAAACTCCTCCCCCAATCCACCCCATAGGAAGTCCCTTTGGAGCTTTTCTAGTCGGCCTGCCACAGTTGCTGGTATTGGAAAAAGGGATAAAAAATATGTGGGAAGGTTTGACAAGGTACTTTTGATCAGAGTAATACGCCCCCCTTTAGACAGATACAGTCTCTTCCATCCTGCTAATTTCCTTTCCACTTTCTCAATTACCGTGTCCCAAATCCTGACAGACCTGGAAGCCGCTCCCAGAGGAAGCCCCAAATAGGTCATAGGTAGTGCAGAAATTTTACACCCGAGATTACTAGCCAACGTACGTATATTTCGGACGTCTCCTATTGGAACCATCTCAGATTTATCGTAATTCACTTTTAACCCAGAGGCCGCTTCAAAACAGAGGAACAACGCTTTTAACACTCGCACCTGATTCTGATCTGCCTCACAAAGGACAAGTGTATCGTCTGCAAATAGTAAATGATATATATTAGTAATGCCCCTAACAGGAGTACCAACTGGGAATCCATTTACCAGGCCATTAGCTACCAAGGCCGATAACATCCTGCTGAGAGCCTCCATAACTATGAAAAAAAGCAATGGCGATAGGGGGTCCCCTTGTCTTAAACCTCGAGAGCTCGGGAAAAATCCTTTTGGGCTTCCATTAATCAAGACAGAGAATCTTGCGGTGGTAATACACCACCATATCCAAGCCTTCCACCTTTCCCCGAAACCACACCTACCGAGCAAGTACTGTAGAAAATTCCAATTGACATGATCATAGGCCTTTTCCATATCCAGCTTGCATAAAATTCCATTGGTACCGGCTTTCCTTCTACTCTCGATGCATTCGTTAGCTATAAGAACCGCATCGAGGATCTGTCTACCTTTGATAAATGCATTTTGCGGAGTAGAGATTATTTTCCCGATAACCCTGCTGAGACGATTAGCTAAGACCTTTGAAATGATCTTATATACCCCCCCCACAAGACTAATAGGCCGAAAATCCTTGATCTCTATAGCTCCCGGCTTTTTTGGAATAATGGCTAAAAAAGTGTTATTAAGACTTTTCTCCAATCTTCCATTTGAGAACAGCTCATTAAATATATTCATAAGATCCTCCCTTATCACTTCCCAACACTCTTGGAAAAAACCCATGGAGAAACCGTCTGGTCCCGGTGCTTTGTCTTTGACCATTTTTCGAATAACTTCAAGCACCTCCTCCTCTTCGAAAGCTTTCTCCAAATTAATAGCATCTTCCAACCCAAGTGTCTCGAAAACAAGGCCATCTAGGTTAGGTCTCCAGGCCTCTTGTTCAGTCAAAAGCTTCTCGTAAAAATCTACTATATGGCCATGTATGGTTCCTTCATCTTTAATCTCTTCCCCATCGATTCTAAGAACCTCAATATTGTTATTTCTTCTATGCGAGTTTGCGGTTCTATGAAAAAATTTTGTACAACGATCTCCTTCCCGTAACCACAAAGCTCTTGACTTTTGCCTCCAAGAAATCTCTTCTAACAATAGCAGTCTCTCGAGTTCCGAAACCAAAGAAGTCTTTCGCATCTGTTCATCTTGAGTAAGGCCACGCCCAGCTTGAACCCTATCTAAATCCTCAATATCTCTCTTTAATCGATTTTTGTTTTCCCCCACATTTCCAAAAGTGTTCGAGTTCCATGCCTTCAAATCCCCTTTAAGGGCTTTTAGCTTCTTACTAAAAATGAAACTATCTGTGCCCTGATAGTGATACGATGCCCACCACTGTCTGACCCTATCGATAAAACCCTCCGACTTCAACCACATATTCTCAAACTTGAAATGCCGATACCCACTCTGAAGCCCTCCACAATCCAATAAGATGGGCCAGTGATCCGAGTATACTCGACCCAAACGCTTCTGCAAAACGTCTGGAAAATGGCTTTCCCACTCGGGAGAGGTAAGGAATCGATCCAACCTAGACCATGACTGGTTGTTAGACCAAGTAGCCGGACCCCCTACTAAAGGTAAATCCAAAAGATTCAAATCAGAGATGCTTTCGGTAAATTCTAGGCTTGCTGAGCTCACACTTCTATTGCCACTTGTCTCACTAGGAAAACGAACAATGTTGAAATCACCTCCGATACACCACGGGAGCTCCCACCAACTATGTAACCCGGCTAGTTCTTCCCATAGAGATCTGCGGTCCGCGTCCACATTTGGCCCGTATACACCTGCGAAAGCCCAAGTAAAGTCATCAGGAACACATTTAAAGGTGCAGGCTATTAAGTGCCTCCCAATATACTCATCCATTTTTTCTACCACCCTCCTATCCCACATCACCAAAATGCCCCCTGATGCCCCTGTAGACGCCAAATATATCCAATCCACGTGTACACCGCTCCAAAGGCTACTCACAACTCTCCTAGTAATGAGCTTCAATTTAGTCTCTTGTAGGCATACAATTTCCACTTTCCATTCACGTAGCAGATTCCGAATCCGAAGACGTTTATTAACGTTATTTAGTCCTCGAACATTCCATGATAAAATTTTTGGCTTCATTAGCGGATAGCAATCCCCTTGCCCTTAGCTCTCCCTTTTCCCTCTGTGTTCAACGACCAAGTAAGGCGTCTAAGTTCTCGACATTGTTTAGACTTCCCCTTGTTATTCAGGTTATGATTGGCCTCCATAGCAGTGAATAAAGCCATCATTTGCTCTTCATATCCCTCACACCGGATACCCACTATCTGTTGTATTGCTAAGATAGTTCTCATAACCCAACTAGAGGATTGATTTGGAACAAAAGAGTTTAATGGGACCGGTTGAAATTCATCTCCCACAGGAATATCCTCTATACCCGGTAGAAAAAATGAATCTGGGACGATGCATTCCTCAGAATCCTCATCTGAATCCGTCAACATATCCTCCTGGAATAAAATCTGATTTGGAGATGTAAAAATGTAATGAACTACATAGTTGCGATGCTTATTGGAGATGTAATTCACCAAGGTCGGCAACTGTCTGCAGGTACGGAAAACATTTGTGCAATGCGAGATTGTTGGGAAACGATTTCCCATATGCCACGTTCATGTCAATGATACGGTTGTGGAGGTCTGTATACAGAGTCATATGCTTTAATTTTTTAACTAATATCTAACTATTGATTATGTCGTAAAGTCAACTTGACTAACTCATGCTTGGATAGTACTTTGACCTAATTATTGGGACTGTCTCATGATTTAGGTTTCAAGTTTCAGCACCTCTGTTGGTAAGCCCAGTTGGAAGTTGGGTAATAATTTCAGTAAACCTTCCGACTGCAAGGGGCGCGACTATATTCGCTGGAGGAATTGCATACAGCGAGATTTTACGATTAATGGGTTATGTATTTGTCTCTGGATGTTGGGGCATAACTTAATATATAAAGTGGTTTGAGTTGTATTTCAATATTTTCTGTTATCAACACTGTCTCTGCTTTATATAATTCTAATACTCTCATTTTTCATTGCAGGTTGATGCTTGATCCATATGCACAAGTAGTATATGACTATATGGGAGGGATGGAAGATATCAGAAAATTTAAAGTGTGCTTATAATTCATTATGGTTAAAATGCCAAAACTTGTTAATTTACTTAAACTTCCTCCATTGTTCATCTCTTCAATTTACTTGCAGGTACGTACCGTGATACCTGCAAATGTTTCTTTTGTGGAGGACTGTGGTGAGCATATGCTTGCTATTTAAGAAGTCTTGCTTTTATACTTCAAAGTTTTCAGTGTCAGCACTTATTGGTCTTCTATCAACTAGAAATCGGCACTTACTCTGTTCTCTACTTATTCCACAGCTCGCATTTTACGTGCAGTCAGAATTGCAGCTCGTTTAGGATTTCGTTTCACAAAAGAGACAGCTCTTTCTGTAAGAGAGTTAGCTTGCTTGGTGTTAAGGCTTGATAAGGTATCTTAGATTCTTAGTACCCCCCCCCCCCCCCCCCAAAAAAAAAAGTCTCACGTCTCTTGGTACTCAAAGTATGGATACTCCATTTTCATCTTCTCTGAATTTCCAAATGCTGTAGGGGAGGATCCTCTTGGAATTGAATTATATGCTGGCTTTTGGGTCTGCAGAAGCTTCCTTGAGGTTATTGTGGAGATTTGGACTTTTAGAGATACTTCTGCCTATCCAAGTGAGGAATTTTGCCATGTGTTGATATCAGGCAACAGCTTTTACACTGTCCTTTTTCTTCTGAATATCTTCTAATTAGTTGCATCACCCAGGCATCTTATTTTGCTTCCCAAGGTTTTCGGAGACGTGATGGGAGATCTAACATGCTTCTAGTAAGTGAAGATGTTTATCAACAGCGTATGTTATCATGTAGTGCCCATCTATAAGCAGCTACTGAACCTTTCCTCTATTGTAATGTCAAATCAAATTGTGATATAGAATAACTCCATTGGTTTGTATCATAATTGACATGATTGCCTTTTGGTTTGACCTTTTGCAGTCTTTGTTTTCCAATCTCGATAAACTTGTGGCACCTAATCGGCCATGCCATTGTAGCTTATGGTGAGGACTCTTTCAGCAGTTGAAGCAAGTTATTATTGCTAAAATCTTTTTGAGAAACTCAAAGCTAGTTACTCTACGTAAAATTTCTTGTCAACATGCTCGGGTCATACTCTTTTGCAAGCTTGTGTGGTTAGTTCATTCAGAAAGAATTTTGGTTGCTGGTCTCCAATCAAATATATATTTTACTAGGGCACTGTTTGGTTAAAGTTGGTCTTTAATATTGTTGTGGTTGTTAGTTGTTTCAAGATAGGGGTTAAAATTTTAAGGTTGTTGAATTGACGAAGTTTCCCACTTAAACCATTTATTTAAAACAATCAGTCCACTATTACTATTGCAGTTAATGCTTCATTTATTTGAAACAATCAGTCCATTATTTTTCTTGTGTTAGCATTACGCAGTTCTTGTGAAGTTAAGGTGAGCTAGTACTTGATGCTGTCAAATTAATGCCCTAGATATAATAAATTGTGAACCAAGCATCATGAAGTTGCGTTGATTAGTCTAATGGGTTCCTGGGGATTTAATACCATATATGTATATATATATATCTATATATAGATATATATATATATCTGTTGAACAACAGTCTATCTTCTGTTTAGTCATACATGATGTATTGATTTGTCTGTATAGCCAAGTATTTTGGAACCACTTGCAAGCTAATAATGGTTTTATGAATGTAGGATCGCTATCTTAGCATTTCATAAAGCTCTGGATGACCAGCCTCGTGATCCTGTGGTTGTTGCTGCATTCGGCCTTGCTGTCCACAGCGGTGGATCTTTGTCTGAAGCTGTAGAAATTGCAAGGGGGATCTCCCAACCATATGTCCCAAGCTTTGATGAATTATTAGAACCTCGAGATAGAGACTTCAATGATGCATTAATGGATGATGTTATTGATCTTTCAGTGTCTGTCAAAGCTGCATTATGCAAGATGACAGATCAATTTTACGTTTCCCAAGCAATGGCCAAGTACCCAGAAGCACCGTACTCAGATATGGTGAGGACTTGATTGTTCAGTTCAGCTTTCCTTTTTATAAGAACAGGAGATTAATAACATTTTGATTACTCGCTGGTATAAGTCCCTGCATCTGTTTAAAAGATTGGGGGGGAGGGGATGTGGAGGGAGCCCTGGTGCTTTGCCATAGATTACTTACCTTAAGTGTGTTACTTAGGTTTGTTATAAATGTCAAACCCCTTCTGTTTTACTTAGGACTTTTATTTGTATTTTGGTATTCTGCAAGTTCACTGTTCAGTTGCTTGCTTTGGTGGGTGCAACAAGCAACATATGTTTCTCTTAACCAATGCCGTTGCAAAGGTTAATAAAAAAGGGTGGGGAATAAATGGATATCATGCTTCACGACTCTGAAGAATAACTATGCAAATGAGCTGTGAATTTAAAGAAGTACTCATTTTGGCTTTGATTAAAACCCTGTCCTTTATATTTTACTTGTAACATTTTTATTTTGGTGGTTACCAAATAATCCGATTTTCTGTCATTATTCTCAGGTTTTTATCCCATGGGCATTGTCTCTGAGGGTATCCAAGATTTTTGAATGCGTTGGAAGAGGAATGGAAAGAGGATGTGTCCCCAAAAGGGGGAAACAAATTGACTATGAGTCTTTGGCATCGGGGAGCTTGAAGGAGGTTCGACATTTGTTTGCTAGGATTGTTTTTGACACTATTTATCCTCCTCACTAAAACAGAGACAAGCACATTGCTACCTGATTCTTTGTAATCAAATAGTATATAATGCAAACAATAACCGGTTATAAGAACCGAGTTTCAAGCCACTTCATGCCATTCTGTTTCTCTCTGGGTGCATATGTTTGTGCTGGATCCATGATTTTGTGACTGCAATGCATAAATGCAGTGTGGGAACGGGGAAGAACTGGATTGTACTCGAAGTTCGAAGTGTTTAATAATGGATGTTGGGCAATGGGCAGGACAGATCAAATCAGCTGGCATCTAAGGGATTTGAAATTGAAGAATCGATGGAGTATTGGCTTGTTACTATTCCCTAGACGTGCAAATTTTAATCAGTTGATACCTTTTTACTTGGAAAAAAATGCAAGCGAGTGGTATCAAGGTTACGAATGAGTCAATGACTACTAAACATGAGCTGGGGCTTGAGATTTTGAATTAAGCAGTGTATTACGATTACACCCTCGACCACAAGTGAAGTAGTTCAGGTTCTCTTACCTTATCGTGTTTTGTTTAGGAATAGGTTATCTTGAAGAAAGTCTATGTTTTCCGTAGGATTTGAGGAATATTCAACGTTTTTAACAAGAGAAAATATTGAGTAAAGTCAACACTCATCACATTTACACACATAAACAATACAACATCAATATCATTACATTCATACATATAAACAGTACAACATGTATTGATGTTATACTGTTTATTTATGTGAATATGATGAGTATTGGCTTCATTTTAGTATTACTCTTCTAACAATTCTCTTCGATATATTTATCTGAAAAGTTTGCATGCAATCAATTGGTGTAACCGCTGTGTAATTGCCACATCAGATTAATAAAACGGTGTGCATCACACAAAGGAATCAAAACATATCATTTTCTTGTCTCTTCAAATATGGTTATTTCATCTTTAATAAAATGGTCTATTTCATTAAAGATCGAAACATACTACTTAGTCCTGGCATCTCCCCTTTGTACGTCCCCTACTTTGATGAAACGCATAATGAAAAGAATTAGAACTTGATTGAGTTTTAATGTTTTGACGGAGTTTTATTTGATGGATCTAATGTATTAATATTTTAAATAAATATATTAATTTTACATTTGTATTAATTTTTGATAGAATCAATACTAATACTTTTAAAAACAGATTATTCACCCTTCCAAACGGATTAGCAAGCCGTTCGAATTAGACTGTTTATTTTAGGCTTAGAATCAGTTTGTTTTTTTTTTTTTTTTTGAGGGGAAGTTTGTTTATTTAATGATTTGTTGGTTAAACATTTTTTTGATAGGTAAAATATTGAAAAAAGAAATTATAATCTACTAAAAATTTCTTATATAATACTCTCTCTCTCTCAACTTTCATTCCAACCTTTTGAGTATTTTTTAAAAACAAATAAAAGATATCCAATGATAAAAGTGTATAAATTAGTGTGTGATATATATGAATATTAATTATATGTAATTTTTGCACGGGATTATATAAAAAATAGTAATTATACATCATAAAATTGTATAAAAAAAATACATATCTATAAATCATCTTATGTCATAGTTTTCTTTAATATTTTTGTAGTTTACTAGAGACCATTACAAAAAGACAAGAAAATAAAATTTTAACTTAGAAATTTCCTTTGAATTAAGTTCGACAACAATCTTTTATGAAATAAAATTTATTCATTATCATCTTTGAAGTGAAAGTTTTGACAATTTTTTTATTTAATATAAACTAGCAAATGATATACGAGAAACTTATCTTTCATTTGAGTATACAATCTAATTTTTATAATATTTATGATAGAAAATGCTCGTTTAGTAGTAACAGTAAAAATATGAAGAGTTAATAGTAAACGAATTAAACTATCAATCAAATAATAAATCTTTGCTTTTTTTGAAATGTTAGTCCTCTGCATAATTCAGATAATGTAGATATATCTGGAAAATCTAGATGTTTCAGCACATCAAACTCATAATGCTGCAATTAAATTCTTACAATGAATTTTTCTTACTCAGTAAAGGTATGGATAAAATTTCTCAACTAATTTGCATATATCATCAATCTCAAATGATTTATATGCACCTTTAAGGTTTAAAACAACACTAAGAATGAGGATTTCTATTCTTTGATCGTTAAATCTATTATTCAATTTTTGCAACTATAAGTTTATTGTAGCAGTAAATATATTAATTTTAAAATGATGCTCCATTGTTGTCAATGACTTGTCAACTTGATGATGAGTTTTGCTTTGAACTCTAGTATATTGGTCATTAATATTAGGAATATCAATTTAGTGTTTTTCACAAAATGATTTAATATCACTAAGCAAAAACGCCTACTCATTATCTCTAAGCTTTTGAATGAGTACTTTTGCGTTTGAAAATAGGCTCATGGCATTCACAATATCTTAAAAATTTTGTTGCAAAGATTGACAAAGTGTATTAGTGATTTTTATGATTTTTTTCATCATATATAATATCAGAATAAATTCAAAAAATGATAATATCATGTAAGCCACTTCAGTATCATTACGTTGAGAATAATTTGAGCTCTTATTTGAGATAGATTGATAACTGAGCAAGTAGCACAGAACATCCTCATCACGCTACAAACAAATTGAAAGTAAGATCATCTCTACTTCGTTATAGCGTACCAATTTACTTTACCCATTTTTAGTCTCAATCTCTTTTGAAACGATTAGACTTTCAATTTCAGCTGCTTGAACAAACTGTATTTCATTATTACGTTTAGAAGAATCAACAACAATATTTATAATGGATGTCAAATAGATAAAAAACTAATAAACATGTTTGACTTCTCTATAGGCTGCAACCAAAGCTAATTGTAATTTATGAGCTCAATAATATACATAATATGTATAGGGATAATCTTTAAGAAATAGATTTTTAAATCCATTCCATTCATCACGCAAATTACTTCTCTATTATATTTCTAATCTCAAATATTTTCAATTTGAAAGTCATAACGAGAAAGAAGAACACATCTCATTTTTTAGAATTAGTGTTATAGTATCTTTTATATACATATCTCATTTTTTAGAATTAGTGGTATAGTATCTTTTATATACATAACATAAAAAAATCATTCTCTAATAAAATTATCTTTATTAATAAATTTTAAAATAATAGTCATTTATTTTCTTTTAGATTTATCTCAAATTTTGTCAATAAAAATACAAAATTTAATTTTGCTAGAGACAACAGGGAATTGCAAGCGGTTGAATAAAAAAATATAAAAAAGACAAAAGCAGACCCATCTTTAATGCTCGTCCTTCTTCATTTCTCAAAACTACAAACGATTCTGTAGTTTTTCTCGAAAATAAATCTCTCCCAGAAAATCTCTCTTCCCCAAGCTGGATTCGAACTACTATGTTGACACTCGATATGATCAGATTTCTCATATAAATTGACGTCTAATCGTTTTCGGGCCTCCAAGGTTGGAGCTTTCGATTCCCAGAAAGCAAATGTTGTGGTTACCAAGCAATTATGTAAATAGACGGTCACTTCGGCCTTTAATTTGGTTTCTCTCTTTTGTTTTTTAATTTTTTGGGTCTGATAAATCGTGAAAATTACAGAGGAATCTCATAAAAAAAAAAAAAAAGACACCCAAAGTTGTGAAATTATTGCATGATGGAGATTCTGAATGAGTCGTTTTCAGTTTTCTTCATTTCCATTTTGGGGGCGTTTATCTTGGAATGAAATGGAATGAAAATTGGCCTCTCTAACCCATGGCATGGGCATGTGGGGTAAACGTGTCCTTTGGGAGAAAGAGGTAGATTTATTCTTGCACACTCCACTGTGTGGCTGTGGATCTGTTGGTTGGATTAAATATATTTTAATTTTTTAGATGTTGTTTGGTTGCTTACTTGCTAAAATTTTATAATTTTACTGTAGTGTTCTTACTTAAGATTCCGTCGTATAGAATCGTAAACTTTGATATAGAGGATAAGTATGAGCTCGAGAGACTCGCTCCGTCGGAGAAGTGACTCGCTAGTGTTGCTTTGTTGATTGTGGGATTTGTTTTCCCTTTATACTATGCGTTTCTTTTTATTTATTTATTTTTTATTAGATGACTGTATAACCTCTTTCAAGATTATTCATTTTTCAATTTTTTGATACTTAGTTTGAATGCCTTTTCTTTTTATCATTCCACTGCAATTATAATATGCACACTAATTGCATATTGCGCACATCAATTGCATGTTACACACACTTTAAGCACTTGTTGTTGGGGTACGTAATTCGTGCGCTCATCATTTTGGTGTCACGACTTCTACCAAATCACACTTTGGGGTAAGAAGCGCCACAACATTACTTCTTAACCACAACATACACAAATAAAATTAATTTACAAAATATCAAAATATTAAAACAAATCCAAACAATATGCAAAATCACAAAAAGTATCATGCTAAATAAGAGCATTTGTATATGGTGCTGCATATTGCATATATAAATAAATGGGCTTATAACAGTTTATCTATTTACAACAGTCATAAGCCAGGAGTTCAACATTGAATAACTATAAAAACTTACCCAAACCCTAGTTGCCTTTTGTGAAAATTATCACAAACTGCAATATGGCCATTTGAGTGAGGATTAACCCCTACTAGCACCATCATCACAGCCTTATAGTAGATATGCAGCTTTTCCAAGAAATAATTATTAATTAATAAGAAACATTACAAATCACCTAACAGCACAAAGATAAGAGTGATGAAGGACATGGAAATCAACATAAAACATGCAAATGCAGCATCAAAACAGTTTTGGCAATAGCATTGCATATTGGTTCAAACAAAATTTTGGTAATAGCACTACACAACACTGTTAAACACAGGATTGAAACCAGAGCCCAGACCATTGCTAATTTTCTGATATAAAGTTACCGACAATTAACCATTAGATGACAAAGATTTAGGGTAGCATACTCACAAGTTAACAAAGTATTTCAACTAGTTCATAATTTTAGTTTTTCAACCACAATTCAAACAGCATAAGAGAATATGAACAACAATATATAGTGTGGGATCAGATTTGGCTCAAAGGCTCAACAGCGATGGGAGCCCACCAGGAAGGAAAAGGCCCAACAGCGATGGGAGCCCACCAGGAAGGGAAAGCATACTAAAGGCCCAACTCTGCAGAATCCAAAATATATATCAAACCCGTCACCACCTTTATCGGGATTTTAAGCAGATACAAAATATCAACAAACTCAGAAAGACCAGATACGGAAGGCGTTACAAGAGACATGTATCGCCCCAGAGGCTTATAAATAGACCAGGTAAACCTCAACTATGCACATTAAAAATTATTCCCGTAAATACGTGATCACTAACTTGAGTGTCGGAGTTATCCCGGGTGGAAAGCCACCATCTTCCCTTAATTCTTCTTGCAGGTAACGGGAGCAGGAGGCCGGCGAGACATGTCCTCAACATTGGCACCGTCTGTGGGATCCGATTTTACAGACAATTAACGTGGTTCTCGCATGCCAACTGTGACACGTTCCGTAGCAAGCCGAATGATAGGAGCATCGATGGAAGCACGGTTAGCAGCGGCGGAGGAAAGACTGAGAACAACATTGGAAGCCTTGGAAGCACTTCAAAAAGAAAACGAGACCCTGCGACAAAGGAACGTTGAATCCAGCAACACAGCCGTACCGCCTGTCGACGGGCAGGGAGACCAACCCTCAACCGCCTCAAAGCAATAACTTCCACGTACCACCTCAAGATGAAATTCCTGACCGATAGCAGGGTAGGAGAATTAAAAGGAGAGTAGGCACTGGCTGGGGAGTGCTATGAACAGGAGTTGAAGAAAATTGGAAACGAAGTTTGCGCAATCGAGGAACCGGAAGAAGCCTTCCTCCCGCCACTTCCCCCCGCCATGGTCAAGGCCTTGCAAGGGGAAATACAAGTCGGAAACGAACCAATTCAGCAGCATGCCGAGGTCAACGAACCCTTGGAACTTATAACACTGTTCGCAGACCGCCCAAGGACAACCGTGCGCGTATGAACAAACTCTTCCCCTGCGGATAGAGAGAGTCTGAAACGGCTGCTGGTAGAGCACAGAGACATCTTTGCCTGGAGCCACGAAGAAATGCCAGGGATAGACTGCACCATCATTGAACACAGATTGGGCGTGAACCCAGCGCATAAACCTGTGCGCCAAAAAAAGAGGTCTTTCAGCACGAAAAAATATGCCGCCATTGGCTTGGAGGTCGAGAAGCTGCTCGCCGCCGGTTTTATCAAGGAGGTCCACTACCCGGAATGGTTATCTAACGTCGTCATGGTGAAGAAAACCAACGGGAAGTGGAGGATGTGCGTAGATTTTACCGACCTCAACAAAGCCTACCCAAAAGATAGTTTCCCCCTGCCACGCATCGACCTCGTCGTGGATGCAACAGCAAGACACCGGACGCTCAGCTTCATGGACGCATACTCAGGATACAATCAAATACAAATGCACTCAGCGGACAGGGAAAAGACGGCGTTTATAACCGACCGGGGGTTATATTGCTATCAAGTAATGCCATTCGGATTAAAGAACGCAGGAGCAACTTACCAAAGGTTAGTCAACCGAATGTTTGCGAAGCAAATGGGGCAGACCATGGAAGTCTACATAGATGACCTCTTAGTAAAAAGCAAGGAGCCTTCCCAACACATCGTTGACCTAAGAGAAGCATTCGAAGTGTTGCGTCAGTATAAGATGAAGCTGAACCCAGCCAAATGCGCCTTTGGCGTCGAGTCGGGGAAATTTCTGAGATTCATTGTATCAGAGAGAGGAATCGAGGCTTCCCCCGAGAAGATAGAGGCTATAATCAATATGAAGCCGCCAAAGAACCTGCACGAGACCCAACGGTTAGCAGGGAAAGTGGCCGCCCTAGGAAGGTTCATAGCCAGGTCAACCGACAAATGTATGCCTTTCTTCCACGTATTACGTAAATCATACCCTTGGAATGAGGCGTGTGACGAAGCATTCAGAAACCTGAAGCAATACCTGGCCAACCCACCGCTCCTGAAGCAGCCCAAGAGGGGTGACGTGCTCTGCGCTTATCTAGCCGCCTCCCCACATGCGGTGTCCGCCGTCCTGATAAAAGAAGACAGAGCTGAGCAACATCCCGTATATTATGTAAGCCGAGCCCTAAGAGGAGCATAAGTAAGGTATCTTAAGATTGAAATGCTAGCCTTTGCTTTGGTAATGGCGGCCAGGAAATTACGGCCGTATTTCCAAGCCCATACAATAAGGGTACTGACAGAAGCACCGCTGGCAAAAACCCTAAGGAAACCAGACTGCACGGGAAGACTGATAGGATGGTCAATCGAATTGAGCGAATTCGACCTGAAGTACGAACCCAGGAAGGCAATGAAGGGACAAACACTGGCAGACTTGTAGCCGAGTTCACAGGTTTCCCCCAGGAAGCTCAAAACGCTGCCACGGCGCAAACAAGAGCACCATGGGTAATGCACATAGATGGGTCCTCCTGCAAGACCGGCGGCGGCCTGGGAATACACCTCATAGGCCCCAGCGGTGAAAAAAGACACTACATGGCTACGCTTGCATTCAGAGTGACGAATAATGAAGCGGAATACGAAGCACTGATCACTGGTCTCTCAATAGCCGCCCAGATTTGAGTGACAGAAATTGAAGCCAGATCAGATTCACAAGTCGTTGTCAACCAAGTCTTGGGACTGTACGCCACCAAGAGCGTAAAGCTGAAGAAGTATTTGGATCGGGTGTGGGAAGTACGAGACCTTTTCTCATATTTTACCATAACCCAGGTCCCGCGAGCTGACAATGAAGTGGCGGATAAGCTGGCCAGGGCGGCTTCGGGAACGGAAATGGCACCCCTTCCCTGGCAAGTAGAAAGAAGAGTCATTGAGATACCCGCTGTGGGCGCAGAAGTAGCAACAATAGACCATAGCTTTCCCGAATGGGCAAACACAATAGTGGAATATCTGACGTCGGGCAAACTTCCGGAGGGACGAGATGAAGCAAGGAAAGTAAGAAGGAAAGCGATGAGATTTGTGCTTATCGAAGGGATCCTTTACAAGAGAGGACTCTCCGCCCCCCTGCTGCGATGCGTCTCGCCACAGGAAGCGCAGTATGTCCTCGCCGAGATACATGAAGGAATCTGTGGGAACCATTCAAGGGGAAGAGCCCTGGCTAGGAAGGCAATCAGAGCGGGCTATTACTGGCCCAATGCAATAAAGGATGCGCAGGAATTTTCAAGAAAATGCCTCAAGTGCCAGGAATATGCGCCTATACCTCACGCCCCGCCAGAGGAATTGACCTCCATCACGGCACTCTGGCCTTTTGCCCAGTGGGGCGTGGACATAGTGGGACCTTTCCCACCAGGCAAAGGCGGCGTCAAGTTCATGATAATAGCCGTAGACTACTTCACCAAGTGGGCGGAAGCCGAACCCCTGACGACGATTACCAGCAAAGCGGTAACACGGTTTCTGTGGAAGAACGTAATTTGCCGATTCAGAATTCCCCACAGTATAATAACAGACAACGGGCGGCAGTTCGACTCCGACCAATACCGAGAATGGTGCGCCGAGCTACAAATCAGACCCAAGTATTCCTCGTCAGGCCACCCCCAAGCTAATGGACAAGCCGAATCAACCAACAAGGCTCTACTCTCCATCCTAAAAAAGAAAGTCACAGAGAAGAAAGGGGATTGGGCAGACGAGCTTCCGGGAGTACTTTGGGGGTACAGGACGTCAGTCAAAACGCCGACCGGGGAATCCCCATTCACCCTAGCGTACGGAACAGAGGCCATACCGCTGGTGGAGGTAGGGCTGCCCAGTCACAGAACAAGTCACTTCTCGGTTAACCAAAACAACAGCAAGCTTAAAGAAAAATCTGGATTTAGTGGAGGAAGAAAGGGAAAAGGCAGAAGCCAGACTGTTGCAAGAAAAGGCCAAGACTGAGCGATATTTCAATAAAAGAGTCAAGCCCCGGACCTTCAAGGTCGGAGACCTGGTTCTAAGGAAATGCGGGGTGACCACCCAAAGTCCTGGAAAATTGGAACCTCAATGGGAAGGGCCTTATATAGTGGTAACAAACAGTATAGGAGGATCGTATCGGCTAAAGGACAGTCAAGGGAAAGAGCTACCTCGACCATGGAACGCATAACACCTGAAAAAGTTTTACCAGTAGAAATCTCATAGTCATTTCAGATTTACTTTTTATTTAAGTTTTCGTAAATCTGCATTTACCAGTAGTCATTTCTGCTATATTTTTTCTGAATTTTCGCCCAATCGCATTTTATCAAAGATCACGCCACCTTCAGACAAAGCAAAGGGGCGCAGAGTCAAATGACCACGCCACCTTCAGACAAAGCAAAGGGGCGCAGAGTCAAATGACCACGCCACCTTCAGACAAAGCAAAGGGGCGCATAGTCAAGCGACCACGCCACCTTCAAGCAAAGGAAAGGGGCGCAGAGTCAAATGACCACGCCACCTTCAACCAAAGCAAAGGGGCGCAGAGTCAAATGACCACGCCACCTTCAGACAAAGCAAAGGGGCGCAGAGTCAAATTACCACGCCACCTTCAGACAAAGCAAAGGGGCGCAGAGTCAAATGACCACGCCACCTTCAGACAAAACAAAGGGGCGCAGAGTCAAATGACCACGCCACCTTCAAGCAAAGCAAAGGGGCGCAGAGTCAAATGACCACGCCACCTTCAAGCAAAGCAAAGGGGCGCAGAGTCAAATGACCACGCCACCTTCAGACAAAGCAAAGGGGCGCAGAGTCAAATGACCACGCCACCTTCAGACAAACGGCTCGTGGTCAAATGACCACGCCACCTTCAGACAAAGCAAAGGGGCGCAGAGTCAAATGACCACGCCACCTTCAAACAAAGCAAATGGGCGCAGAGTCAAATGACCACGCCACCTTCAAACAAATTAAAGGGGCACGGAGCCAAATGACCACGCCACCTTAAAACAGACAGAAGACGCACACAGTAACAAGCGCAAGCACGCGACAGCAAAGGTCAAAAAAAAAAAGTTTTAAATTTCCTACGCCTCAAGGCGAAGAAAATTTGCGGGGTAATTGTGGGATCAGATTTGGCCCAAAGGCCCAACAGCGATGGGAGCCTACCAGGAAAGAAAAGGCCCAACAGCGATGGGAGCCCACCAGGAAGGAAATGGCCCAACAGCGATGGGAGCCCACCAGGAAGGGAAAGCATACTAAGGGCCCAACTCTGCAGAATCCAAAATATATATCAAACCCGTCACCACTTTTATCGGGATTTTAAGCAGATACAAAATATCAACAAACTCATAAAGATATATCATGCAGATACGCAATCACAATGATTACGGAAGGCGTTACAAGGGACATGTATCGCCCCATAGGCTTATAAATAGACTAGGTAAACCTCAACTATGCACATTAAGAATTATTCCCGTAAATACGTGATCACTAACTTGAGCGTCGGAGTTATCCCGGGTGGAAAGTCACCATCTTCCCTTAATTCTTCTTGCAGGTAACGGGAGCAGGAGGCCGGCGAGACACGTCCTCAACATATAGAAAAGAAAAAACAAATATCAAGTACAACTAAGTAAGGCATAATTCAAAAAAAAAAATCAATATTCATAACAGAGTTAAAGGAAATGAAGATAGAAGCCAAGACGTACATGTACATAGAAGTACTTATGTGATTGTAATATATTACTGTAATTATAACGTGTATCTTGACCATATTATGTTTATTTATATTAAAAAAAACTACATTTTAACGTATTTATCCACATTCAATTACAATTAAATAATGCAATTTACAGCACAGAGAAATGAAACAACATTGAGCAATTCACAATACAAAGTAATTCACAGAATAAAACAATATAACTGCACATAGTAATGGAACAGCACATAATAATGAAATGACATTGAGTGATGAAAAAACACTAAACAATTCATTGCACAAAGCAATAAAACAACACAAAATAATGAAACTACATAGAGTAATGAAACTGCATGGTCACAATCCATCAGCCCAGAGCAATCCAACATCATATAGCAATGAAACAACAGAGATCAACCCAACATCACATCTAGAGTCTTTTTTTTTTTTTTCATAATTTGCAATTCACGGATCAATGAAAAATAACCCCAAAACTAAGCATAGAAAATGATAATCTTAGCACATGGAGAAAATACATTATTTGACTATTTTTTGTGTTTTGTTTGAGAGTTTGAGAAAATTATAATAACTAAATAATATTAAATGAAAAAATTAAAATATTTGAGGTTGTTTGGATAATGAGATGATATGAGATCATTTTAGATGAAAGTTAAAAGTTGAATAAAATATTACTTGAATATTACTATTTAATATTATTATTATTTTGAAGTTTGAAAAGTTTAAATTGTTTTCTAATATTTTGTGTTGGAATTTATAAAAAATTGTAATGATAAAACGATATGAGATGGATTGAGAGTCTTTTTTAATCCAAACAACCTCTTAAAATTGAAAAGTTGTAATATTTGGATAATGAGTTGAGATGAGATAAAAGTTGAATAAAATATCGTTAAAATATTTTTTTTTAATATTTTTTTTTAATTTAGAAAAATTGAATTATTTATTATTTTTATGTAAAAGTTTGATAAAGTTATAATGATTAGATTATATGAGATGAGTTGAGATGTTCTCTCAATCAAAACAACCCATTTGTGTTTATGTTATTTAAATATTGAGATAAGATGGAATTAGATGAAATTAAAGATTTTTCCTATTCAAACTAGACATAAACTTTTATTTCAAATTAAATAATGAGTATTATGGACAAATTCAAATCTTTATATATTAATAGAGTTGTTTTATTTTTAAGTCAGTATGTATAACACACCCACATTACTTAAATGATAAAATCTAATTGGTAAAATTTAGATTTTAAAATCTCTTATTAATTATGATTGTTGGTGGAAAGTATTCTTGCTATAATGAAATGTAATCCAAATTGTGAAATTTCTTTTCGCACGTGTCTTTATTTGAGAAGTCGAATCTAACTAATAAAGATGTAACCACAAGTGTAAATCGGTCCTGTCCAATTTGGGGGGGAAAGGAATTTTTTTTTCATCGGACTAGACCGAACATCTCTAAGAATCAAATTGGACTGATGGTTATCGACCCGGTCCGATTCGGTCAGTCCGACCCAATTATTTATTTTTTAAAAATAATTAATAAAAAGTTTTATTTAAAATTAAATTAAAAATTAAGTAAATTATTAATGTGGATCATATAACTAACTCACTAGAAAAATATAGTATATGGTCAATAATAATATATTCGGTGATAATTGATGAAAAATACATGATTAATTACATAATTATTATAAAAATATTGTATATAACTTTATTTTTTTATATCATATTTAGTCCAGTCTGGGGTGGAAAAACTCTGGATCGGAACCGAATCCAAAATTTTCAATCCTTTAAAATTTGGATCAAGACCAACCGGTCTCGGTCCCGAGTCCGTCCGATCTAGTCGACTCTTTCAATCTGGACCGGCTGGCTTTCCCCCTGGATGTAACCCAAATCACGAAGTTCTTTTATCTTTTTTGTTTTTGGCAATTATGGCTTAAAGTTTAAACTAATTTTGTATTTTGTATTTGTTTAGTAGATTTTTCCAGCTTGATTTCTTTAGGTAATTATAATTTCTTTATGTAATGTTGCGATCCGAAAGATCCAGGGAGTAAGTTTTCGTCACCTAAAATCATCTTCCAACCACATAGTATATATACTACAAAATTCTGTATAAAACATTATTTAATGTCAACTTCTTCAGTAGAGTTGCGCAAATAAAAAAAAAAAACTTCTTCAGTAGAGTTAATCTAGACCATCGCAAAAGTCTCAAAGCATCTCAATAACCCAAGTCAATAGAACAAAACAGTTTCACATAATACAATCCTCCAGCGATCAATATACCCTCTTTACATTAATCCACCATATTCACATAGCCTTACCCATGCTTTCTATTCTTCATTCATAATTGAAATATTTAAAATATGTAAAAATATTATAGAGATAAGGAATGAATTATCTACAACTCAATATATAAATAACATATATTAGTACGTAAATATGACTCTTTTTAGAGAATTCAAAATGTAGAAACGAAATATTAAAATTTCAATATGTAGATCTCAAAAGCATGTTATCAGAATACCAAAACGAGAATTCACATTCATATTCAAAAGTCTTTTGGCATAATATGATCGAATATCACCATCATATCATATTTTATTATATCAAATCATATCATATTATATCATCATATCATATCAGAGACCATGCTTAATCTTTTATGATAGGATTGTGCTATTTCCAATAACCAAATCAGACAGTATCAAAATATAAATATATTCCTTATTCAATATTGAAATCATGAATATGAGCACATGAAAGACTATGCAAAAAAAAAAATTTATTTATTTTCAAAATGAGTGCACTAATATTGGATATATTAGTACCAGCCATATAACAGAATCATAAAAGCATGCTAAAAATTTTTCAGATATCATATTATATCATATCAAATAATATATTTTCATATTATTTTCACATAATCAAAACAAATTCAAAACAATCGTTTTCATATTAATTGGGGGCATTACACTTTATGCATTCATCAATTTTTTATCTTAAAAGATTCTGGATAAAATTCAGGGAGGCAATGCTTTGGGGAAGATAAATGGTACTTGCACTGAGTATCATTCTTATTTTTGTCTGTTTGTTTAATTCAAATTTTGAAATTCAAATTTTTCAAGATTTCAATAATTAACACATTATTGTGTATAGTTATACTAGGGAGGAGACGTGTAAAACGCATTTCTTTAATTAGTGAAGTGATTATTTTAAGAAATGATATAATTTATAAAAAGAAATAAATTTTGATCAATAATATAATGTATAGAGGTAAATAAATGTAAGTTCTAACAAATATTTGATGGGTAATAAAAAAAATTATCTTAACAACGAAAGAATTATATAAAAATAAATCATAAACTGGTATGAAATGATGAAAGATAATTATTTAATAATTATTATAATTTCATTTATAAAATATTATTATTTGAATTTAATGTTTCATAATGAATTTAAATTGAGAAATAAATAATATTTTATTCAAATAATTATATTCGCAAATATAGTTGGCAAACATATTTAAATTTAATTATTTACTGTTTTTTTTATAAAGAATGAATAAAAATTTTAAATATATAAAAATTTATATATAATATAAAATATAATTTATATAAAATATTGTTATATTATAATTTGCAACGTGAAATAAGTTTACTAATGTTATAATTTTATATTATAATTTACATGTTATATAATGTATTACTAATAAAATATTAATAATAAAATATTAGTAATTTATAATTTGCATGTTATATAAATTATAAATTATATATAATTTATCTTGTTTAATCTAAATATTATATGAGTTTTATAGATGATGAGGGAAGGATGCCGTCGATATAAGAAGATTGAGTTGAGTTTGAAATTGAGTGTTAGTTTCCATCTAAGAATTGACTATTCAAATTGTAACGGTGAGATAATCTAATTGGATTTGAGTTGAGGGAAAGTTTCGAATAATGATTCTTAGGAGGATAAGGATTTTGAATTTGACGAGATTTAAATTAAAGTGTTTGATATAAAAATTTGAATCAGGAGACCAAATTTCAAGAATCACGTCATTTCATAATTCAGATGGATAAACGAACATAGTTAAATTTAACAAAAAAATAAATAACTTAAAAAAAATCTATTGAATGACTATTAGATAATCACTTATTATAATAAAAAGGTGTATAAAATTATAAATATAAATTGAATTTTCCAATTAAATAAGATGTTGATTGTATAATTTTTAAATTCTTTTATTTTTATAATTAACCGTCATTGTTTTTCGTTCCCTCTACAGAATAGAAGGCTAAAGAAATGCACAAATGATATATTTCTGTTTTTTTTAATATTGAAAAAAAAAAAAACAATAGAAACGCACGAATCCACGATGGTTACATTATTCGGTGCAAATTATCTGCCTCCTTATCATTTTTTTTTAAATGTATGTTTAGATATTAAGATGAGTTAAATTAGATTGAAATAAATTGAATATAATATTATTAAAATATTAATTTTTTATTTTATGAGTATTTAAAAATATTGAATTATATATTATATTTTATATAAAACTTAAAAAATATATGCAAAGTTAAAAAATTATAATAATAAAATAAGATAAATTAAAATGAATTTGAAAACTAGGATCTAAAAAATCTAGAGAAAGACTTGAAGAATTTGATTTTTTTTTCACAAGCTATGTATTATTGAAATAAAGATACAAGGTATATCATAAATTATAAAGGAGAATCATTTCTATTGTGGAACTTCAACATAAAAGGAGGGATTTTTATAAGAGGAATATTAAAAATTTGTGTTGTTTCTACTCGTTGTATCAGATTGTGCGTACATCAATTTAGAGATTAATGTATTTTTCTTACTTTTTATTTAAAAAAGATTAATCTTTATATCATTAATGATGAGACTCATATTTCAATTATACATTAAAATTATTAATGTAACAGCTTCTATGGTCAATTTAAACTCTCCTCCTATATAATGCATCTCAAATGGATTTTTTTTTGTCCCTTACGATCAAAGAAAATGGAGCTGCCAAAAAAAAAAAAAAAAAGACAAGTGTGTAATGAAATGTAACTATAAAAGGGACGGCTGCCGCCCCCTATCCCACCACTAAAATTATGTGAATGACCCCACCACTATTATTTTAAATATTGTATAGTGACTTGCATAGTAACTTGCATAGTAATTTCAATACCTATAAATAGGGGTTTCAGTTGTTATAAAATTCATAAGAAAATATAGAGAGAGAAATAAATTTTTAGTTCTTAAGAATTCCAAATAGTTTCTTATTTCTCTCTTGCAATAGTAGTTTCTTTCTTTAGTTTTATAACACGTTATCAGCACGACGGTTCTACCAATTTTGAAGCTAGTGGTCTTATTCTTCTGTAAGTTTTTCAATATATTATTTGTAGTCTTTGATATATTTTATTGATGATTATCTGTGTGAATTTATAAATATATTTTCTGAGATACACATATTTATTTTATTATTTATATGTGTAGAAAATGGTAAATCTTACAAAATTGGAATTTGTTGCTCTTGATATATCTGGAAAAAATTATTTATCCTGGATACTTGATGCTGAAATTCATCTTAATGCGATGAACCTGGGTGAAACGATTAAAGAAAGAAATCAAATGTTCCTGCAGGACCGTGCTAAAGCAATGATTTTCCTTCGTCACCATCTTCACAAAGAATTGAAAACTGAATATCATATAATAAAAAATCCCTATATTTTGTGGAATAGTTTAAGGGAGAGGTATGAATACTAGAAGACTATCATCCTCCCAAGAGCTCGTTTTGATTGGTTGCACCTGAGGTTGCAAAATTATAAAAGTGTAAGTGAGTATAATTCCGCACTTTTTAAAATAAGCTCAATACTAAAATTATGCGGTGAGAAAATCACCGATGATGATATGCTAGAGAAGACTTATACTACATTTCATGTCTCGAATGTGCTCCTACAGTAGCAGTATCGAGAAAGAAAGTCCAAAAAATATTCTGAACTTATATCATGTCTTCTAGTAGCTGAGCAGAACAATGAGCTCTTATTAACAAATCACCAGTTACGCCCTACTGGCTCAATATCATTCCCTAAAATGAATGGTAATAGGTTGGCATCATTCCTAGAAGTGAATGGTGCATCCTTTAGAAGAAATTGAGGGCGTGAACGTGGTAGAAGAAATTATAAAAATGTTGGTCCCAGAAGTGACAACATTAAAAGGATAATAATATACCGTATCACCAAAAATGGTACAATTCAGAAATGGGTAAAAATTTCCAGAATAATTCTTCAAAAAAAAGTGAAGAGGTGTGCCATAGATGTGGAATGACTGGACATTAGTCACGTACCTGTCGTACGGCCAGACACTTAACTGATTTATATCAAGTATCTATTAAAGGAAAGAATAAAATGTATGAAACAAATTTAGTAGAACCATCAGATGATTTATTAGATTCAGTAGATGTAGATGTTACTCATCTTGATGTCTCTGATTTTTTTAATCATCCTGAAGGTAGTATTGACCACTTAATTGGAGATAGAAGTGTTCCACTCAATTAATGTATTTTCTTTCTATTATCTGTAATCAAAACTTTGTATATTTTGTAGAATTATGGATCACATTGATGAGTTTTTTATATCTGAGTTGAATGATAAAGATATATGTCTGGCTGACAGTGCTACAACTCACATAACTCTCAAAGAAAAGAAATATTTTCAAAATCTAACACTAAGTAAAGCCTATGTCCATACCATATCAGGCTCATCAGATTTAATTGAGAGCTCCGGAAGAGCTTATATTATGTTGCCTAATGGCACCAGATTTTGTATTGATGATGCTCTATTCTCTTCACAATCTAGAAGAAATTTATTGAGATTCAAATATATATGTCGTAATGATTACCATATTGAAACGACCAATGAAGGCAGTAAAGAGCATTTTCTTATTACTAAAACAATATCGGACCAGAAGCTCGTATTAGAAAAACTGTCTGCTCTATATTCTGGATTGTATTATACAAAAATGAGAACAATTGAATCATATGTGGTAATGCACCAGAAGTACATTGACCCCAAAATATTTATGACTTAGCATGATGGCCTTGGACATCCGAGATCTATAATGATAAGACGAATTATTGAAAATTCACATGGGCATCTCTTAAAGAATCAAAAGATATTTCTACCCAATGAATCTCCGTGCTCTGCATGTTCTCAAGGTAAGTTAATTATTAAACCATCTCTCTCAAAAGTCATTGTTGAATCTTCATCATTTTTACAAAGGATTCACGAAGATATATGTAGGCCTATTCATCCATCAAGTGGACCATTTAAATACTTTATGGTTTTGATTGATGCATCTAGTCGATGGTCACATGTTTGTCTGCTTTCCACTAGAAATGTTGCATTTGCTAGACTTCTTGCTCAAATAATTAAACTACGAGCACAATTTCCTGAGTATCCAATTAAAACCATTCGATTGGATAATGCAGGTAAATTTTCATCTCAAACTTTTGATGATTATTGCATGTCAATAGGAATAGATGTTTAACATCTTGTTACCCATACACACATACAAAACGGTTTAGCTGAATCTTTGATCAAAAGATTTCAACTAATCGCTAGACCTTTACTTATGAAATCAAGATTACCTATTTCTACTTAGGGACATGCTATACTTCATGCAGCATCTCTAATTTGCATTAGATTATCTGCATATCATAAATATTCTCCATTACAGCTTGCATTTGGTCAACAACCAAATATTTCTCATCTTCGTACTTTTGGATGTGTTATGTTCCAATTGCACCTCCACAACGTACAAAAATGGGCCCTCAACGTAGACTTGGGATATATGTTGGTTTTGATTCTTCATCTATTATTAGATACCTTGAACCCCTTACAGAGAATATGTTTAAAGCACGTTTTGAGGATTATCACTTTGACGAATCCAATTTTCCATTAATGGATAAAGAAAAATCGGTGCCTGAAGCACGACAAGATATTACTTGGGATAATAAGACCCTGTCTCAATTTGATCCTCCTACAAATGAATGTAAACTGGAAATTCAGAGACTTATTCATTTACAAAATGTTGCAAATCAATTACCGAATGTATTTACTGACACTAAAGGTGTAGTTAAATCTTATATTCTTGCTGTTAATGTTTCAGCAATAATTGAAGTCCCTGAAGGATAAATTGTCAAAACAACAATAGGTGAGTCTAAAGCACGTCTGAAGCGTGGAAGACCTATTGGTGCAAAAGATAAAATTCCCAGAAGGAAAAGAATATGAAATAAATTTGGTGTTCCTGAAGAACACGTACCCACAATACAGGCTACAAATATAATTAGTGCTCCTAAATAGCTCAAATCTTCTATTCCAGAACCTCCTGAAGAGAAAACTCCTGAAGAGTATAAATCTCCTGAAAATGGACCTCCTGAAGAGGTGTGTCATGAAATGTTTTCCCCTGAAGAGGAATAAGTACCTGAAAATAATGAGAACTCAATACATTTCATGAATACTGGAGAAATTCTGGATAGAAATAAAACTGTTGTCGACAACATATTTTCATATAAAATGGCCCTTGACATTACCAGAAGTAATGAAGAAAGTGAGTCAAAAACCGTCAAAGAATGTCGACGTAGAAATGATTGGCCAAAATGGAAAGCAGCTATTAAAGATGAATTAAATTTGCTAGCAAAGCGAGAAGTATTTGGACCTGTTGTCCAAACACCAAAGGGTGTAATGCCTGTTGGATATAAGTGGGTATTTGTACGAAAACGTAATGAGAAAAATGAAATAGTGCGGTACAAAGCACGGCTTGTCGCATAAGGTTTCCTGCAGAAATCCGGGATTGATTATGAAGAAACATATTCTCCCGTTATGGATGTAATCACATTTAGATTTTTGACTAGTCTGGTTGTTACAAAATGATTAGAGATGCGGTTGATGGATGTGGTCACTACATATTTATATGGATCCTTAGACCATGACATATATATGAAAATCCCTAAAAGATATAAAATGCTTTAAGCATTTACAAGTATATCTAGAAATATGTACTCTATCAGACTACAAAGATCTTTATATGGGTTGAAACAATCCGGACGCATAAGGTATAATCGTTTAAGTGAATATCTATTGAAAGAAAGATTTGAGAATAATCCTATATGCCCATGTGTTTTTATTAAGAAATCAGAATCTGGATTTGTCATTATTGCGGTTTATGTTGATGATTTAAATATTATGGGAACTCCTAAAGAGATGTAAAAAATCGCTATATATTTAAAGAATGAATTTGAAATGAAAGATTTTGGCAAAACAAAACTTTGTCTCGGCCTGCAGCTCGAGCACTTACTAAATGAAATTTTTATTCATCAGTCTATGTATACTAAGAAAGTCCTGAAGCATTTTTATATGGACAAATCTCATCTCCTGAGTACTCCAATGATTGTTCGAACACTTGATATGAAAAATGACCCATTCCGTCCTTATGATGACGATGAAGAAATTCTTGGTCCTGAAGTACCATATCTCAGTGCAATTGGGGCATTGATGTATCTTGCAAATTGCACTCGACCAGATATTACATTCTTAGTTAATCTGCTTGCAAAATATAGTTCTGCACCAACTCGAAGGCATTGGAATGGCATTAAACATGTCCTTCGTTACCTTCATGGTACGGTTGATATGTGATTATTTTATCAACGTGGATCAAATCCACAATTGATTGGGTATGCAGATGCATGTTATTTTTCAGACCCACACAGAGGTAGATCTCAAACTGGATATTTATTTATTTATGGAGATACTGCTATATCATGGAGATCTGTTAAGCAAACACTATTTGCTACTTCTTCAAATCACTCAGAGATCATTGCTATTCATGAAGCAAGTCGAGAGTGTATTTGGCTGAGATCAGTTATTCAACATATCCAGGAAAAGTGTGGACTTCCCATGATCAATAATAGTCTAACAATTTTATATGAAGATAATACTAATTGTATCACTCAAATTAGACGAGGATATATCAAAGGTGACAGAACCAAACATATTTCACCTAAATTTTTTTATACTCATGAATTTCAAGAGAAATGTGAAATTGATGTCAAGCAGATACGATCTAGTGATAATCTGGCAGATTTATTCATAAAAGCGTTACCAACTTCGACATTCAAGAAGATTGTGCATAACATTAGAATGCGAAAACTCAAAAATCTATTGTCATGCACTTTTCAGAGGGAGTACAAAACTTGTGCTGATTGCACTCTTTTTCCTTCGCTGAAGTTTTGTCCCACTGGGTTTTCCTCTACAAGGTTTTATAATGAGGCAATCTTAAAGCACTTGTGGATACATAAGAAGACTGTACTCTTTTATCTTCGCCATTGATTTTTTTCCCATTGAGTTTTTCTTTGGCAAGGTTTTAACGAGGCAGATTCTTTATGTGTAGTCATTCAAGGGGGAGTGTAATGAAATGTAACGATAGGAGGGACGGCTGCCGCCCCTGTCCCACCACTAAAATTATGTGAATGACTTCACCACTATTATTTTAAATTTTGCATAGTGATTTACATAGTGACTTGCTTAGTAATTTGTATAGTAATTTCAAGGCCTATAAATAGGAGTTTCAGTTGTTATGAAATTAATAAAAAAAATATAGAGAAAGAAAAAAATTTCAATTTTTAAGAATTATAAAAAGTTTCTTATTTCCTTTTTACAATAATAATTTTTTTTTTTAGTTTTCTAATAAAATGGAGTTTGTTCAATTTTGAATAAAGACTTGTAAAAAGGGACGTGAATACTTACAGGTCTAGCACTCACCGATACATTCTGCCTTTTCCGGATCGCTGACGTGTACGACCCAGATTCAAACTCTGGCACGTCCGACATATTCTTCGTCCTTATAATCCTACCCCTTTTCTGACTCATCTTCCGCTCTACATCCTTCTTTCGTATTATGCATGTGAATAAAGAACCTTTGTCTTCTGTTTTCACGAGCCGCAAGAAATAGTCTTCAGATTTACCGTCTCAAGCTTCACAGACCACATCTTACATCAAAATCTCTCACCAATTTTGAATCTTTCTTTTAAACTCGATTATAATTTTATTGTTTAAATTAGATATTTGAGATATTGAACTAAAAACCCTAACGTAATTTTGTGCAACTTGTAAGATCCGGTGAAGATCAGATCTCTGAAGTATCGGATTTGAATTCGATGGTTTTTGTAGAATTTTGAATAAGATTTTAATATATGGTCGTTGCTGGATCGAATTGTTTTGAGTGGAATAATTGTGAGGGGATTGAAGAAACCCTAGGTGAGATGGGGAAGGAGGAGACTAAGGTCGAAGATGTGGAAGAGGGTGAGATTTCTGATACAGCTTCGGTGGAGGAGATCACAGAGGAAGATTTCAAAAAGCAGGAGAGTAGTACTGCAACAAATACTGTCTCTTCGAAACCAAAACCCGGGACTAGGGTTTGGACGATGCAGGAGCTGTATCCGTACCAGGTTTCTCGCGGCTATGCTTCGAGCTTGTATAATCTAGCGTGGGCACAGGCCGTGCAGAATAAACCTCTGAATGAGATTTTTGTGATGGAGGCGGAGGTTGACCCCGACGAGAAATCGAAGCAATCCTCTGCTCTTCCTAATTCCAACTCAAAGGTAATTGATGAAATGGTGATTGACGATGACGATGGGAACGACGTGGTTGTGGATGTGGATAAGGAGGAAGGGGAATTGGAGGAGGGTGAGATTGATTTGGATTCGGAGCCGGTAGATAAGGGGGCCGAGACTGACGTAGTTAAAGACGAAGCGGTTTTGTGTAACGAGATTGTAAATGTTGAGAATTCAGAGATTGTTTCGGACAAGCGAGTGACTTCGATTTTGGAAGCTCTGGAGAGTGTGACTGTGATAGAGGCAGAGAAGTAAGTTAATGGTATTGAGTTTTGAGTATGTTGGGTGACTTGCCTTATCTCTAACACTTACAGTTGGGTTGTTTTGGCAATTGGTTTACTTTTGGGTTTGACATTTATGGTTGATTTATTTGTTCTAGATCATTTGGAGAAGTTTGCTCCCGAATGCACAAAACTTTTGAGAGCTTGAAGAAAGTGTTTTCTGAAAACCATGTTCCCCTCAAGGATGCTCTCGTTCAATTGTTGTTCTCTGCGATTCAAGCAATCAATTCTGTAAGGCACCCCAGCGTTTTTTAACTTGCTACTTTGTTATCATCACCGAGTAAAATTTTGTTTTTTAAGTACTCTTCATGAGTTCAAAGTTGCTGGTTTTAAACATTGTAGAGATTCAATAATTGTTTAATTTCAGGTTTTCTGCTCCATGAACAATGATCAAAAGGAACAGAATAAAGACGATTTGTTGAGGTTTTAATCATTTTCTATTCTTATTCTTGAATTTATTTGAAATTCGATGCCATCAATTATTTAGTCATCTCATTTGTTGCATTTTGGTGACAGGTTAATTTCTCATGTCAAGAATTTTAATCCCCCTCTTTTTTCCTCTGAGCAGATGAAAGAGGTGCGGTTATATGTAACTTGGTTTATAGAGATTTTCTGCCCTTGCTTGTTTTTTGTGTAGGAAGATGTTGATGTTGTTGAAGCTAAAATTATGTGTCTTGTTCACAGATAGAGGTCATGGAGCCCTCTGTGGATCTATTGTTGGGTTCTACAGATAGTGTTGTACATTATGAAATGACAGCAATTGATGAGGCTAATAATAAGGATTCTGATGCTTCAGTCAAGAGTGATGCTCTTGAATTGACTTCTTCTAATAAGTTATCTTCAGATTCTGTGGCCGCTGGATCCTTGGTTCATCGTTACGCGAATATTCTATCTGAAGTTTTGAGACCAGGTATTTCTAGCTTTAAGAGTAGAGCAGCTTTGCTCCCGTTGTTAGACCTTCACAAGGATCACGATGCAGACAGTCTCCCATCGCCCACACGAGAAGCACCATCGTGCTTCCCTGTGCACAAAGTAATGACTGTTGGAGAAGGTATGGCTAACCCGTTGTTGCCCACAGCTAAGGTAGCGCATAACACTGAAGATCCTAAATTGCATATATATGAAACTGATGCTCTCAAAGCTTTTTCTACTTATCAACAAAAATTTGGGCGAAATTCCTTTTTTACAAGTGATAGACTTCCCAGCCCAACCCCTTCAGAAGAATGTGATGATGGGAACGATGACAATGGTGGGGAGGTTTTGAGTTCTTCCAGTAGCGGTAATGTAAAAAATGTTAATCCACCCATTCTGGGACAACCTGTTACTCCTTCCATGAACAGTTCCAGCATGCAAGGACCGATCACTACTAAGAACGCTACAACTACATCCTCTGGCTCTAATATCATATCAAAAGCTTTGGCCAAGAGCAGAGACCCAAGGCTTCGGTTAGCCAATTATGATGCGAGTGCTTTAGATCTTAACCAACGCCCCTTATCTTTGGTGCACAACACACCCAAAGTGGAACCTGTTGGCACAATTAGCTCAAGAAAGCAAAAAACTGTTGAGGAGCCTACTTTGGAAGGTCACGCATTGAAAAGGCAAAGGAATGGATTGGAAAATTCTGGAGTTGTTAAGGATGTGAAAAATGTGTCTTGTAGTGGTGGCTGGTTGGACGACAACGGTACAGTTGGACCTCAGTTAATGAACAGAAACCAGTTCATGGAGAAAGCAGAAGTTGATCCCAGAAATTTGGCTGAGGTTGTAAGTTGTTCAAGTTCTAGTTGTGCCAATGCCAATGAAATTAGTGGAAATGACGTGTCGGTGACAGGTACCGGCACCACAGCTTCTTTGCCTGCCTTATTGAAAGATATTGCTGTGAATCCAACTATGCTGCTAAATATACTTAAGATGGCGGGACAACAGAGATTAGCAGTAGATGCCTTGCAAAACTCTGCTGATCCTGCAAAAATTCCGACACTACCTGCATGCTCAACCTCAATACTGGGAGCAGCTCCCTTGGTGAATGTTGCTCCATCAAAGGCCTCAGGGCTTTTGCAGAAACCAGCAGGAACACTACAGGTCCCTTCACTGGTAGGTCCCATGACTTAAGCATTAAGCATGTGCTTTTTAAGTCTGGGTTTGTTCTTTGTGCTGGTTTAGGAGCTTATATCTTGTTTGAATCTGGCTTCTATATTCTTCATTTCTTTTTGCCCATTCATTTTTTGATAACTAAGTAATCTTTATTGATAGGTGCAATAAGTTGCATATAAATGGAAATACGATTGGTAACCTGTAGGAGGGATTTTATTTTTATTTTTATTATTATTAGCTTGTTTGAAATAATTTTTTGTTTTACTTATAACAAAAAAAAAATCGCTAGTTTGCTTGATCTTAAAATTGATTTCTCTAAACGTTTCAATTGGTTATGTGATATATAAAAGCAGTCGACTTCATAAAGAAGAGGATAAATTTACATAACAGATGCTTTTGACACTTATCTAGAAAACTAAGTCAAAGATTTATTGAATCATCACCTCACAAAGAATTAAGTAAAATTAGGTGATAAAGTTGCTGAACATTTTAAATGACAATCAATTATTATTATGCTTGCTTCTTTTGGTATAGCTTGATGCATGCTTAACAATGACAGTGCCTGCAGGAAGACACTGGTAAAATTCGCATGAAACCCCGTGACCCTCGCCGTATCCTCCATGGCAATTCACTTCACAAGCATCCAAGCTTGGGACATGAGCATGTCAAAATTATTGTGCCTCCTACATCAAGCACCCAGGGAAGTAAGGACAATCTGAATGCTCAAAAGCAAGAGGGTGAGGCAGAAGCAAAGTCACAATCGGTTGCACCACCTGACATTGCGCGGCAGTTCACAAAGAATCTGAAAAATATTGCTGATATTATTTCTGTTTCTCAAGCATCAACAACTCCAATAGTTTCTCAGAATATGTCTTCCGAAACGGTACAAGTAAAGTCGGACAAAGTGGATGTGAAAGTTGTAGCTTCAAATTCTGAGGACCAGCGGTCTTCAACAAGTACAGCACTTGAAGTAGGTGTAGCAATTGCTTCTCGATCAGAAAACATGTGGGGGGATGTTGAACATTTATTCGAAGGATATGATGAACAGCAAAAAGCTGCCATCCAGAGAGAGAGGGCAAGGAGGATAGAAGAACAGAAGAAAATGTTTGCTGCACACAAGCTCTGCCTTGTCTTAGATCTGGATCACACGCTTCTCAATTCAGCAAAGGTTACAGCTTTTTTTCAGTATTTAGTGCTGGTACATGGAGAATGCTTGTTTTGTAATATCGTTTTAATTTGACACATCTTTTTCAGTTTGGGGAAGTAGATCCTATTCATGATGAGATATTGAGAAAAAAAGAGGAACAAGATCGTGATAAACCGCGGAGGCACCTGTTCCGCTTTCCGCACATGGGAATGTGGACCAAACTACGACCTGGCATTTGGACTTTTTTGGAGAAGGTAAGTTTGATCGATGAATCTTTTTTTTTCTTCTTTTTTGTTTCCTAAATAACCAATGGGCACTTAAGTTTAATGCAAAGCACTCAATGCGCTATATGTTTGTATTTTAGGCTAGCAAGCTTTTTGAGCTGCATCTATACACCATGGGGAACAAGCTGTATGCTACAGAGATGGCAAAAGTGCTTGATCCAAAAGGGGTTCTGTTTGCCGGACGAGTTATCTCTAAGGGTGATGATGGGGATCTTATTGATGGTGATGAGAGGGTTCCAAAGAGTAAGGATCTGGAAGGGGTTCTGGGCATGGAATCAGCTGTTGTAATTATAGATGATTCTGTGAGGGTTTGGCCTCATAACAAACTGAACTTGATAGTTGTAGAAAGGTTAGTTTCCTGTATTCAATTAAGAATGTGTGATTTCTGTAAGTGATTTTATACTTTGCTTAGGCAGCCTCATTCTCTTATCCAAATGCTAATAATGCATGGATTTATTATAGGTATACGTACTTTCCCTGTAGTAGACGCCAATTTGGGCTTCTAGGTCCTTCTCTGCTTGAGATTGACCATGATGAGAGACCAGAAGAGGGAACTTTGGCTTCCTCTTTGGGGGTAAGGCTATTTTTTAACTTGCTTAGAGAATTTGCAAATGATTAATTACACTCCACTGATCATTTATCTTATGTTCATATAGGTTATTGAGAGAATACATCAAAACTTTTTCTCCCACCATTCCTTAGATGAAGTTGATGTAAGAAATATACTAGCTGCAGAACAGCAGAAGATTTTGGCTGGCTGCCGTATTGTATTTAGCAGGGTGTTTCCAGTTGGTGAAGCCAATCCTCACCTACACCCATTGTGGCAGACAGCTGAACAGTTTGGTGCTGTATGCACCAATCAAATAGATGAACAGGTTACACATGTAGTTGCCAATTCTCTTGGAACTGATAAGGTATTGCATCACTCTAGTTGTTTGAACATAGAAAATAAAAATCTTAGTAATCCCTTGAGGTTGGCTCAAGTGGTATAGGCCTTGGTTTTGATGGGATGCTTCCTCTAGGTATTGTATTCAAATCCTCTTTAGGTGCAAATAATTTCTCCTACTAGAGGATTTTTCTCTTGAATTACCTTAAGTGCACTTGCGAAAAACTTCTTGATGAGGGGTTGTGCACCTTTGGGATTAGTTGGGACGTTGTTCCCAGACACCCGGTGCCATTAAAAAATTAAAAATCTTGGGCATATGCATAATGCCCAATTATCTTACCAACTTTTTTTTTTTTACAAAGAGGATGGTGCCCAATTCTAAATACTTTACACACGTTCATATAGTTGTGAAGAAAAAAGATTGGATGTGCATTTTAACGTGAAAGTTGCTTATCTATTGTTATGAACAGGTGAATTGGGCTCTTTCTACAGGAAGATTTGTTGTATATCCAGGCTGGTAAGATTATTTTATCCGAGTCAGGGAAATTTATGTTTCTTTCTAATTTATTATTTTTCAAGTAGTTCTCTTGTTTTTGGAACTGACATGGCTTTTTCTCCCTTCCCCTGTTTCTATGCTTGTTTTCCCCTCTATTGGCTTTTGCTGTAAAAACAGGGTGGAAGCATCAGCATTGCTTTACCGGAGGGCAAATGAACGAGATTTTGCCATTAAGCCACAAACAATCTCCTCCATATCCCCCGTTGGTTAACTAAAACCTAACAAACATAAAATCAAAAGTTGGGATACCTGGAGATGGATGGTGAGCTAATGCTAGATTGGCATAGTTTTTATTTCATGCTATCCATCCCTTACAGCTGGCGGCTGCATTTTCCCCTTTCAAAGCTCGCCAAATTTGCTTAAAACTTTTTCTTTATTGGGTGGAGAGGAAGAGAGTATCTATGTGGTATTTGACCAAGATGGATGTGGTTTAGCTGCGACTAAAAATCCCCACTGCGGCAAGATTTTGGATGGAGATTGCTTGAGGCCTTCTGGACAAATGCTGTGAATCAATGCATCGGCCTTCGGGGACCCCAGTAATACGATTATACGAAAGATTTAAAAAAAAAAAAGGGTTAAAAACGGTATGAAAGAGATACTGACCCCACTGGAGCTTCTTTGAAATACTTAATTGTTTGAAATTCATAATATATATTGAAACACGAAGACATTGAGAGGGAGAGAGAAAGAGAGAGCGGGGTAGATACCTGAATGGGAGGGAGAGGACAAATGGGATTAACCTCCATTTGTATAGGCATTTTGGTTGGCTCGTTTTGGTGTGGAGTGCGGAGAGATTAGTTTGATATTTGATTCATGGATTCTCTGATAAATCTAACGGACTTGGGCGGTTCCCTTTTGTCCTTACTACACGACTCGAAGGGTGAGTTTAGGCATCCAACAGAAACAACTTGGCTTGCCGTGAAGAAATACCTCAGGGAAAAAATTGAAACATACATCTAGCTGTTTTTTCTTAGTTTCTGTCGTAGACAGGCCTTTTTTTCGTTATTTTATTTTAATTATGTATCTTAATGGTTCAAGACATTACACCAAAGACAATAAAATGCGGAGTTTTGGGAATCTGCAAGCGTTTTTCAGAAGCACCAAAAAATAGATTCTTTATTGTCAGAAGATAGCAGAAACTAACTATATCTCGAAAAGAAGAGAATAGAGTTATAGATAGATTAATTGCGTTAACGACGATAAAAGGCTTACGTAAACGACAATGAAGACCGAATTAGTTTCATAGCTATGGAAATGATGAGCCGCCACAATGGACTTAATGGCAAAGCAGCTCTCCATAATTCACTCGATTCTCATTTCTCCCCTTGAACCTTTCTTGAATGGACATTGTTAAATTCACAGATAAGGGGTATCTTTTATTTTGATAAACCGATAAAGGGTATCTAATGGTGTATTCATAATGTTTTATTTTTTTAAAACCATTTGTGTTAGTATCTTTTATTAAAAATTGCTAAAAAAATAAATACATACAAAAGCTGCTCATACACATTGGCGATATCCACCTTCGGTGAGAATATCATTTTCTTTTTTAATTGGAGATTGAACCTGTTACGAAGATCTTAATGTAATATACCAAATTGGTCTAAAACTGAGAGGAGTGAGGACCACAAGAACTGTAAAGCCAAAACGCCCCATATAGCGGCTTGCTTCTCTATTTTCTAGGAGGCTGCCAGCGTCGCTTACGTAAATGAAGCTTGAGAGCCCGTTTGGATATAGGTCATTTCATTTCATTTTAATTAACAATTTTTTTTTTATTTATAAACAATTTTAATTTATCTTATTTTATCTCATTGTCTGGATATCAATTCAGAATTTTTTTTTTCTTCAAAATTTTAGTAGGGGAGAGGAATAGAGTGGGAGAGACATATATTACTCTCAGTTCTAGAGTTCAAATAAAAAAGTCTAGAAGATTTATTTGAATCTGACAAAGAAAGTTTTTATTCAATTTGTTAAGGACGTGTCTCGCTCACCTCCTGCAACTGTTCACCTGTAAGGAATAGAAAATATCCGGCGATTTTCGCCTGAGAAAACTCCGATGTTTAAGTCAGTAATCTCGCTAATTATTTTAAAAATCGCTTGAGAGCCAGAGAGAGAAGTCCCCCCCTTCATGTAGGGTTATCTGGTTTATATAGGTCTCGTGGTAATGCTTATCCTCTGCAGTAATTTCCGTTCATGAGTTATTTTCCTGTAACTGACGCGATCACGTATCTGCATGAAATCTCGCAGAAGATAGCGAGGATTAAGTATTAGTTTATTTACGTGACTCTGCAGGGCTCTATACTCGCTCAGTCTCTTGGATTGATAATTGGACCCACTGTACTAGTTTTCTTTTATACGAGCTTTCATTCTGATGGGCTTCCAGGTCTCTTGACTTGAATAGGCCCTACAGCTACCCTGCGAATTCTCTTCGTCTCAAAGCTTAGGGAATTCAATTTATTTTTGGCTTTTGAGTGTTTTTGGCTTCCGCCGTAAGATACCTGGGAACTTGTTCTTTTCTGTAAACTTTTGAATGTCTGCTGTCTTTCCATCTTCTCATCAGGCAACGTGGCAGTGGAAAGAAAGTTATCGTGTGACAGTTGCTTTTCTTTTATTGGCTATTCCTCCATTTTTATGTCAGGTCATGATTCCCACGTCTGTTGGCGTTCCGTTGTCGTTTTTTATTTAAATACCTTTCTTTTCTTTTTCCCCCTTCTTTCTTATTCATTTATGCTTTCTGGTGTTTTTCCCACTTTTTGCGTTCTTTTGTTCTTGTCCCTTTCTTGCTCATATTTCTTGTTTTCTTCTTCCTTTCACGACTCCATGGCTGACCAAGGTAGTAAATTAGTTCAACCTTTTGATATTCCTGAAGGCACAGCATTTGATGGGTACACTTGGCGCTCGAGTGTTTGAGAAAAACATTTCGCTGAGATTCAGAAAGAGTTTAACATTCCAGATTTTGTTGTGATGAAAGTTCCTGAGTCAGGGTGTTGTGACGATGAGGGGTTCTCTAGTTGGGTGGTCATTTCTGTAACCCTCTTATCTCATGGGTTGAAACTTCCCTTTTGTCACCCTCTTCGCGATATCTTGGATCTGCTGGAACTAGCTTCGATTCAACTTCACCCTTTTGCCTTAAGGGTTTACCTGTGCGCCTGTATTGTTTTTCGAATGGTCCTAGAGCCTCTTCGTGATCCTTACCTTAACATGACTGCTTGGGAGTTTTTGGCCTTTTACGATGTGAGGGCGACGACCAAGGGTTGTGTGGCCGGCTTTCGTAAAAAGGAGAAAGGGCAATCCCTGGCTCTGTTTGAAGGCTGGTACTCCAATGTTAAGGCGTGGACCACAAGGTTCTTTTTTATCAGTAGCCAGAGGTGGGAGTTTCCTACTTAAGAAGAAGTCTTCAGAGATTTTCCAGTTAGGGCAATTTGGCACCCTAAACCTGAAAATCGACTTTTATGGGCCCTCATGCCTCCATTGTCCCACCGAGAGCTAGCTCGGATCGATGCTGTCTGCGCCTGGGCTGCAGACCACCCGAACGACCTTTGGACCGACAAGCTGCTGTCCCTGCCCATATTGATCGATTCTTGTCATCTCCCAACCACTCCTTCATTCAGGGGCGTGACTTTATGATCACAGATGTTATTCCTACCCCTCTACCAGTTCCCTCTGAAAAGGCCACGAGAGGCGCTCTTGTTGTGCGGGAGAAGAAGGAAGAGCCAAAAGAGAAAAAGCAGCCGGAGACTGACGCAAGCGAAGGCAAAAAAGAGAGAAGATCCAAGAAGAAAAATGATGAGGGTCAAAGGAAAATGATTCGTACTGAGGATCCTTCTCAACTCCCTCCTCTGAAGAAACCTTTGGCGTCCACCGATGAAGGTCTGAAGTAGGCGCCCACGCTTCCAGTTTCGATGGGAAGTCTGGCGTCCTTGGTGGACGCCCACAAGCAGCCGCCCCAGGAGATTGAGGCTAATTTAGGGGGTGACTAGTCCAGGGTGCCTACCTCGCCAGCGGCTTTCGCACCTGCTGCCTCTAGTGGTTCCTCCATGAGGCCGCGATCCGCTGGATTAGGGAAGAGGGAAGGTCAGGCCAGCATAGCTCTTTTTGAGCTTGCCACCACTTTTCAAGTTCAGGCGCCCCTTCAGACCAGCCCTCTGGTGTCTGTACCTGTGTTTGTGCCTCCTTTCGCCGAGGGCCCAGTGAGAGGCGGCGATCTACCTGCTGGTGTTGCGGCCGTCCTCCAATTGGACAGAGTTACCAGTTCTGGTGCACGCTTGTCATCGCCATCAGATGTCGCCCTTAGGAAATTGGAGGGGAGTTTGGTTGGCACCCAGCTTTCTGGCCTAGAAGACTCTCAGACTCCTGCTCCTGAGGGCGCTCGCCAGCACTTGGTCGTTGGCCAGCCCGATTTGGAAACTCCCTCAACTTCCAACTAGCCTGATTTGGAAACTCCTCCAACTACCATATTTGGAGGTAATACTCCATCTCTGGTTGGTAGCGACAAGTGCCTCTCCTCAATCCCTCTTCCCTCATCTTCTTTTGGTGGAGACCCCGACTCCCTTGCCAATGAGGAGTTGGATAACTTGCTTCGAGAAGGCACCCATGCAACATGGGAGGAACCAACCTGCCTAAGTCGATACCTGACTTTAGGCACTTGTCAAGCCAAGTGGAGTATGCGGCTCCTGAGCCCGTGAGGATTCTGGTGGCTGAGGACGTTAGTGATCCCTGCGAGAACACTGGGAGCGATGGTAGTGGGGGTGCTTCTTCTTCGCCAATTCTTGCTCAAGCCGAGATTGTCATTGAATTAGCCAGCCAGTTAAAGGATTGATTTTCTGTGGTATCTTTGTGACTTACCTTATTTGTTTACTTTTTCTTTTCGCTTTTTTTTTTTCTTACCTGTTCTCTTTTTTCTTCTTTGCAGGGCATTGACAATCTGGCAACACGAGTAGTGGCTGATTTTGTTCGGCGGGAAGAAGAGATTAAAGAGAGGTGGCAGGCAGACAAAGCTGAGTTGGAAACCCTTATCGAGAAAAATAGGGAGCTCGAACACCGTTTGGACCAGGTGGAAGATTTCGTCAACTCTTTTCAAGGAGAGTTGGAGTTGCGCGACGGCGAGATCCTTGAGTTTCGGGACGCTGTTCAACTTGCTGAAGAGGCAAAGATTAGGGACGACTTCTCCCACCAGGTCTTACAGTCTGAGAGGAACTTGGCGAAGGCGCAGCTTTCCGAAGCCCACCAGAACTTCAATGTTGAGTTGGCCCGCCTGGACTCGGAGCTCCTCGCTCATAGCGGAGAATTAAACTCAGTCCGGGAGGAACAGCTAGCCAGGAAAGCCGACCAGCTGGCTGCTGCCCGGGTGGAGACTGCCCATCTTCGGGCTCAGTTGGCTATAGTTCCTCAGGTCAGGAATACGACTTTCACTTATGGTCACAGTGCTGGCATTGTATACCTTAGAAACCGTCTCTTGGCTGATCTTGCTACGGACCTCCAAGCTCTCGATACGAGCTTGTTCTCCCCTGAAATGGCCGCCTGCCGCCGCGCTGATATTTTAGGGCGCGAGGAAATTCTCGACGCCTTTGTGGACGTGTCTCCATTGCCGCCATCTAGCGAAGGTGATGCCCCTTGATTTGAGGCTTCTATTCTTTATTTTATTTTATTATTTTTGTAATTGCACATTGTAGCCTCAATTTGTAGCCAAATTCTTTTTCTTGTAAGTAACATCAAATACTCGCTTCAATATTGTACGCTTGGCTCGCAGTTTGATAATTTCAAGTATTTGTCACAATTTATGTTGCTGTCTGTTTTTACTTTTGCCTTTGTCTTTGCTTTTTTTTTTTTTTGTGGATTAGGCGGTCTGTGACCTCTCATTTAACCTCGCAAGCTGGATAGCTTGTTGTTAGGGCTCGTCATTGGTATTTTAAGGGTGGCGGAGTCATTTGTCTCCGCTCCCTTTCTTTGCACGGTACCTGCGAGTGTTGCTACTCGTCATTGGTGCTTAAGGTTGGCGGGGTCATTTGCTTATTTTTCTATTTTTCTATATGGCACCTGCGAGTGTTATTACTCGTTATGGTGTTTAAGGTTGGCGGTGTCATTTGCCTCTACGCCCATTTTTCCATATGACACCTGTGAGTGTTATTACTCGTTATGGTGTTTAAGGTTGACGGGGTCATTTACCTTTGCGCCCTTTTTTTCCATATGGCACATGCAAGTGTTATTACTCGTTATGGTGTTTAAGGTTGGCGGAGTCATTTGCCTCTGCTCCCTTTTTCCATATGGTACCTGCGAGTGTTATTACTTGTCATTGGTGTTTAAGGTTGGCAAGGTCATTTGCCTCTGAGCTCATTTTTCCATATAGCACCTATGAGTGTTATTACTCATCATTGGCGTTTAAGGTTGGTTTGGGGCAGTCCGTGACCTTTCCTTTAATCCCGCAAGCTAGATAGCCCGTCGTGGGTCTTTATTAGTAAGGCATTTTTCGAGTGTGATAACTCGGTATCGGTGTTCAAGGGGCGTGGTCTATTGACCTCCGCGCGCCCCCTCTTTTTTGTACGTGATGCCATAAGTAATGACGAATACTTTAAACAGAGCATGAGAATCAGTGAAGTTGAAAATGAGCGAACACCAGGATTCCCGAAATAATGAATATGAATATGATAACTATGATCATTCAAGAATTCAATTGAGATAAGAATACTAAAACAAAAATTATTGTAATGAGAAACCAACAATACCACTACTAAGGAAACGTAAAGGTCATAACTGATGCGAAAATACTGAGAACACTACTGGTAAAACTTTTTCAAGTGCTCTGCATTCTATGGATGAGGTAGTTCATTTTCTTGACTGTCTTTTAGCCGGTATGACCCCGGCCTATTATTTGCCACTACCAAGTAGGGCCCTTCCCATTGAGGTCCTATCTTCCCTTGGTTTTAGGCTGTTACCCCGCCTCTTTTTAAGATTAGATCCCCGATTTTGAAGGTACTGTGTTTCACCCTCTTGTTGAAATATCGTTCGGTTTTAGTTTTTTCTTGTAACATTTTGGCTCCGCAATTTCTCTCTCCTCTGCTAGCAGATCCAGATTTTCCTCCAGCTTGTTATCATTTTGGCGGGTTGAGTAGTGGCTTATTCTATAGCTGGGCAACCCTATCTTAACTGGTGGTATCGCCTCAGTCCCGTATGCTAACATGAACGGGGACTCCCCGGTTGGTGTCTTGACTGTTGTTTTGTACACCCAAAGCACTCCTGGAGCTCGTCTGCCCAATCTCTTTTTTTCTCTGCGACCTTCTTATTTAGGATTGAGAGTAAAGTCTTGTTGGTTGATTCAGTTTGCCCATTAGTTTGGGGGTGACCTGGTGAGGAATACTTGGTCTTAATTTTCAGTTTGACATACCATTCTTGATATTGGTCGGAGTCAAACTGTCGCCTGTTGTCAATCACTATGCTGTGGGGGATCCCGAATCAGCAAACGACATTCTTCCATAAGAACCTTATCACCACTTTGCTAGTTCTGGTCGCCAATGGTTTCGCTTCTACCCATTTAGTGAAATAGTCCACAACTACTATCATGAATTTCACTCCGTCTTTTTCTGGTGGGAAAGGTCCTACTAGATCCATGTCCCATTGGGCAAAAGGTTACAGTGCCGTCATGGATGTCAGCTCTTCCGGTGGGGCGTGTTGCACGGACGCATATTCCTAGCATTTGACGCACCTTTCAGTGAACTCTCGTGCATCCCTTATTACATTGGGCCAATAATAGCCTGCTCTGACCGCTTTCTTAGCCAGGGTCCTTCCCCCTAAATGATTCCCACATATTCCTTCATGTATTTCTGCTATGACATACTGTACTTCTTGGGGTGAAATGCATCGCAACAAAGGGGTAGATAAGCCTCTTTTGTTAAGAATCTCGTTGAGAAGCAGGAATTTTGCCGCTTTCCTTCTTACTTTCCGTGCTTCTTCTCGCATCTTCGGTAGTCTACCTTCTGCCAGGTATTCTGCAACTTCATTTGCCCATTCGGGGATATTGGAACTTAGCGTTACTACCTCCGCGCCAATGGCTGGTGCTTCAATAACTCTTCTTTCAACTCGCCATGGAAGATGCGTTTCTTCCATTCCAGATGCCGACCTGGCCAGCCTGTCCGCCACTTCATTATTCGCTCGTGGTATTTAGGTTATAGTGAAATACGAGAAGAGATCACGTACTTCCCAGACCTGCTCTAGATATTTCTTTAATTTCTCACTTTTGGTAGTGTACAGGCCCAATACCTAGTTGACAATGATCTGTAAATCTGACCTGGCTTCTATCTCAGTTACTCCGATCTGGGCGGCTATAAAAAGCCCGATTACTAGTGCTTCGTACTCGACCTCGTTATTTGTTACTTTAAACGTTAGCATGGCCATGTAATGCCCCTCTTCATTATTCGAGCGTAGTAAATATATACATAGGCCACCTCCCGCCTTATAGGACGAACCATCTATGTGCATTACCCATGGCTTGCCTTTTGGTGCTGTTGCGGCTTCTTGGATTAAGTCTGAAAATTCTGCCACAAAATCTGCTAATGCCTCCCTTTCACCGCCTTTGTTGGCTCGTATCTCAAATCGAATTCACTTAACTCAATTGACCATCCTATCAGTCTTCCTATGCAGTCTAGTTTCTTCAAATTTTTTGCTAGCGGTGCTTCTATGAGCACTCTTACTGTGTGGGCCTGAAAGTATGGGCGAAGTTTCCTGGCCGTCGTTACCAAGGCAAAAGCTAGCAATTCTATCTTGGGATATCTCGTTACCAAGGCAAAAGCTAGCAATTCTATCTTGGGATATCTTACTTCCGCTCCTCTGAGGGCTTGGCTTACGTAGTATACGGGGTGCTGGACGGACCCTTCTTCTTTTACCAAGATGGTTGATACAGCCTATGGGGAAACGGCTAGATACGCACAGTGTACATCGCCCTTTTCCGGTTGCTTTAATATGGGCGGGTTGACTACCTATTACTTTAATCTTTTGAACGCCTCATTACACTCTTCATTCCATGGATGTGTCTTGCGTAGCACATAGAAGAAATGTATGCACTTATCCGTGAATCTTGCTATGAATCTGCTCAGGGCGACTACTTTTCTTGCTAATCGCTGTGTCTCATGCAAGTTTTTTGGCGGCTTCATATTGATTATGACCTCTATTTTTTCTGGGGAGGCTTCGATCCCTCTCTAAGACACGATGAACCCCAAGAACTTTCTTGACTCGACTCCAAAAGCACACTTTGCAAGGTTCAACTTCATCTTGTACTGACATAGCACATCGAATGCTTCTCTCAGGTCGTGAATGTGCTGGGTGGGCTCCTTGCTTTTTACCAAGAGATTATCCACGTAGACTTCCATGGTCCTCCCTATCTGATTCACGAACATTCGGTTGACTAGCCTTTGGTAGGTCGCCCCTACATTCTTCAACCCAAACGGCATTACTTGATAACAATACAACCCGCAATCTGTTATGAACGCAATCTTTTTCTTATTCGTGCATGCATCCGTATCTGGTTGTATCCTGAGTAGGCATCCATCAAAACTTAGTGTTCTGTGTCCTGCCATTGCGTCCACGATAAGATCAGTACGTGATAGGGGGAAACTATCCTTTGGGCAAGTTTTGTTGAGGTCAGTGAAGTCTACGCTTATCCTCCATTTTTCGTTCGCCTTCTTTACCAGGACTACATTAGATAGCCACTCTGGGTAGTGGGCTTCCTTGATAAAGCTGGCGGCGAGTAGTCTTTCGACTTCCAGACTGATGGCGGCGTATTTTTCAGCGCTGAATGACCTCTTTTTTGGCGTACTAGTTTGTGTCCAGGGTCTACCCCTAAGTGATGCTCAATGATGGCATTGTCTACGCCAGACATTTCTTCATGGCTCCATGCAAATACGTCTCTGTGTTCCGCCAATAGTTGTCTCAGGCTTTCTCTATCCCCTAGGGGAGCATTCGTGCCAATCCGTACGGTTGTCTCCGGGCGGCTAGGGAATAAGGTTATGAGCTCTAGAGGCTCATTGACCTCAGCGTGCTGTTAATTATGTTCGTCTCTAGTCTCTACGTCTTTTTCCTGGGCTTCCACCATGGGTGGTGGAAGAGGTGGCATGGGCCTTTTTTTTGTTTCCTCCATGGCACAAACTTCGTTCCTGTTCTCCCTCAATTCCTGCACATAACACTCTCGAGCCAATGCTTGCTTGCCTTTCAACTCTCCTACCCCACTGTCGGTTAGGAACTTCATCTTGAGGTGAAATGTTGAGGTTACTACCCTGAAATGGTTGAGTTTTGGCCTCCCCAATATAACATTACAGAAGGATGGAGCTTTAACCACCAAGAAGTCGGTCATTATAATCTCCGTTTGTGTTCCAGTTCAGGCGGTTACCGGAAATGTGATGGCCCCAACAGGTTGTATTGCTTCACCAGAGAAGCCCTTCAACGGTGTTGGAGAAGGTCGTAATTGGTCAGGGTTGATTCCCATTTTGTTGAATGCTTCCCAAAATAGTATGTCGGCTGAGCTTCCAATGTCAATTAGCACCCTCTTGGTCACGTAATTGGCTATGATAAGGGTGACTATTAGGGCATCGTCGTGTGGATACAACACCCTTTTTCTGTTCGCTTCTTCAAAAGATATCACTACTCGGTTATTGTTGAGCCTTTTCTGTTTGGGTGCCCTGTCCGCTACATAGACTTCCTCATACCTCGTCTTTCATGCATACGCCTTTCAACTGGATGTGGACGTCCTGCCTCCAGCAAAGCCCTTTGCTATCGTTCAAATTTCCTCAATAGGTGCTCTATTCCTGTCATCTTTTGGGAGTGATCTATTCCTATCACCCATTTGGGGCGATCTGCTCTTGTTCCGTCTCTTGGACGCCCTGTTTATGTTCTTGTTCTTTTCCGATGTCGCCCAGTTGCTATTACTCTGGCGGCTGGTACCTTAGCGCCTTCTTTTAGGGCTGGTGCTTCTTCTAACTCCTCGCCCATACTCTTGTCGTCTCCTGGGTTTTGATTGTTCTGCCACTATCCGTTCTAACTCCCTAGTCCCTGCCAAATCAGTGACTTTTTTTTTTCATGGTCGTGCAGTCCTTTGTCCAATGTGATTCTGTCTGGTAGTACTTGCAATACCGACCGTCTATCTGGGGCAGGTGCCCTTCGTCCCCGTCTTTCTCCTCTTCTCTAACACTCAGGTTGTTATGTATCAGTCTGGTGTTTTGATCTGGACGTCTTTCTCGCCTCCTTTCTCGCCGACTCGCTCCAACCCTTTTATCATCCCGTTCGTCGCTTTATTTGCCTCTTCTGTTTTCCTTCCGTGGATCTACCAAGGCCTGTAATGTATCCTCGACGTTGATAAAAGTGTCTGCCTGATCCATGAATTCTTTGAAAGTGGAAGGGGTCTTATTAGCTAGCTCAATCATGAATGGGCTTTGTGGCTAGATTTCACCCAGGAGGGCGGCTAGAGTGATCTTCTCATCTTGGTCGTTTGTCGTCAACCGCTCTTTGTTGAAGTGGGTGAGATAGCTCTTGAGATCTTCATCTTCTTTCTGTTTGACCTTGAGTAGGTAAGCGGCCAATCTCGCCTGAGAAACCATGGAGCGTGATGTGGGCTTTAAAGTTCTCTGGATAGTCCACTGGATCCTTAGATCCATCGTACAGGTCTATCTGGGGAACTTTAAATTTCAACGAGAGCGGAGCCTCCATAATCCGCTCGCTATACGGCAGGTCGATCTGGTACAGCAGGCAGTCGACCGACGAAGATCCTTTTCATCTTTCTTGCTATTTCCTTGTATTTTCCCGCAAGATCCTTCAGTTCGTCATGCATCTTTTGTTTCTCTGTGCGCTCCAATCTGGCTTCAGCATTGCTATCTACTTCTTTTTCACCTTGCTCATTGTGAACAGGTACGACGGTATCGTTGGTCTCAACATTCCTCCGTCGTAGATCCTCGTTTTCTTTCTGCAACGCTTCCAGGGCGTCTAACGCCTTCTTCAGTCTTTCCTCTGTTGCTGCTAATCGTGCTTCCATGGATGCTTTTGTTGCTCGGCTTGCTGCAGAATGAGTTACAGTTGGTATGCGAGAACCACATTAATAGTCTGTAAACGAATCTCACAGATGGCGCCAATGTTAAGGACGTGTCTTGCTCTCCTCCTACAACCATTCACCTGCAAGGAATAGAAAAGATCTGGCGATTTTCGCCTGAGAAAGCCCTGATGCCTAAGTCAGTAATCTCGCTAATTTTTTTAAAAATAGCTTAAGAGCCAGATAAAGAAGTCTCCCTTTCATGTAGGGTTACTTGGTTTATATAAGCCTCGTGGTGATGCTTATCCTCTGCAGTAATTTCTGTTTATGAGTTATCTTCTTATAACTGATGTGATCACGTATCTGCATGAAATCCTGAAGAAGATGGCGAGAATTAAGTATTAGTTTATTTACGTGACTCTACGAGACTCTATACTGACTCATTCTCTTGGGTTGATAATTGGACCCACTGTACTAGTTTTCTTTTATATGGGCTCTCATTCTGATGGGCTTCCAAGCCTCTTGACTTAAATAGGCCTTACACAATTATTACATAATTTGTCTATGATAACATGAATAGGTTGCATATTTTATATGATAACGTGGGAGAGTTATATAATCATTGCCTAAAAAAATTGATAATATCTAGTTTACGTTCTATAAAAATTATATTTCCATGATGCGAAATGCTCTAGGCCGGATGAGTTTTAAACACATTTTCAGACCAACCAGTAAAATAAAGACATGTATACATTTTCAATTGAAGACGTGTGAACTTGCACGCACCCAACCTAACCCAACCCATCTCCCCCTTTTTGTTTTTTATCCCCTTTTCCCATCTGTGTTCTCTCCCCAATCTCGATCCATTTGTCCTGAATGAAAAACTTCGCTGCAGCCCAAGCTTCTTTCATTCCATAAATTAATGGACAATTTAAGCATTTTTCTTTTCTTTGACTTCTGCAAATGAAATGATTGAAGTGCCAAATTGTAAATTGGTTTCTCTAAATTCTAGAGATCCAGCACCCATATTTAGTACCTCTAGTAATAATGCAAACAAAAATTGAAAGAAACAAGCAGTATTTGTGAGATTCTTCTAAGTCATTTTGAATTTTTAGGGCTTATGTGATTGTCTCACCACCAAGAATACTTACGTTTTGAATCAAGATGCGATAGGGCTGCCATGACTTCATCCAACAACATCACTTCTCTTATCTGCTCTCAACCCGACTGAAAATTTCAAGAAGAATCTGAAATATGAAACCAAAACAGGATATATAATTTATAAGCAGGACAAAACTATAATATTTTAGATAATGATCAGAATCGATACTCAGCACTCGCACTAAGCAGAGAACGAAGATGGGAGAGGGAGAAAATGCAAAAAGAGTTAGTTGGTTAGGTGTGTGCGGGTTCACGCGATTTCAATTGAAAATGCATTTGTGCCTTTATTTTATTGGCTGGTGTGAAAATGAGTTTTAAACCCATCTGGCCTGGAGCATTTCTCTTCCACGATTATTCTTCTAAGAGCTTTCTCCACATATCGTTTAATAGAGAGAAAGAAATGCTCATAATAATAAGAATCTTATCGAATTTGGAGGTTTAACATAGAGTTTGGTAGAGTCTAGGCCAGTCTATCTGTCCCTCGCAGAAATTGCTATTTTTTATAAGCTTACTATCATGATATCATCTTACTACCCTTTTTGTGGTCTTATTATTATTTTTTATTCATGGTCCTACTGCTGACATTTAAATCTTTTTTGTATTCTATTTTACTAAAAGATTATGGTATTTATCATCTCACACCACACATTATGCATATATTTTTATTATTATTATTTTTATTATATTTTATTCCTAATAAGCTTATTAATTATTCTACTTATCATCCATATACCACATACTTGTTATGAAAAAAAATAAATAAAGAAATAAAATAGGTGTGTGTGGGATGCTAAGTATAATTATTTTCATCCAATATTTTTTATTTGATTTATCTCACTTTAAGATTACATCAAGAGTAAAATACAGATTAAGTAGACGAAGTCAATCCTTCTTGCCTTTCTAAGGTGGTGGAATAGCTAGAACCGTCTTTACAATTATCGGTAGCTTAATATTAATAGCAAGGTAGAAGGTAAATAGAAACAACATATGTTTTGAATAATAGTTAACTTTTGACGCTGACATGTTTAGCTATTGATACGTTAAAAATTATAACATTTTAAATTTTAGAAATTAAAATTTTAAAAGAAAATGGATCTTATTCATAAAATTACAAGCACATGTAGTAGTACTATTGATTTTTTAGATTGTCATAGACCTTAAATCAAGTGATAAATGTTTCGGTTCATTCTTCTAACTCTTAAAAGGACTCTCCTTACGACTTTCACTTCTAACTTTGGACAACCTAAATTTTGAATCCATTTACTTTCAAATCTAATGAAACTACTTTTTCACACTTGGTAGCTTATTTGATTGAGAGTTAAATAAATTTTGGACAGTGTTTTAGAGTCTACAAAAATATTTTGTCTTTTTTCATATACTTGGGCTAAACTTCAACAACTTGGAACAGAATCTTTCTACCTACAAACACTAAGATAAAGGTGGGCTCGAAGGTGATTGGAGAGTCTCCAATATCCCAGTTAGTATTTCTTCTTCTTGGATAATGGAAGGAGAATTAGAGAATCTATAGACTTTTTTTTTTTTTTATAGTTACCATTGAGAATCTATAGACTTACTCGTACTTGAAGCATGGCTTTTATAAAAAGTTTTGAGGGACATCCCGTACTCAGTGTTAGGAGTATGTGGCGGGACTCCTAGATGACGTCTCGATGGGGGGTGATCGGCATAATCGCTTCTCATCCCCATTGTAAGAGAATGGAGGGATTGTCTACGCTTTCCGCTGACCTGTTGGTGTAGATCTTTTAATGTTAGGTGTCATAGGCAAGTGTTAAGAGTCACATATCCTATTTATCGCCCCGATCTACATCCCCTTTCTGCTAACATAGTTTGTGGACCATATTTTTTAAGTGATTTTTAGGCTGCTGAGGATAGGATTCAGGCCGGACTTCAATGTCTTTGAATATTAGTATTGGTCTTATCAAAAAAATAATTAAAATTTAAAAAGAAGTATAATTTTAATCGAAAACACATGCTTTTATATCTATAACTTTATATTAGATTTATTATTAGATTTATTAAAATAATAATATAATTATATTTTTTTTGAAAAGAATATTTTAAAATATTTTATAATTATACTAACCATATATATATATTAATAATTTAATTTGATATTTAAATTATTTTTTTCAACAATTTTTTTTAAATCTAAAATTAAAAAAAATAATAATAATAACGCTGGAGATGGGATTATGTGGAAAATGTGGAAGAAGATGGGATTGTAGAAAATAATAACGCAGAGGTTACCGATGGAGAAATCCTGGAAAAAATGTGGGTGCGAGCTAGATGGAATTGAAACAGGAGAAAAAAAAAGGTCAAAGAAGGGAATGAAAGTAGATAAATAAAATATATTAAATAAATATTTTAGTGGGTAAATATTAATTCTTTAAATTTGAAGAGTTTAATTAATTTCACTGTAGCTTAAATTAGACATATATATTTTGATGAGACTAATATAAAATTATTTTTAATATAAATCATTAAATTTATATTTAATAAATTATTTGGTGAGGGTAATACTGGTGCTCTTACCTAGCCTAGGAGAGAAGAGGGAAATATCTCGTCCATATTTAAAAAAATAAGTTTTACAATTTGACATAGTTAATGTGAACATGAGATTATAAAATTACTTTTAACGTAAAAATATATACACGGTTGGATGTTAACATGGAATTATAAAATTATTTTTAATATAAAAATATATGTGACGTAATTTATTATATTACATGAATTTATTAATTTATTTTTATAAAATCTTTTTATAAATTTAATACTTCTCATTAAGTTTTTATTAAAGATATTTTCTTAAAGGTTGATTGACAAGACCAACACCTTTTTTGGATAGTAAAAATATTCTATATCATTTCATTATTATAATTTTTTTTAATTTTTATATAAAATATAATTTCATTTAATTTTTTCAAATTTTAAAATAATAATAATATTTAAAAATAATATTTTAATAATATTTTATTTAATTTTCAACTTTTATTTCAATTCATCTCATCTCAAATCACTTAACACCTAATTATTCTGAAAAATAAGTTCATCTCATTTGTTTAAAATTTAGCCGAATATATTCATTAATTTTCCACACCTTAAGCCAAATTAATCTAATAATATTATAAACGTCAATGTTTTTATTTATTTATGAATAAGTCTATTATGTCGTTATAAATGTCTGGTTCTAAATAATCACTTTTTAAATTAATTTTTTTATTGCTTTTTAACTTAAGATTAAAAAATTAATTTTTAATATATTAATGTATTGTTTTAATTTTTTTTTAAATATTTAAAAATATTAAAAAATAAAAATAAAAATAAAAAATTATTTTATACTAGATGACACGCCACAATCATTGCTAGTCGACAACTTAGCATTACCTTTTATTTATGAGATTTATTGGGGGTCGGTCAGACCGACCCCCCTCATTAAAAGCAGTCCGCCGCCTCCGGTGGCCGTGGGCGACACCGCCCACCCCACCGGGACCGGCGGGCTCCAGCGAGTTTACCCTTTCGACGGCAAGTTCTAGCGACCTCCGGTGTGCCCCACAGAAGTTTAAATTCAAAATGGGTCCGGCCCACCGCCACCGGAGGCGGCGGGTTTCGGCCCAAGGCCGAATCCCCTTAAAATCCATCTTTATTGTATTTTTTATTATATTTTTATATTTTTATTGTATTTTTATTATATTTTTTCATTATATTTTTTAATTATATTTTTTATTATGTTTATTTTATTTTATTATATTTATTATTACAAAATAGCTCAAATATTGTTAGACTGTTTTTAATACTGGAACTAGCCTGACTGAACTCAGCGTCTCTCTTTATTTAATCTGTACGTACACTTTATCTTTGACCAAACAATCTGACGATTATTTATCTTTCAATTCTTCTTCTGACACATCAAATATTAATTAAAATAAGAGAGTTTAGTTTGCAGTGAGCTTGGGATTATATTTTTAATGGTTTTGTTACTCATTCTCTCATAAACTATATACTATATTTATTTTTGTTTATTTATGTTATTCTTATTATATTAATTTGATTTTTATACCCATCATTCTTATATCACATACTTACTAAAAAAATAAAAAAAATAAAAGAATTATGTATGGTTTAGGAATAGTAAGATAATATTGCAAGTAATGCTAAATGAGAATAACTTTAACACCGGTGTCCCCTATAAGTCGGTTTTATCGAAAACCACTAGAGAAGTGACACGTAAGACTTGCATCCGCACTCTTCTCTTCCTGCGCTGCATGCGCTGCATGCGCTGCATGCGCTGCAGGAGATAATCTCTCTCCCTCTCAATCGAAGCCATCTGCACTCTTATTCTTCCTCTTCTTTGTTTAAAAAAGTGAAAAAGCTATTGAAATTATAGATGGAAGCTCCCTGTAATCGGTAAACAAATTAATGCCCTCTTTTCCAATCAGTTCCAGGCTTTGAAACTACTTGATTTAAATTATACAACTCTTTTCCAATTTTTTAATTTTTCCAGCTACTTGTGCGGCTCAAGAGTCAAATTACATCTAGCTTTATAAGGACAATTTGTGAATTTTCACATTCATTGGCGTGTAATTATTGTAGCTCTACTACTTTAATGACTTCTGTGAAAGAAAACAATACCATGCAACTCTAAATTGGAAGCAAAAGAGAGCATTCGGGAAAAGTAAAGTGAAATTTAAGACTGGACGCAAAACAGAAGAATAATGAAAAAGATCATAAGAACAAGGCGAAAAGGCTTGCACGACCAGAATTTGGAATTTTCCATGTGGTAAGTTTGGAATTTTCCAGAATTTTTTCTTTCTAGCAGAATTTCATGGCCTAAGCTTTCTGTAGAAAAAATAACCCCAAACAACAAACCCCAAGCTCATCGATCGAGTTTAAAATTAAATTCCATGAGGAAATATTCAAAGCAATAGCAAAATCCTAGAAATATGACGAAAATTAACGAATTCCAAGTAGCGAACCCCAAGCTCCTTGTAAGAAAATCTATGTGGACCAACTCCATCGGCATTCATTTAACGAACCTCAAGCTCTCGAACTTCAATTCCATCGGCGTTCTTGATTTTTCTAACGAGATAAAAAGACAAACTCTGTTAGGGTGAAATATCTCAAGTAGGGCCCAGGCTTATTATTTAGTACACTAGAAGACGAGTGAAAGAGAGTTAAGTGAACCAGATCACATGGGAGACAGGCCATAAAGACAAGCAACTAACACACGCAATAAATAATATCCAGATCAAAACTTCTATATAAAAAGGCAACAATAAGATGAAAGGGCTCTCGATCGATATCTCTCTGGCTGGACGACAATTCCTCCATTCTCTTAGATCACCTGCTTCGTCTTCTCAGATGAATTCAATAGCTCATACCAGTAGAATTATGTATATTATTCATGTACAGTAAGAGCCCTGAGAGATTGTAAAAATATTCATTATAGTGAATTCCCTTCCTCAAACCCCCGTGGACGTAAGCCTTACGCCGAACCACATAAATACTGTGTTTCTATATTTATTTATCTGCTATCCGCGTACGTATGGTCGCACCGAAATCTCACCGGGGGCCCCAAACGACATCCAACGAAGCCCAACTCACTCCAGCGGGCTGGGAATAACTCATTTTCCTGCCCTTGCCTATTGACTGATTTTTATGGCATCAATATTGGCGCCGTCTGTGGGATAGCGCTCTTTTGGTGTTCTCTACAAACCGGTCGCGTTACGATTACGAGGTAATAACTGCAACTCAAAATACATCTCGATGGAAGAACAACTAGCCACCTTGGAAGCGACGATCAGGGAACTCAATATAGAGAATGAGAAGCTGCAGAAGAACAACGAAGAGTTAACTACTCGTGAGGAACATTCCGTGAGTAGATGCGCGGAATCTCACTGAGTTAATGAACCTAATCATGAAGAAGTAGAGGAAGAGAGGCGTAAAATGCAACTGGAACTCAAAGAATTAGAAGACAAATACGAAAATATAGCCAAGCATATAGAGGCCCCTTCTATTATTGGGCAATTACGCAACCACCTCGGTACCTCTTACAGTGCAAGTTTCATGGCAGTACCATTACCTCCGAAGTTTCGAGCACCTTAGATAGAGCTGTACGATGGAGGTGTTGATCCATATGAACATATAGAGACGTTTAGGATGTACATGAGTTTGCATGGTTATCCTAACGAGGTGGCATGCCGAGCGTTCCCACTTACTTTGAAAGGAGTAGTTCGAACATAGTTTGAAACGGTCCTTACCGGCACAGTAGATAGCTTTGACTGTCTCACTCGCCTGTTTATCACCCAGTTCTTAGGAAGTCGAAAGAGGAAACGACCAGCCACGTATCTTCTCACCGTTAAACAGAACAGTCAGGAAAGCCTCAAGAACTATCTTTCCTGATTCAACAAAGAGTTAATGACAATAGGGGATCAGGATGAGAAGATCACTCTAGCCGCTCTCCTAAGTGGAGTATGGCCTAGAAGTCCTTTCTTGGCAGAGATAGCTAGATGGACCCCGGCCACCTTGGCTGAATTCATGGACAGGGCAGATGGATATATAAATGCTAAAGACACTCTGCAAGCGCTCATAAGACTAAGGCGGGAAGAAGTAGAGTGTACTACTCAAACCGAAGACAACTTATCAGCAAGGAAAAGAGGTACCAATAACCCGAAGAGACGAAGTGCCCAAGGAGGCCCGCAGCCTCAAGGGAGTGGGCAATACAGGCCACGCCTGCACAACAATTTGACGGTAGATAAAGAAACCGAGAAAAGGCAATATCGCAACCAGAACCAGAATCAGTGTCGACCAGGAAATATGTACTGCGAGTATCATAAATCTACTGGACATAATACTCGAGACTGTAGAACGTTGAAGAGAAGAAATGAAGGGGAGAGGGAAGAGTCACACAAGAGGGGGGAGTATTCTAACAGGAAACGAAATCCGAGCCTTCGTAAAGAAAGAAGTGCCAAAGACCTGTCTCAAAGGGGGGACCCCTGGGCAAAATACAAACTATTGCTGGAGGAGTACCAAGAGGGGGTGAAACCTCAGCTTCAAGAAAGGCATATGCGAGAGAAGCACGCTATTCAGAAGTATTCACCACATCAGAATCAACTCGAGACAAACAGTCTTTTGAAGATGTTCAGATCGTCTTTCACAGACAGGATGAGGGAGTGATGCAGCCTCGCGATGTCGCTCTGGTAGTCACCATGCTAGTCGTCAATTTCATAACTAAGAGGATCCTTATTGATAATGGAAACTCAGCAGATATCCTTTATTGGAATGCGTTTGACAAAATGAAGATCGGGCGAGACAGGCTACGGCGGGCGCCAACATCCCTTAGGGGATTCGCCGGTGAGATTATACAGCCCGAAGAAGTCATAACTCAAACTGTTATGGCCGGCGAGGTGCCCCGAACTTCAATGATCATGGTTGACTTTTTAGTGGTCAGAATGTTGATATTATAAAAATCAGTCAACAGGCCATGGTAGAAAAATGAGTCATTCCTGGCCCACTAGAGCGAGTGGGGCTTCGTTGGATGTCATTTGGGGCCCTTGGTGAGACTCCGATGCGACCATACGTACGCAGATAGCAGATAAATAAATATAAAAACACAATATTTACATGGTTCGGCATAAGGCCTACGTCCACAGGGGTTTGAGGAAGAGAATTCACTATAATGAATATTTTTACAATCTCTCAGGGCTCTTACTATACATGAATAATATACATAATTCTACTGGTATGAGCTATTGAATTCATCTGAGAAGACGAAACAGGTGATCTGAGAGAAGGGAGGAATTGTCTTCCAGCTAGAGAGATATCGATCGAGAGCCCTTTCATCTTATTGCTACATTTTTATATAGAAGTTTTGATCTGGATATTATTTCTTGCGTGTGTCAGTTGCTTGTCTTTATGGCCTGTCCCCCATGTGATCTAGTCCACTCAACTCTCTTTCACTCGTCTTCTAGTGCATTAAATAATAGGTCTCGGCCCTACTTGAGATATTTCACCCTCACAGAACCCCGCAAATTCTTACCAAAGATACTTTGGGGGGAATTCTAAAGTATCCGAAAATTGAGAAGGTGGTGGTTTGTCTTCCAAGCCTGATGTAATAAAAACATGCAATATATATTTTATCAAGAAAATTTCGTAAGGTGTGCGAGGGTTCACAACTCCGCAATCCACAAGCGGTCATTGGCGGGAAACCAGGCGTGCGAGGGTTTACGTGCAAGCCTAGACTGGAGATTCAACCCCGCGATTCGCAAGCATCCAAGATGAGGCTTGTCGAGTGTGCTTGGTAGGCGGATCGCAAGCCTCGAGCCTATCATGGATGTAAGGACTTGACGAGTGCGCTTGGGTACTAGACCTCAAGCCTCAAGCCCTTGATGAACAAATCATTGGGCTGGTCATGGGTGGCTGGACAACCCCGTAACTAAACCTGTTCCTGTATGACGAGTGGTGTATTTCAGCTTTGCGCTGCAAAACAAATAATTTTGTTAATAGAAATATGATTTTTCATGCTACTAAGTTCCGAATGTTGAGTCCGAATTTGCATGTGCACAGTCGGAGTATAAAATTTGTCAAAATTGGTTCCGTAGTGTTGCTGCATTTCCAGTCCTTGTGATCTGAGGTGGCGAATGACCTGTCCAAAATAAAGATAAAAAAATAGGCGATTTCTGCATGGGACACTTGCTGTATGTAGATCCATGAATGTTTCCGAGCTGGTGATTGAGGTCAGTTCCAAGTGCCTTAAGGTGGTGAGTCCGAGTGGTGTGGTGATCGAGAGATGATCCTGAGTGAAAAGAAGCGTAAGTCTGTGTGCTGTGAGTGGAAGGAGGTGTGAGTGAGCTGGGTGAAACCATCGTTGCCTTGGGCGAGCATGGTGGTATGCGGGTGAGGTGTTGTGTTTAGGCAAACATGCATGGCGCTCAAGAATGAGCTGTGGGCGAGCTCAAGCTACTGTGGGCGAGCACGGTGGTCTATGGCGAACGCCTGATAAATGGCGGGTCATCTGTGTGTTGGGTGAGTTGAGCTGGCATGCTTGTGGTCTGGGCGAGCGCCCTGAGTCTGGCGAGATGAGGAGGGCTTGCCGGCGGTTCGTGCATGGTGTCCGTGATATGGAGGAAGGGTGAGCTAGGCGAGCGCTCAATAAGTGGTCTTGGTGAGCTGTGAGCGAAATGGTGAATGCCGAGGGTGTGCTTGCGGGCATGAGTTGATCCGTGGGCGTGCCGTGGGTGAGATAGGTGAGTGGTGATTTGTTGGGCGAGAAGAAGTCTGGGTGTAAGGCGGCGAGCTAGTGGGAGTAGAATTCCAAGTGTGATGTGAGCTGAGCGAGCCATAAGAGAGGTGGCGTGCTCGGTAGTTTGGGCGAGCATGCATGGCGAGCTGGGTTGGCGAGCATGCATGGTGGTCTGGGCGATCGCCCAAGAGGTGGCGGACCATGTGTATGTGTCGAGACCGTAGGCGAGCTGAGTTGATGATGGTGGTTTAGGCGAGAGAACGCCATGAGGTTGGTGAGGGGTAACTCGGCCTATGAAGGTTGCCTCTGGTACCACAGAAACTCTCGACGGTCACAGTGGTGACTGCCGGTGAGTGACCCGGGCTCACGGCTCAACGCCGTGAGCTTTGGGCTTTCACGTCGACATGCATACACGTAGGTACATGCACGTGGGTGCTTGCATGTGCATGCCTCCGGCAGGTTGAAGCCCTGCTGGAGACAGAAAAATCCGGCAGTCACGGTGGTGACCGCCGGATGGTGGCCCGAGCTCACGGTGCAACGCCGTGAGCTTTGGGCCTTCTTTTCGACGTGCATGCACGTGGGTGCATGCACGGGCATGCCTCCGACAGGTTGATGCCCTGCTAGAGACAGAAAACATCGTGATCGTCGGATGGTGACCCGAGCTCACGGCGCAACGCCGTGAGCTTTAGGCCCTATACCTCGACGTGCATGCACAGGCATGTCTCCGGCAGGTTGATGCCTTGTCGGAGACAGAAAACTCCGGCGGTCACGGTGGTGACCGCCGGCAGCTACTTCTTGGCGGACCCACGGGACTAAGGCCAGTCCCGTGGGGCACGCCGGGCGTGCATGCACGAGCATGCATACCGGGTGCTCTAGGTCATGGGCCCGCCACGGTGGCGGGCCCAGAAAATTTCGGCGGTCCCAGTGGGATCACCGGCAGAGCTCCACGACTCGCGACAAAGGGCCGCGAGTCCCTGGGCACAGCTCCCTGCCGTGCCCGTGTGATGTGCATGGCACTGTGCAGTGCCATGCACAAGTGACTGCGCTGTGCACTTAAGTGCACAGTGCTTTCCCAAGTACAGTGCACGTGGTCCATCTGTATGCACTGTGCTATGAGTGTGTTCGCCTGACCTTTATCTGGTGGGCTTGTATACATGTACTATTTTTGCAAAATAAAAATAATAATTGGCGAGTGTAGTGTCCGTAAAAAAATACTGAGTATTATACATAAAAGATATGAGGATAACAAATCTTTCTTTTAAGCGAGATATTTTCTCACTTTCGCTTGATATTATACGAAAATAGCACAATTATGAATACTCATATGGGGACATCATTTGCATGTCTGATAGGTCGTCCAATGTCCCAGAAAATCATCATTTTCCCACTTCTAGTCTTCCGATCCCACAGACGGCGCCAATGTTGATGCCATAAAAATCGGACAACAGGCCATGGCAGGAAAATGAGTCATTCCCGGCCCACTAGAGCGAGTTGGGCTTCGTTAGATGTTGTTTTGGGCCCCCAGTGAGACTTCGGTGCTTCCATACGTACGCGGATAGCAGATAAATAAATATAAAAACACAGTATTTACGTGATTCGGCGTAAAGCCTACGTTCATGGGGGTTTGAGGAAGGAAATTCACTATAATGAATATTTTTACAATCTCTCAAGGCTCTTACTGTACATGAATAATATACATAATTCTACTGATATGAGCTATTGAATTCATATGAGAAGACGAAGTTGGTGCTCTGAGAGAAGAGAGGAATTGTCGTCTAGCCAGAGAGATATCGATCGAGAGCCATTTCATCTTATTGTTACCTTTTTATATAAAAGCTTTGATCTGGATATTATTTCTTGTGTGTGTCAGTTCCTTGTCTTTATGGCATATTCCCCAGGTGATCTGGTCCACTCAATTCTCTTTCACTTGTCTTTTAGTGCACTAAATAATAGGCCTGGGCCCTACTTGGGATATTTCACCCTCACAGACCGCGAATTCTTACCAAAGACACTTTGGTGGGAATTCTAAAGTATTCGAAAATTGAGAATGTGGTGGTTTGTATTCCGAACTTGAGGTAATAAAAACATGCAATATATATTTTATCAAGAAAATTCCGTAAGGTGTGCGAGGGTTCACGACCCCGCAATCCACGAGCGGTCATTGGCGGAAAACTAGGCATGCGAGGGTTTAATATAGATGAACACGAAGATGATTAAAAGAAAATCCACATCAAAACTAGACAAAATCCACTCTGAAAGAGGAGGGAGGGAGAGAGCGAGAGTAGAATTTGAGAGAGAGAAAGGAAGAGAAGATGTCGAAGTTCAATCTGCGGCCGATGTTCTTCAAGAGAGATGGAATCGGAACCGATGGGTTTCACCATTACTGAAACCATCATCACCAAGTTCTCTCTTGAAGACTGACGAAGGAGAGAGAAGAGGGGGGAGAAATTCAGATGACGAAAAGATTGACTTTGGATTCTGGAGTTTTGTTTCGGTGTGGACAGAATTTGTGGTATTTTATGTATTTAGCTGATGTGAGCTGATGTATCTCTTTTTAAGTGGCCTTCGATAAAGTATATTGACAGGTGACACCAATTAGAAGCGTCTCTCTTGCTAAATAGTGTTGAAGGGAATGCTTGTGAGTGAGACGAGATAGAAATTTTATAAATAATAATAAGATAATTTGTAAATAATAGTGAAATTTTGAAAAAAGAAAGAGAAATTTGAATACAAAATATTATAAAATTAAAATATTATTATAATATAAATTTTTAATATTATTTTTGTTTAGAGATTTAAAAAAGTTGAAATTATTTTTTAATTTATAAAAATTATAATGATAATTTGAAAAAATTATAAAATTACTTGTATTTAAGTGATATTTAAAAATAGGGAGACATTGGGGTGCGGTTGGGTTGCATCCCAGCATTTTGCAGCCTATCCCCCTAAACTCCTATAATTGTTAGAAAAACATAATAAAATATATTTAAAAAATACAATAAAAAAGACAATAAAAAAATAAAATTTAGAAAACACAATAAAATAATAAAATAATAAAAAGACAAAAAAAAAAATAAAATGAATATGATTTAATAGGAGTTTTCGGTCTCACCCAGCTCCCGCCGCCGTCGGTGGCAGTGGGCTACACCGCCAATTCCATTGGGACTGACGGGTTCCGGCGACCCCACCCCAGCGACGACGACCCCCAACGACGTCTGGTATGCCCGCCGCAGCCTTAAACCTGTTTTGGACTCTAGCAAAATATATGGGATTCGATCGGATCGAACCTCAACTTTTCTCTTAAAAATAATATGAGATGGGAAGAGAAATTTTTAATTGAAATTATTTTTAAACAAATTGATTTCATGTCATCTCATGATTATAAATTTATCTCATGATTATAAATTTATCACATTCTTATATAAAGTATAAAAAATAATTTATTTTTTTAAAATTATAAAATAATAAAAATAATATTTTAATAATATCTTTCAATTTTTAATTTTTATATAAAACCATCTCCAACTTATGTCCAATGATGTCATTGTCCAAACTGGACCAAGGTTCGCAAATTTCACTTCTGATTAGCATGCTAAATAATTTCCCGTTCCCCAACCCCAATGAGGGGATCACACGTAGATAGTTACGGGAAAATCTGTTCTTGTCTCTTCTTTCCTCTTCAAAGAGCGAAGTTTCCAACCAAGACGCGCAGGCACAGTACCTCACACCATCTTCAAGTCCCATTTCTGATTACATAATTACAGGAGGATATAAGCATTTCACTCGTTTTCGGTTTACAAAGCTTACGCGACCCGCGCGCATTCATTATGGACCGGAAACCATCTGACAGCCCGGTCTACGTCCGGCAATGGAGCAGCGAGTCCAGTACCACTGGCTCTAACCAGTCATCCCCCTCGCGGCCTCCACACTCGCGATCCTCCTCCGCTACCTCCTTCTCCACCATCAAGCGCACTCAGAACTTCGCCGCCAAAGCCGCGGCTCAGCGCCTAGCTCATGTCATGGCCTCCCAGAACACCGCCGACGAGGACGAGGACGAGGACGAAGACGAGGGCGACCTAGGCTTCCGTTACAGTGCTCCTCCGCCTATCTCTTTCTCGAGGACCGTCAACAGCCCTACCAACGCTTCTAAAAAGCCCGAGGTTACGTCTATCAGGACCAATAGATCATCACCTGCGGTAATTAATTGCGAGCTCTAGATTCCATTTCTAAACTTGTTTTTACTGCTAGTTGATTTGCAACGAGATTGTGTAATTTCGAGATGGATGCATTACAGTGTTGATCTTACTTGAGCTGGATACCTGAGATTTGATACTACACTGCGTTCTGCTTTTTTTTTTTTCAGTTAATCATCTATCTTTTGTACCATATTGAGCTTGAGTTTACTATTCGAGGGTTTTCACTTGAGATCTGTACTATGATTACCTTTTTTTAGCAAATAATAAATGTGTTTTATGAAGCTCACAAGTTGAAATAGAGCAGGTTCTGAGATTTTCCATGAGCTCATTAGTCGTCTTAAATATCGGTACATAATGGTTTTTGGAGGAAGGTTTGGGCTTTAGTATAGTAGAAGGCTAATTGGATTTTTCTCATATTTATTAATTAGTTGGCTCGGAACTTTGTGGAGGAAACTCCATCAGTTCGCTTGACGTCAGCTGGAGGGCCATCGATGTTGTCTCGTGCGGCGGTGCCATCGGTATCACCAAATAAAGCACCATTGAGGAGTGCGGTTTCTCTGCCACCAGGAGAGCCTCCTGAAATTGTGCTACTCAAAAAAAGGTTTAGACATGTTTACATCATTATAAAATGGTACTTATAAAAAAAAACATCATTGTAAAATGGTCAAGAAAAGAAATTAAAAGAGGAAATGTTTGTTTAATTGTAGAATGGGACCCTATCAAATGCTAAGTACAATAACAAATACACAAAAAATAAAATTGTGTCGTAGATGTACCTAAACTTTTTTTTTTCTTTGATAAGTAATAAATGTACCTACAACTTTAGGAAGCCATTATCTTCCTTGTGAACCTAGGTCTTTTTCTTTATGTGCAGCATACCTTATCAAACCAACAATGTAAGTCTTAAGTTCCTAATGCTAGAAAATAAAACACAACAGAAAAGGAGATGGAGATGAGAGAAGGAGGGAGAGATACTTAAGGCTGCATTTTTTCTATTCTCAATTGTGATTGAATGCAAGACATAGATCCCTAGTTATAAGGAAATTAAACTGAGATGAGATAAGGTAGATATTTTATTCATTATGAAAATCAAATCAAAGTGATTTGATAATTATGAAAATCAATTCAAGATAATATCAAATCAAATTCTTGAGTCGATATTATCTCCAACATCGCTTCTCAAACTCGTGAAGAACTTTGAAATATTGAGTTTGAAATTTGAGTATAGCCTTCATATCTGTTCATTGACCATGGATGAGATGATGAAAATGTCCTTGGTGATGAAGTGATTAGCAGTTGGAATATTAAATCTAGAGATGTAGTCAACAATGGGTTGATAATGGGCCAAAATTAACAAAGGGATAAGCATAGGCTGAAAGATTGAGTCAACAATGGGCTAGATATGGCCTTGATCAAGTTGAATCAACTATAGGACCAAAATTAAAAGGCCAAAAATGGATGTAAGGCTTCAAACAATGCTCCCAACAGACCAAAACCCAAAAAAATGCTTACAACTAATAAAGATACTCCAAATACATGGACTTGATATGAAAATAATTGAACGACGATGAAAGTTTGTGAGAGGTAAATCTAGAGGAAGAACTTAAAAAAAAAAAGGTCCACAAGATCGAGCCTGGCATTAGCCAAGGGCTTTAATAGCATGATAGAAAATATAAAATAAGTAATGAAAAAGGAGGAGATAGAGAATTTGAAGGCTACACTTTTCTATTCTTAATTGTAATTGAATACAAGGCATAAATATCTACTTATAGGAAAATTACATTGAGATGAGATAAGGTAAATACCTTGATCATTATGAAAATGAAATCAAGAAAAAAATCAAATCAAAGTGATTTGACAATTATGAAAATCAAATCAAGATAATATTATTATCTCTAACACCTGGCATCTTCATATGCACGGTCTCTGCAGCTGATCTAATCTCAGCATATGAGGGCTACTAGTGTGTAATTAAATAATGCTGGTTGAGATTATGTAACAGTTCATTAAATTTTATGTAATTCGTGATAAGTTGGAGATGGTTTATGGCTTGTATTGCAGATTCTCATCAGATATGGAACATTTTAAATCTAGAGATTCTGGAGATCAACGTGATGCTTCTGCACTTCGTGACGAAGTATGTGAACTGCATGATTTTTTTTTTTTTTTTCTGTGCATGTGCTCTTCCTATGTATGGAACTCCATGTAAAAAAATTACTTATCAAAGATGTATAGAGCTGAATAAGTGTTGTGAGTATTTTATTTAGATACCTACAAAAAAAAAAGTCTTTACTATCCACGAATATTTTGCCTTTATCTTGTAATTGACTTCTCACCTTACAGCTTGATATGCTACAAGAAGAGAATGAGAATATTCTTGAGAAGGTGCGATGTTGCTTCTTATCTTTCCCTACCAAAGTACTTTTTTCCCTGTACATTCTAATTCACTTATCAGTAGTTAACCATATTTTGAAGTTGGATGTACAGCTTAGACTCGAGGAAGAGAGATGTGAAGAATCAGAAGCCAGAGTTAAGGGGCTTGAGAAACAGGTACTTGCTTTGGCTTCATGCTGCATGGCATAATGTCCAGGGTGTACTTTGTTTCTTATTGGAAGAACTTCTCATTTATGGGTCCCCTTACATGGTTAAAGGCTTATATACTCATAATCTTGACAGGTCTAAGGAGAAGAGCTTGATAAAATTTTGTATTGTAACATAATCAGAAGTTGACATTGTTATATCATGTAATGTTAAGCTCATTAAATTTCAAAGGCCATTTAAAATTCAATTAAGAATAGTAATAGCACGTGTTTGCCTACTTGCTCTGCCATCATGTGCTGGACTTTCCATTGACTCACGCAGTTCATCCAATTATATTCTCCACCCATTCACCCCTTCCCTATAATGTTAGCTGTAAGCACTTTCCATTGCCCCTTTTTTATCAGTAAATAAGAATATTATCGATAACAGAAAGTAGTCATATCCTAAGTAAGCTCTTTCCATTTTCATAGCTCCTCCATTGCTGTTAAACCTTAAAACCACTGACAACTATATATTTTTTTTACGATAAATTATTATCTGTTAGAATATAATTAAATAGTTAAATTACTTCTTTCCACCATTTTTAACTTTTGAGATAATTGCTGATTTAAAATGGTATCATACGAGAACTTTGGAGTTTGAAACATTGGCTTTGTGCTTCATCCCATTTCAATTAAATATTCCACATGTTGAATTCACATATTATGGAGTTTGGCTGACACGTGATTGAGATTATTATAATATAAATTTAAATCGTTAAACTTATTTCTTTCCACAAGCTAATGGTTTTGGCCCTTGAGATTGATGATTTAACATTACTTGATATTACTATTAACTATTTGGGAGAACCAACCGACGCTCATTCTTAAGGCAGGCACCTTCCTTAACATTTTTGGTAATTATAATTATTGTTTTTTTAGTTTTAAAAGAAAAATAAATTGGCAATCTTTTATAGTTTCCTTGTTACTTTGGAGGCCCGTTAGGCATATTGACTACACAATAGGAGGTAGCTTCCCTTCCCATAAACCTTTCCTCCCTCAATGTACACAGGATTCAATTAACGTACATTTTTTAATGTGTAGAGACTTTATTTTTTGTGCCATCTGATGTTCAATAGGATGGATAATTTTGCCTATATGCTAAGTTGCCTTGTGAAATACAAATTACCTCCTAAAGATCATTGGGCAAGCTGGACCTTTTCTTTTTTCAAAATTTGAAGTTTAGGCGATTTGAAATTTAGAACACTTTTTTTCGCCATTTCATATTTGAAGACATGGTATACCTGTAAAAAAATATTGGAAGACATGATATGTGCAACAAATTCAGTATGTAACATTACTGCTTAATTATAAGTCTTCAGGTTGCTGCTCTTGGAGAAGGTGTATCTTTGGAAGCTAAACTCTTGAGCAGGTGAATTGAAATCATAGTAATCTTCATGTGTCCTCTTCTTAATGTAATTGTGATAACCCTATATTAATCTGCAGAAAGGAAGCTGCACTGCGTCAAAGAGAGGTAATAAGAGAAACTAGCAATGTACTTTATTTTGATAGAGGTAATTAGAGAAACTTAAAATTTTCCTTATTCTGAGTATGTTAGGTAAGAATTTTTAGCTCTCCCTAGTTAATCATGCCTAGGTGTTGGTTGCTCTTGTATATATCCCTTGAAAAAAATCTAGCTCAGCAATGGGGTTCAAATCCCACAGCTGTCATGAATGACTATATTAATATATTTCCCTTTTACTTATAAAAAAAAAAAAAAAAATCTAGCTCTGCAATGTTCTGCTCCCTGCATGGATGGAACTTTCTATCTCAGCAATGTTGGACTGTTATGTTGTCAGATAGTAGAGGATGGTTAAAATCATTTTCCCCTTAAGGGAAAGCTACCACTGACAAGACATTTTACTTTCACAGGCTGCACTTAAAGATGCAAAAAATCCCAAGGGTGGAGAAGATAAGGAAATTGTTTCCCTTCAAGCTGAAGCTGTTGTAAGGATGCTAGCATGCCTTTTATGTGTTCTTTTATATGCAAATTTTCTGAGATTTTTTCAGTGCTGCTTCCGCTACTTATCTCCGTAATATTTATTTCTTCCCTAAACTAGAATTCAAAAGATGAGGCTGAAGCCGCTATGAAACAGCTTCATGGAGCTGAATCTGAAGTAAAATCTCTTCGATCGATGACACAAAGAATGACACTGACTCAGAAAGAGATGGTATGTACATGCACTGTTTAAGGAGCCTTTTAGCTGTCATTTGGGAACTGATTATCTGGTGTTTCCAATTTTCAGGAAGAAGTTGTTCTTAAGAGGTGTTGGCTTGCTCGTTACTGGGGCTTAGCTGCAAAATATGGTAACCATAGAATATGTTATGTCTCTATTCATCTGAGAGGAAAATGATCCTCTTATTAGTTTTAGGCCTCGTTTGGTTACACAGATGAGATAGGAAATATGTGAATAGTAGTGAGATAGTTTGTGAATAGTAGTGAAATAGTTTGAGTTAAGATGTTTGATAGGGTTTTGGAAAATGAGAGAAAAAGTTGAATAAAAATATTATAAAGTTCAAATATTGTTTGAATATAATTTTTATTTTGGAATTTAAAAAAATTGAATTGTTTTTTGTATTTTGTTTAGAAGTTTGGAAAAGTTGTAATAATCAGGTAATGATTAGATAAAAAAAAAATTGAAAAATTGAAATTAAAAAGCGTCTATGTTTGAATGGTGTTTGGATGTTAAATGAGATGGGACGAGACCATTTGGGAAACTAAACGGGGCCTAATCTTTTTTTTTGTTTTTTATGACCTAATTCCATCACTCACATGTATGTGGACAACTTTAGAAAGAGGAATGAAGCCAAGAAGTGAGAACCCTATAGATTATAGAATCCCTTTTTCTTTTTATCCTTCCACTTTTGAGAAGTGACACCAGTTGGACTTAGTCCAATGGTTGTGTTGCTTCTACTTAAACTGTTGCGGCACCAGTTCGAGTCTCCGCGGACGTGCACTTGAAGTTTTATTTCCCATTTAACAACAGTTGGACTTAGTCCAATGGTTGTGTTGCTTCCCTTCGAATCTGTTGGCATTGGTTCGAGTCACCAAACATGCACTTTGGGAGTTTTATTTCCCATTTTTAATTTTTTCTTACTTATATATATATATATATATAAAGAATATCATGAACTCTGAAGTATTTACGTTTATCCTTAAAACCAGTGCAGCTAATATGTTGCCATCTGGATGTTTTGGGAACAACATTTTTACGTTTGACAGAACTACTGATAAAAAAATAGTATTTAGGTTTATTGACAGTGTTCCATGTTGATAATCTCTCTCTTCCTTTCTCGCTCTTCTTTTCCTTTTTCCTTATTTGTTTATTTTTGCAAAGTGGATGTTTATAGATTTCATTATCATGTCTGACTCCCCTACCTTACATAATATCTTTCATGATTTGTAGGTATCTGTGCAGATATTGCAATGTCAAAGTATGAACACTGGTCATCCTTAGCACCTCTTCCATTTGAGATTGTCCTTTCTGCAGGACAAAAGGCCAAGGAGGAGGGTTGGGAAAAAGGTTAGTAATCACTAATCAGCCCTTGCAGTTGATATCTTTTCCCTTTCATGCTGGGTAATAACTGTAGTTGTTTTCATTTTGTTGGCCGCAAATGAGATTTTCTTACAGTTGTATCATTTTGTTTAGCAGGTACCGATGATCCTGAGAAAAGGAGCAAAGTTAATGACTTCAATGATTTAACTGGGGAAGGAAATATCGAGAGTATGCTTTATGTGGAAATGGGGTTGAAAGAGCTTGCTTCCTTAAAGGTTCTCTCCTAATAAATTACCCTTGTTTCTTTCTCAGTTACCTGCTGCTATATAAACTGTGATATTTAATGGTGGCCATTTTAAAGGTTGAGGAGGCCATTGTGCTCTCGCTGATCCAACAGCGGCGTCCAAATTCTGCTCGACTATCTATTTCAGGTGCACTTTGTATAGACTGATGATGTGCTTTGTTTAATTCCTTCTAATTCCTGCTGTAATTGGTAGATTTCGCTGTTCAATAAATTTCTTGTTGTGCAAAACACACCAACGATGACAAACAAAAGTGAAAGTAAGCACACGACATACAATATACGTAGTTCGACAAATTGCCTACGTACATAGAGCTGCAGAAATCTTATTAATCAGAGAATATTACAATCACTCAATCTCAACTCACTTTCTTGAGAGTTTTTTGCTCTCTCACACAATATCCACTTACTAGACAATTGTTCCCTCTCAAAATATGTTGAAAGTTGTGTAAAACTAGTCAAATTAACATATTTATAGTAAAAAGGGCATTGGAAACCTTAATTTCAAAATTCCTGCGATATTCACTCGAGCGGAATGTCAAGCAAGTGTTGAGCAAAACTTTCTGTCTGAATCTCACTCGAGCCAAGTGTTGAGCGAGTGTTGAGTGAGATTTCTGACACTCAATTTTCAGCTCCCATAAGTTTTTTTTCTCTTATTTTCTCTCTCTGTACATCTTTGGCTCTGTTTTTTCTCGTTACATCACCCCAACACCTCATCGTCTCCAATGGGTATGGGTTGTAACAGTCCCTATATCAATTTATATATTTAGGCTTGGTTTGTTTTTAGAGATAAGATGAGATGCGATAAAAGTTAAAGAAAGAATAAAATATTGTTATAATATATTTTTTTTAATATTAGTTTTGTTTTGAGATTTGAAAAAGTTGAATTGTTTAGATTATTTTATATGAAAATTTGAGAAAAAATGTAATGATGAATTTGAGATGGGATGATTTTGGAAAAAAAAAAACAAGGCCTTAGGTTGCTTGTTTCAAATGAGGCGGGTGGTTTCAGAATCGAAGGTGTTTGAGGTAGAGGGACAAGAATGCAGTGAGTGGTCTTAATAGAGAAAGGGTGGAAGGTGGTCCAAAGTCTTTAGCTGAGTTTAGACATCACCAGGTGGTTGTCACGATCTTTGGAGGCCGGTAACAAGGCGGGGTAAGGGCTACTACTCTGCTCATCATGACAGGAGCAGAGGATACACCTTCCAACATTGTTTTAACCTTCGCAGTCCTTTCATGTTGTTGGTGGAGTATTGCGGTGATGGTCGCCGGAAATCCATCTTTATTCCCGGTGATAGAAACGGGATGGCATGGGCGAGACTTGCGGTGGTGTTGTTGGACGTCAGCAGGGTAACGTCGAGCTCTAGTGTAGCTTTTGGGGCTAGAACCTACAAGTGGTGGAGCATCCTTGAGTTGGGTACAACTCTGAGAAGGCAGTGATGCTTTCGGCAAAGGAACGGCAAAGTACTGAGCCTGAAAGCAACATAGAATGTGGTAAATTGATTGGTATAGAATACGACGGACGAGACTTGGTGGAGAAAGTGGGGAGTCTGCCACACGAAAGCACAGGCAAAAGAGATTTGCAGAGGACCTTAATTAGTTAGAGGAAGGAAGTGACGAGTGTAAAGGAGGAATTGGCCTCTTTGAAGTAGGAGTTTTCGGCTTGGGTTGCTAAGCCTTGTCAGCTTGGGTTGCTAAGTTTGGGGATTCGTCACTTGGTGACATTCAACCAAGTCTTCTTGGGTAATGGTTGTGGAGGTACCAAAAAGAAAGGGAGGCGCTTTAGAAGTTGGTCATAGATTCAAAATATGGAGAGTCCTGGAGAGGTTGGTGTTCGAACGAGGCTCAAGGCACACATGGGGTGGGCTTGTGGAAATTTATAAGGAGACATTGGGAGACTTTTAGGGCTCATGAATATTTTGTTGTAGGGGATGGTTCGCAGATCAGATTCTGGCATGATAATTGGGGCGGTGGTCACTTTAGTCTCAGAGACTCTTTCCCCACTATTTTTTTTTTTATCTCGCAAGAGAAGGATGCAGCGATTGCAGATTTGGTGGTCCTTTCAAATGGTACTCAATGAAATATAGATTTTGCGAGGGACGCCCAAAATTGGGAGATGGAGATTTTTATGGAATTGTTCGCGTCTTTGTACTCGTTCAATATGCCGGGAGACACTGGAGACAAGCTGCAATGGAGACGCTCTAAGAAAGGTTTCTTCTCAATTAGCTCTTTCTACCAAGCCTTTTTTAGCCCCGGATCACCTAGGTTCCCGTGGAAGAGTATTTGGTAGACGAAAGCTCCCTCGAGAGCGACTTTTTGTGTGTGGACAGCAGCATTGGACAAGATCCTGACTACTGATAATTTGAGGAAATGCCGAATTATAGTGGTAGACTGGTGCGGTATGTGCAAAAATCATAGGGAATCAGTAGATCATTTACTCCTCCATTACGAGGTGGCCAGGAACATGTGAGATGGTTTTTTCACGAGGCTTGGCTTATCTTGGGTCATGCCTCTTCGTGTGGTGGATTTCTTAGCAAGTTGGAGAGGCCTTTGGGGTAATTCACAGGTGGCGACTATTTGACGCATGGTTCCTATTTGTATGTGTTGGTGCATCTGGAGAGAGAGAAAATACAAGGAACTTTGAAAATTGTGAGAAATCTTTGGAGGAACTAAAGATCTTCTTCTATAGGACTTTGTTTTCATGGGGGGATCTATATCTTGTAATAGACTTAGTGTCCATGATCTTATTCTTTCTATTGTAATCACAAGCTAAGTTTTCTCAGGTTTACCACTGGTGTACTTGGGCATAGCCTTTTTCTATTAATGATATCCTTTTGATTACCTATAAAAAAAAAAAAAAAAAAAATCAGCTCCTAGACCAGTCTCCACATGCAACCAACATTTATGTTTTCCGTTTTTTGATGTGGTCGTGGATTTTCACCTTCTAGATGAGCTGCTAATGGCAGGCCTCTCTATAAGAAGCCTTTGAAAAATAAGGTTAAACTTATCTAGTTGTGGTAATGGACATTTTACATTCATATTACTAGTTTTTATGTCATCTCTGTTTCTCACTTTTGCTTCAGTCTGTCCAAATTGTTACACCAACAGTTTTGTATATGCAATATTGTAGAGGGGCAGTGAGAAACTAATTGAATATATAGACATTTGATCTCCTGTCAAATTCTTTTGTTGCTTGCAAGTTCATAGTTCTTTGTTTTCATTATGGGGCTCAGCCTATTACTTTTGGTTGGGATGCAGCAATCCTATCTTGGGTGACAAAGTCATTCTTCTTTGTCATGGTCAACCTGCACTGACAGTAGCTATGAATAATATTTTCTTATACCAGATCCAAGAATGGAAAATGCTGGGATGCATGCAAAAGTTGATGATATATTCAAGATAGAAGAATATAGGAGTATATACATAATGTTGAATATATCATACCAGGGCAAAACCACCTTCACGATACTTTTATTTTATTTTATGGGATAAGTACCTTCATGATGTCCTTTGACTGGAACATACCAAAATATTGTGTATTATATTGGTTTGTTGTTATTTGCAGTTTGTCTTTCAGCCAATACAATATGGTCGAGATTACATGTTCAATGTTGAAGCAATAATTTATTGCTACCAGTATGGTGTTATGTTCAAAACTTTTCCCGGCTGCTTGTCTTCTTTTAAAAATTTGATTTTCATGTTCTGGTCGACAATATCTGGGCCATGGTTTCTCTTAGATCTCAGGCCAAATTGTCCTTAATTTTTTCAACCTTTCACCCCATCAGTGTATTAGTTGTACTTTTAAGTGTATACATCTGTACTTCTGTGTCATTTCTCAACCATCCCAATATTTTTTTCCCTGCCGTAGTAATTGCATGAAGATGGTCATTTATTAGCAGTTTAACTTCTTAGTAAAACATATGGGAGTCTTATTGTTGGTTTTATCCATTCCATCTCAGAGATATGTGATGATTGCATGACGCCTAACAAGTATTCTCTCTTTTGTTGGACATATTTTCAAAATAATATATATATTATATTTATTATTAATATTATTTTGGGTTAATTTTAGAAGTTGTGAATTATTTTGGGAAGAGAGAAGATATGGAAAGTCTTCAGGTTTATTATATTTCCGATAGGCATGTTATACGTAAGCCCTTGTTGGTTTTGAGGTATTTGTGGCTTCTCTTTAATCCCCAATCCTGGGTTCGATCCGCGCCTCATTCATATGAGGAGTTTTTGTTGATTTATCAACAGGCCTCATCAAGAGGCATGCAGCGCGCATGGTGTTGCCGCACATGGTGTTGCCATGCCTTGCTCAATGGACGTGATTCTCACCAAGGGGCGCGCACTTTTTGGTTATCTATAATTAGACCCATTGTGCAACCATTTCAAAAGATTCCTTTTTTTTTTTCGAAATTCTCTCTCTCCTAATATATTCACTTCTTCAAAATTTATTAGAATCTGTTTATTCTCGAGAAAACAGATTTCTAATTTCTTGGTTGGATAGCAAAATCTAAGGGTATTTGGGGTCTAATTTCATTTCTGCATAACGTAGTCAGACAAACAGGCTTCTTCTGGGCTTCATTGTATTTTGGAGGCAAATTTGCTTGTAACCCGTGTACATACCAATTATTATTATTGGTGGAGGCGAATATTATCTTAAGGAAAGCAACATTGTAACGTGCCTTGAAGCAAACTTTCTCTTACTACTTTTGTTTTGCAGCCCCTATTGTTCTAACATCTTTTGGATTAGCTTGTGAAATCATTACTTGTCTCAATAGTTAAACTAATGGGAAGAGGTAGATTTAATTATTATTTTAAATTGGGAGGTAGATTTAATTATTTATATCCTTAAACACTCTCTCTCACTTGAGGGCCAGACTCCCTCCCCTTAATAACTGGATCCAACACGTGAAATATCTAATTAATAGGGTGAAGCGTAGAGATAGGGTTCGAATTCAGGGTCTCTGTTCGTATACCATATAAAATCACCACTTGTCTCAAACGTTTAAGTTGATAAAAAGAGATTATTTGATTATTTGTTTCCTTAACATAGCTTGTCAAGATACGACATTTTCTTGACTAAAAATCTGTTCACTTATATGTACTTACTTTCCCCTCTAATATTTTCAGATATGAAATCACCAAGTGATCCCAAGTTTATGGAGGCATTCGGTAAGTCATATTGAGGGATATCCTCGCGTTTTGCTTCAGAAACTGCACCATCTGCTGGATTTGAGGAAACAACTATGGCCACCATCAATTGAAGATGGGGAATTCCCACGATCAAAAGACTCCTATAGCCGTTTTTTAATAATTATCACATGGTTTTTTCTAGAGGACCAAGATGCTACAAATTGATCCCAAATAAGCTTTTGCAGTCACGTGAAGCTGATGTGCTGAGAGTCCCTAAATTTTTAATCATAGATCCATTTCAATTAGATTATGATTTAAAATTTGTTGAGTCTTTGATGCTTTGGTAGTGTTACTAGTTTTTTGTCAAAATGAGCTCATGATATTGGTTTCAACATTTTGTTGCAGAACTAAGCGCAGAGGAGTCCGAGGATGTTCTATTCAAGGAGGTCTGGGCTTTTTTCCTTTCATTTCCTTGATTAACTATGTATCACATTCATGTTCCATTGACATGAAATTTCTATTGCAATATATATCCTAGCTTTTTGATGTCAACTCTTGGAGTTTTTGGGTTTTCTTTGTATACACCTTCTGTCAACTGATGTTTGAACGGACTTTGTTCTGTCCCCGATTAATTGTACCATTGATTTGGGTCTCTAGAGAAAATTTCAATGCAATATCATTATTTCCTATCAGTGGCTTTCCTTCTCATTTCATTTTATGATCTTCACCCACTTTTGCAATGTATTTTGGATCAGTTAGTTAGTATTTAAAGATTTAAATGGTTTCCATATATTAATCTTCATGATTAGTAGCTGCCGGTCTCGCTTTTATAGATACAAATGAGATGGTTTTAAAATGCTGAATCTGATATTTTTTTCTGCATACAATTTGCACAGGCATGGCTTACATATTTTTGGAGAAGGGCCAAAGATCATGGCATAGAGGAGGACATCGCAAAAGATCGTCTTCAGTTTTGGATTAACTGCAGTGGCCATTCGCCAACTTCACATGATGCTGTTGATGGTAATTTCTAATTCGTTCTTTTTTGGGTGTGTTAAGTTCTGCTTCTCATGAATTATTGCTCGTCTGATGTTTTCCATTTCAGTGGAGCTAGGTCTTATGGAGCTAAGAAAATTGGGGATTGGGCAACGACTTTGGGAAGCATCTCGGAAAGAAATCGATCAAGATTCTTCCTCTTTGATTGCACGGAAAGCTGCTATATAATTGAAGAGTCTGCTTGACAAACAGCAATGAGGTTGAAATATGTTCGGTTTCATATTAAAAATATGTACATATAGATTCATTTTTGCTAGATCTTTTAGTTTGGGAGCGTTTTTTCACCTATATATGATGTGGGGAATGCCAACTTGAACTGGATCGCCAATGTTCCTTTTTTCCCCTCGTCAGCGCCACGTGTTACTACTGCCAACCGAAGATCAACATGTAAGCACTATATCTTGAATAGAAGCTTGTAGTATCCCTCGGAATGATAGAGCTGAAATCTTGTAATTTTTATAAATCGGGCAATTTACAAAGACTAGATTGAATACTTAAGATATATATATATATATATATATATATATATATATATATATATATATGAGTGTCTGTGGACTTTGGAACCCAAAAAAAAAATGATATAACGTTTAGCCTTCGAGATGGAAAGAGCAAAATCAAGCCTGCAAAGATCATCTTAATAAAGGGGGGGAAAAGCAAGGAAATTCTGCAAAGGCGTGGAGAGACTTTCTTTGTCGTAAGTGACATGGTTATTATTGTATCATTCTGTGTATGGTCGGGAATGAAAAGAGTGAAGCATGTGCTAGCTGGCGTTTGATGAATGCCGGCCCTGTATGGTTGTTGTCAATCTGTTTATGTGGGCCTTCTTTTATATTTTGTTTAAAACCTTTTGGACTGGACTGTTCTGACGGGGGTACAAAGTTTCTTTTGCTATGGGAATTAGGGTTGTATTTAGTTCGGATTAGTTTTAGACAAAATTTAGATAAAACTTAGAACTGAACTAGTTGTATCGATTTTGTATTTTTTAAAATTAATTACGTACCGATTATTCTTAAAATCGACAGTATTAATTTTATCTGTTTCGGTCTAGGTCGGTTTAATTTTTTGGTTTTAAATTAATTTAATAGACTAATAGTATATATATTAATATTAGTTATAGTGATTAGAATAATTATATATTAATATTTTTTATAGTAAATTAAATTTTTTATAACTATATTATTGATAGTGGTAGTATTAATATACTAAAACAAATAGTATTAATATACTAATATAAATAGTATTAATATAATAATACTAATACTAATGCTATATCATTATTTCATATGTAATTATTTAGTAGAGTAATTTATATTTAAAGTATATTACTAATAATAATATAGTATTAGGCTATTTCTATTAGGCTATAAAATGTGAATGGTAACTAATTTATATTATATATTAATGTATAAAATATTATATATAATATAAAAAATATAATTTATATTACATATAATATTAAAAAAATTAATTTAAAATATATGTTAAATAGGACCAGTCCGGTCTAGTTCTAAAAAGCTTAGAATTGGAACCGAATCGATACTTATCGATTTTGATATTATGAGAACTGATTCTGGATTGGTATTGGCCCAAATTTGAATTGACTTCATCGATTTGGATGGGTCTAATTTTTCGATTTTTTGATTTATTATTATTTTTTTTTTGACACCTCTAATGGGAACTGATGATATGAGCGGACGGTGTGTAGGGCAGGTCCAATTATGGGAGGCCGAGGCATGTGACCAATGTTTTGAATTTTGTGCCGTACCGGCCGGTCCGTATCGTACCGGAGCAGTGACCGGTACAGAAATGGGGTCTGTTTCGTACCGACCCAGATTTCGGCCGTATCGGCCGGTATTTCGGTCGTACCGGCCATGTGTACCAGCCGGTACCGGATTTGAGAATTTTTTTTTTTTTTTTCATTTCTTCCTCTTTTTTTTATTCTAATTTAGACTAGATTATTTACATATATATTAATATATATAATTGATTCATATATTGACTATTATTTTGAAATATAATTTATATATATTTATATATATAATTTTTTTTTATGTATAGACTATTTTGAAACGGTACACGAAACGGTACCGGTACCGAAATATTTCGTTCCAGTGCCTTGACTAATACTCTCACCGGTACGGTATTCAAAACATTGCACGTGAATACTTCTCGCGAGTATTCGCACATAATATGTAAGGCATGGTTCTGGCGAAAAAGTAAAATAAATGGTTGCCTACTAACCCTTCTAAAATAAAAAAAACACACAAGGACCAAATCATGATCAAGGAAAATGCACCGAATTAAAAGTGAAAAATTAAATAAAAATGACTGTTCAGTTGTCAAGTAGATAAAAGTCTCCATTCATATCATGAATGGTTAGAGTCGCAAGTGTCGTTTGAATTGATCAGATCAAATTCTATTTACCCAAGTTCATTATAATTTTCATCGAGAGCCACGGAGAGAGAGGCAAAGAAGAAGAAGAAAAAAAAAAAAGAGCACGACTCTGAAAATTCGTTTTGTCACCTCTCTGATGGAACGTTGTAGATTGGACATTGGAAGTTTGGAATCGTTGAATACACTTTCTTTTTTCTTCTCTTTTTGAGGTCCCTCCCTATTATATTATATATATATATATATGTATTATATATCTCTCACTGGCGCAGTCTCTTCCACGCAGTCTATGGCACATAGCACGCGCTGCAGGCACTGTTTTTCAACTCTCAACTAAAATATACAAGACCCCATAACCTAACCCAAATTAATTACCATAAAGTATTAGCCAAGAAATGAATCTTGAAGGGTTTAAAAACTCTTCTTGATGTATGCCTGATGGACGGTCATGTGCACTTCAATTTTAATACTCACACTTGTCCTTCTCGGTGGCGCCATTCTTTCTGTTGATGATGAAGAAAAAGATACGCATGGGAAAATTCATTAGAGAAAAGACAGTAGAAATTCTAAAGTTGATTTTGACCCTATCCGCCTATCTATCCATCATATTTTCACTTTCTGTTTAGTGGGCATGGGTTGGGGGCCCCATATGCGTTTGATTTGGCAAAATTTTAAACCAAAAAACACAAACTTATTAATGCCCCTATACTACATAATTTATACGTATCTTTATTCAGATTAGATAAAATGGTTATAGTTCATGCTGATTGCAGATTGCTGATTGCTGAGGCAAACCAAAGCTTGAAACAAGGGTGCCAACTGCCATGATGTTAAAGGGATAATCATACTCTTTAAGATGTTTCTTTTTCTCTCCGTCTTTCATCGTAATCATTACGCTAAGATGATGATATATATGTGGTTTTATATAAATCATTGTTAAGACCGACTCTTGAATATATATATATATAATTTTTTACAACTTCTTCTTTGCTATGAAAAGTTTGTATGAAGTTAGTTGAGATGAGAAGAACACCAGAAAGGCAAAGGCAATCGAATGGTGGTGGGGGAGTGGGATTCAATATGAAAATGTTGGTTGGGGTTTGTGCATAGTGGTTTTTTATTTTGTAGGCTTTTGCCTTTTGTCTCTACAAAATGGTTGGTTGTAGCTTGGTAAAAAGAAATGTATCACATAGGAAGAATTCCTTGGCTGGCACGATTACAAATTGTTCTCCGACATGCTCAAGTGGAAATCATTCCTCTGTTGACCCCATCATCAACTCTCTATCAGACACTGTGTGTGCTGTGCTGTGTGCCTTTTTTTTTTTTTTTTTTCATATTGCAGTCATCCTTTATTTCTATTTTGAGTTTTATTTTCTTTCTTTTTTAAATTGTGAAAACTATTTTGATTTTTGTGTTTTCTCTATTTAAAGAATCGTAGTTTAATGCTACTGATTGATGTTATGCGTTCTAAGCTTGTTCTCCCATAATTTTATTTATTTATTTATTTATTTATTGAGACTAAATGCATTGTGACCATCTGTCGCATTAGATATTGGTTTTGACATCAACATATAAAAATCCCCCTCCCAAAGCTAACTTTTTAGACAGCCGATTCATTCAACCGATTAAAAAAAGGCCAATTGTATAAACTAAAAACACACCATCCAACCATATTATATCCGTTACCAACCTACCATAAGATAATTGATAGTATGTATGTGTGTGTTGTGTCTACATTATCTCAGCTTGAAGATTTTCCCCTTTGCTTTCCTTTTTCCCCTCTCACGTCTGCCACATAAGACAATTTATTTCTGTTATTCCATGTTTCGTTTTCTTGGAAACAAGGTAAGGAAAGGTCTCATTCTATGAAGAAATGTGCAAGAACCATATATCCATTATGTTGGGTAGATGCTCTTTTCTTTTTCCTTCTAACTTTTACCAGAGAGTGTACATTATCTTACTGTTTGTAAATTTGTATTGTACCAAAAACAAAGTACATCTTTGTAGCATTTTGGGTTGCTTTTGAGTTAACAGACCAAACAAATAAAAGTAATGAGAAGTGGTGATGATCGAGCTGGTTGGGAAATGTGCTACAACGGGAAGGAAGCTTGAAGCTCAATGCTCATGTAATCTTTTCTCAACTCTTTGAAATGGAAGAAAAAGTCGCACCTTTTATCTTTCTGCAACCCTTTTTTCCCCCTTACTCAAAGAGCCCTTTTGTGAGATGAATATGTTTTTATTGTATTCAAGGATAAAGCTAACTGACTTTTTATATAAATAATACCATTTCATTCCTATTTTTGGCCTAGACATGCATGTTAAAACATCACAATTGTGCCTCAATCCATGAACCAAAGTCTTTGATTTTACCTGACTAAAAAACTAAGAGCATGGTGTTGTATGAATTCAATGTGTCACCTTTAGGAGAAACAAATAAATGAAAGTAAATAATTCATGCTGGTATGATTGAGACTCTTCTTTTTATAGCATCAATCTTGCAAGTTTATGATTTCAAGCATTATGAGAATGTTTTTTGGTCCATCATTGTATGACCCAAAAGTGCAGGGCAGGAAGTCTGGGTAAATTAAGAAACTTGACAAACAAGAAAAAGATGGAAAACATTAGTTGCAAGAAGATGGCAGATAATTCAACAAGGATCTTAATAATGAATTTGAATTTGGGGAGAAGGGCAATTGCATGACGTATAGAATGAATAGAGTTTCACCATTTTAGACTGCTTGCTTGGGACTGCGTGAATGGGTGAAAGAGGAAATCTAATCTCTGAGTTTATGCAACCAATTTTGTTATTTGTGAAAAAGTTTCTGCAAAAGTAAGAAAATATGTTGAGTAATATAGTGAGGATAATAAAGAAAGAAGCTTTGCTCTGATAATGCCTTCTGCTATCGGTCCATTTCGATCTCAGGTTTGGCCCATAGGACCCTTTCACACCACACATACGAGAGAGAGAGAGAGAGAGAGAGAGAGAGACTCGTGAAGGTTTTGGCCTGAGCATGAGGTAAAGAATCTTCAGACGTGAGACAAAAAAAAAAAAAAAAAAAAAAAAAGCCCCATCTGATAGGTCAAACAAAGTAAATAGTAAATCCAACTGTACTCGGATATACCCTACAGGGAATCGAGATTGTTTTTCGTATTACATCATATTGCTTTTCACAGCACTAATTCAGGTTTTGGCTAATTTTAAGGCTGACAATTCGCTTCGAGTGTTCTTTGTTGCTTTTGCTGGATTCTCGCGTATGTACAAGGAATTTGATGAACTTTTCTTTTGCTGATTTTGATTATTTGCACACAGAATGAAACGTCCATGATATCATTCACTGTGTTAAGCACGGGACAGATTCAAGAAAGCAAGCTTTTGAAATACCGAGTAGGATAAAGATTTGAATTTAGATATGAACTTGTACTTTTGTGGATATATATTATTTAGTGAATGAAGCCAAAATTGTTTTGGGAAAACCAAAAAGAACGTAGGCTTTGCTTCTTTTTACTGACATTAGCCTCTGAAGTCATAATTGTGGTATACTTTTCCTCAAACAAAAATCATTTTCTGACTATTTCTTTAGAGATATATAATTACACTCATTTGTCACATTTTTTACCCATTTGATATGGAAAAGCAGAAGGTATTGTTTGGCAGAAGCTCCCTTTATGTGGAACAGTTGCACTGTATGACCCTATCAAAGTTTCTAAGCAGCACAAACAAGTATTTTGCCAACTCCATCCATGGCATTGGTACAAGTTATAACACAAAAACAGAAACGGTAAAAAGCCTCTTAACTTCTGTGAATAACTTCCAAGACTTCAAAGCACATTCTGTCCTTCATTTTCAGAAGTAGGTCTACACCCACTTAAGGGATTAGAGAGAGAGAGAGAGGAGGGGCCCAACCTCCTCCTGTCATCTGAGTCTCTTATATCACTTTCAGATTTCAGCTCCAAATCCTTCTGAGAGACAAAAGTTCAAATAATACTAATTACCCAAAAAAAATTAAAAAAAGAACTCCTGCCTTCATATAATTCCCCCCACTGAGTAACATCTTAAGCTGCTCCTCTCTCTCTCTCTCTCTCTCTCTAAACTCTCTCTAGGTGCTTTGCTCCTCGGTTCGACCATGCTTTCTCTACTACCATGGAAAACCATAATAATGGCTTCAGCTTTGCTTCAGCTATATTTTTTCATAGAAGCAGAATCTTTTCCTTTTCTGTTTGATAGAATTGACAAGTTACCTGGTCAACCCCAAGTCGAATTCCAGCAGTATTCGGGTTATGTGACCGTTGACGATAAAAATCAGAGAGCTCTGTTTTACTACTTTGCTGAAGCAGAGATGGATCCAGCTTCCAAGCCTCTTGTTCTCTGGCTTAATGGAGGTCCCAATTTTCTCACTTACTACATAACTTTTTTCCTTGATACAAAGAGATGCATTAAGCTTATTCGGATTTTGAATGCATGGATTTTGCTTTTTTCAGGACCTGGTTGTTCTTCTTTAGGAGTCGGGGCATTTTCTGAAAATGGACCATTTAGGCCTCGTGGAGACGTCCTTGTCAGGAACGAATATAGCTGGAATAGAGGTAAGTAAATCCATTCATTTGTATTAGAGATTTCTTTTGAGTTTTCTTGGTTTGGATTCCTGGGCAAAGAGCTATTCTGATCTTTAGCATATATGCATTATTGCTCACTCATTTGCAGAAGCAAATATGTTGTATTTGGAGTCACCTATTGCAGTTGGTTTCTCTTATGCAATTGATTCCTCCTCTGATGAGACTGTAAACGACAAGATCACAGGTAATGTTGAAGTCTTGCAAAAAAAGAATGATAAACCCATTTTTTGTTCAAGAATGCTTTCATAATTGAAGAAGAAACAGAGTTTCTACGCCGAAGATTCAAGTCAACTTTTTTCTTTTTCCTTATATTCCCTTTTTTTATTTTTTGGGATATCGTTTGATCTCCATCGAAAACTCTTTTGATTTCTTTCCACACGAATAACTTGGCTAAAAAAGTTAATTTCTACAGAAAGGTGCACTAGAATATATCATCATGGCGAAGCACAGTGTAATCTTTCACTTTACAGTCATGCCATGCTCGATGCTTACTGTTTGTGTTTTGTTTTTCTCAGAGTTGACGATAGTTCACCTTTAGAAGTTCCCTTTGATTTCTGAAACTTTATCTTTGTCGTTGTCATTTATAGCAAGGGACAATCTGGTGTTCTTGAGAAAATGGTTTGATAGATTCCCACAATACAGGAACAGAAGTTTGTTCATTACGGGGGAGAGCTATGCTGGTATTTTTCCATTCATGTTCAATATGAATGTATCAATTTCTCAGCAACCCAGATAAAGAGGAATAGAGACTAATTTCTTCTCTTTTACTGCCTATATCCAGGTCATTATGTTCCCCAACTAGCAGAACTCATGCTTCAATACAACAACAAGAAGTTTTTCAATTTGAAAGGCATTGCTGTTAGTATATTCCCAATCTTTCTGAGACTTTCAGTTTGCCCATAACTTCTCTTTCTAAGACAAATGTTTCCTCTATCTGCAGTTGGGTAATCCGGTTCTAGAATTCGCCACGGACTTCAATTCAAGGGCCGAGTACTTCTGGTCTCATGGATTGATATCAGACTCGACATACAAATTATTCACTTCTGTTTGTAACTATTCTCGGTATGTGAGTGAATATTACAGAGGCAATGTTTCTTCTCTTTGTTCAAGGGTGATGAGACAAGTTAGTGGAGAAACCAGTAGATTTGTGGACAAATATGATGTTACCCTTGATGTCTGTATATCATCTGTGTTCGCACAATCCAAAGTCCTCAGTCCTAAGGTGAATAACTCTTTCATTTTTCTGTCCTTTTTCATCCACAAAATATTGGATTCCATCTTTGAATTGCCTTTACGTTCAAGTACAAATAACCCATTCATTCTGGTTTTCTTTATATAACAGCAAGTTGGTGAGACAATAGATGTCTGCGTGGAAGATGAAATAGTAAATTATCTAAACAGGAGAGACGTGCAAATGGCTCTTCATGCACGTCTTGTAGGAGTACGTCACTGGGCAGTTTGCAGCAAGTAATTCTCTTCTAACAGAACTTTCTACTATTTTATAGGAAAACAAAAGAGTTGGGGAATATCAATTAGACGATCTTTCTTTAAGTTTTTACTTATATAAGCACTCTAATATCAGTTCAAGCAATTGGTCATGTGCTTCATTATTATCCTGTGCAAGAGTTCAAGTTCTTTAATGACTTCTTTTCTGCCATGTTTATTGCAGTATCCTTGATTATGAGCTGCTCGACTTGGAAATTCCAACAATCTCAATCGTCGGAAAATTCATCAAGGCAGGAATCCCAGTCTTGGTTTACAGGTAAATGCATCTCAACATTAAAAGAAAAAGAGAGAAAAAAATATCCTGGAAATTATTGTAATGAGTCTAATGACTATCCATTAATTTCCACATCACAGTGGAGACCAAGATTCTGTCATCCCTTTGACTGGAAGTCGAACTTTAGTTCATAGACTAGCAGAGGAATTAGGACTGAAGACTACTGTGCCATACAGAGTTTGGTTTGAAGGGCAGCAGGTGAATCCTCAACCGTTGAAAACTACTCAATCTCAATAATTACTAGGTGTTACTACTGAGAAGTTTGATGATCTAAAAGATTTTCATTGTCTTTTACCTTCAGGTTGGTGGCTGGACTCAAGTTTATGGTAATATTCTTTCATTTGCCACCATCAGAGGGGCTTCCCATGAAGCTCCATTCTCACAGCCTGAGCGATCACTTGTGTTGTTCAAGTCATTTTTAGGCGGCCAGCCTCTTCCGGCAGCATTTTGATCTACTGATCAGATCTCTTATCGGATATCAAAATTTGTAAGTAAAGTTTGATTGCAAAAGATTGATCATCTGAGAGTGGAAACTGCAGTTTTTTTGTTTGTTGGGGTCGTTGGGGTTTGTCCATGCTATGGAAAGTACAAGAATTTTGTAAAGATGTCGAGTGTAAGGGAAAAGAAGTGTTCATTTGGTTCTTTTATAGTGCTATACGTTTTTATCACAATTTAAATAAATTATTAGTTCAAGATTTTATGACCAATCCAGGAGAATGTAACATCTATTACTAATAATTAATTTCTCATACTTCACTCCTATGAAGCCACGTCATCTAGTCACAATAAATTAATAAATTCCGCCCAGTTATATACAAAGGCATTAAAATCTAAGTTTGTCCATACCCTTGCAATGATGACCAAAGTTACAGTCATGTAAAACCTGTCGTATGCATGGGTACCACATAGGATGTTGACAATACCAAAAACTTGGTTCCAATGTCTAATTATTAGAGGAAGAAGAAAAGCCATTACAGCTGGCCTTGCGTGGGATGTGGACAATACTTGACTTTGATGCTGATGAACAATACCATTTTGAATAATTCTACGTCATAGAGAGCAAGCGATCTGCAATCTTTTAAAATATATATATATTATTATTAAAAAATTCAATATTTTTTATGCGATATTGTATTTATCCTTTTTCAAAAAAACAATTATGCAGCGCTTACACACTCTATCGGCAAAACATCCATAAATAGTATTCCAATTTCCAAACATCTAGGCAAACCTTCATTTATTCTGCATTCTGCAACCTCCCCACTACCAGCTAAGAATCCGATTTTAAATCAACACATATCAAGTTTGTAATAGTCAAACCATCGGGCACAGTTTTAATTTCAGCCTTAGATTTTGTTCCCCACCCGTAGCAATCCAGTTAGGGAACACCCATCAGAATTTTGGATAATGCTAGCACCTCCACATGGAGACCTGAATTCCTAAAACTGTCACCCACATTTAACTTTACTCAACCTTTGCAGTGACTCCAATTATTTCAAAATATGCACCCATATTGGTCGTTCCGGATCATAACAACCAAACTTCTCAACTCCTGGCACTTTAGATATCAATTCACCCAAAAGAACAAGAACATTCCTTCCATCCTAGCAAGACATTTTCTATCCAAGGATACCAACTAAGGAGCAAAGGGAGAAAAACAACATCTAACCCAGCCAATCCTAAAATGAAAGTTGAGTTGGTCATCAGCACTGTGAATTTGCTTCTCCTTCTGTGGAGTGTGGACCTATAATTCTATCTAACATGCAATTTGTGCTCCATTAACTAGATAACGTACAAATTGATGATGCAATTATGGTAAAAGGAAATCAGAGCTTTCACAAACCCCTCTTCAAATTCATTAAATATTAAAAAAAATAATAAAAAAATATATAAAACATTTTGAATAGTTATATATTGTTATTAAGTAATTATTTCAATTATTCTCCTGTGGCTGCAACTAGTAAGTTTAAATGCTGATATCTTCTTGCGTTGAGAAGGTAGAAGATGTGAATCTTCTTCAATATTACTAGAGGTTATTGTCAGATTCCAAATATGCAAATAGAACTAAAAAATAATAACTGAAGGCAATCTAGGGAAATGAACATCATTAATTATGTGTTCTTTAACGTCATTGCAGCACGGTAATATATACTTTCTGCATTCTTAAGAACTCCTAGAGGAAGGGGAAACGACAGTTGGAGCTTCTACCTGCATTTTTAAACAATTGAACTCCAAAGCCAATATGGGTTTTGACAACATCACTGACATGATGAGATTTTGTCCATTATCTATTTGCTCCTTAGCTGTAGAGTCCATGGTATGGCATCTACGTTGATCTGAATAATGCGCTGTGTCATGATACAGTAGAGGACTTGGGCCTGATACTACTGCTGGCTTCACTGCTCTCACCCTATTTCAGAAATTGGTCAAAAAGTAATCACAATAAAATGCTGACATTTGAAGCAAAAAGAAAAAATATATATATATATAAAATTTCAGCCAAAAAGCAGGTAGAAATTCATTTTCGTGGGTGTATCATGTTAGGCAAGAGGATCTGAGGATCTTCTAAACGGGGTATAAAATCATTGTGATGCTCACACAGCACAAAATGTAGCTTTTGGAGAGAGAGAGAGAGAGAGAGAACCTGCACTCAATCTGGCAAGAGTACCTGAGAAGATTGGGATTATGCTCTGTACGGCCACTGCAATTTCACACCAGAGGAATATTAGCTGTAACAAAGAAAGAAGCCCTACAATAAAAGCCTCGAAAAACTTACCTGTAACTTGGAAGTGAAATTTTGATGGCCGGCCCCATCCACTTTTCATTCAATGCAGGCACTGTCATTACCAAGCTAAAAAATGATGAAAAAAACATTCACAAGTATGAAAACAATATTAAGAGATATATGAGGATCGTGACATCTCCACTTGGTGGTACGATACAATGTTGTTAGATGGAAGAAGAGACAGGACCAGGAGAGGGCATCTAGCCAATAAAAGGAGTGATGTGAAGCAATAGTAACCTAAAGAAAGGAATGTTGCATTTCCATAGACAAGTGATTGAGCAATTCCTAATCATAATGATTGTTTGACTTCTTCCCACCTACCTAAGCCTCTGCTAACACAGGCACAGTGCTTCCCAGAAAAAAGTTACCAGTCAAACAAGCCAACAAACTCAACATAAGCAAAGAAAGATTGAGTATATATGAGCTAGAAGGAGCAAAAAAGCCTACAGAAGTTTGCTATCATGAAGGACCAACTAAGAAGTCCCTACTAGCGCTCCTAATGAGGCATGGCTATACATGTTCACATAAGAGGAGTGATACCATATTGGAAATTAAAACTCTTTAATTACACTCAGGAATATCTCTAAGATGGGGGTATCAGAAAAATTGTGGTATCAAAGGAACTTGAAGATATGAAGAGCAGTTGTCCATTGGTGAGGACAGTGGCAAGGGTGAGTTCCGTTGTGGTGATGCTTGTTTGGGTTCATTGCTTCAAATGTTGATAAATTAAGCCAAGGAGCAATATGGTCCTATGAATTGCAGATGTGGTCTCAAACTAGACTACCTTTTTTTCATTGTTCAAATTGGATAGTCCAGAGAATTAAAGAGGGGAAGGGGCTTTACAAAAATCTGGATTATGAAATGATAATCGTGTCTGGAACATGAACAAACTATGAAAATGAACTCAAAAATCAGGGCTTTTTAATACCACGATATAATAAAATGAAAGGGCAAATCTTAACTACCATAGTAGCCAGCAGTTCTCAATGGAATCAATTTATCCAACTCACCAACAGTTTTGAGGTTGATATTACAGGTATCTTTTGTGTCAAGATCATCCCATTCGGTCACTTGAACATTCATATGGTCTCTTGGACTATCAAAAGTAGCACACATACCAATCGCGTTCAGAAAACCAATGTCTTTATTCTTTGGTCGCGCTGTCATTGCAGTGATACTCTGCTTTGAACAGACATCATATTAAAAAGAACATCCAATTAAATGCCCATTATGTTACGAATGACTATATGCATACAAAGCAGGAAAACCATGTAGTTATTTCACCTTTAAAATATTACTCGAGGAAAAAATGTTTGACATTGACTCTTTTAAGCATCATAAAAGCAACAAAAAAAGTATGTAGTTTAGGGCATACCTTCGAAAACCTGGCAATCTGACTTGGAAGCCCAACTTCCTGAAAAGGGAAATTAAAACAAAATTATTTTTGATTAGTAATAGGAAATGTGACTGCTTAAGACTCGAAGTACACTCATGCTATTGTGGAACATCCTGATGTCAAATTGTGGCAGACACTAGGGAAGTGGGGAATGCTATGGGTTTCCTACAGTATATGTGGATAGAAAAAATTGAAGTAATCAACTCCCATCAGAAAGGGCCATAACTTGTTTCTGGTTTGCTTCAGTAACAAGTGTTGTGAAAGCATATAATTTATTTAAGTTTTTACATCATCGGACTTATAGGACCAGCCAACATCTATATATGTGTGTATGTGTGCCCATGAACAGTTTAACAATGTTGTACAAAAACTCATGAAGTTTAATCATATTAAGATTCTAATTTGGACCGAAAAATCTAGGAACCCCACCTTTCTTCCATGATCACAAGCCTCATTGCTGTTCACAAGCACCTTAGCAGCCCATCTGCTGACAAAAGACAAAGTTGAGAATGCCCGCTTCCAACAAATAACTTTTGAAGGAAAAGTTTACAAACAAGAGACATTTTATTTAGCAATTTTGATTTAAAAATTTTTCAGAGTAAAGGTTAAATTCAGAATTGGCCGACAAGCATGACTTTATACAGTAAAACAATCATTCCTTTTATAATAGGACTTATAGAATCAATGGCGCATTCAAGTTACAAACTTGAGTAATCCAATACAAATGTCTCAAGTTCAACAAACCGCCTTTGGTAGTGGACATCACCTAAAATTATATGAGCCAAGTGAACTTTACTAGCTTCATCAGGACTCATCTGACTGGTCCCAGACCCAGATTAGGAAAGTATTTCCATAGGATTCACTAACAGGCAATTAAAGGCATGAAAAGCCTTTGGTTTTAATGTCAATTAACATAACACTCGCACTTAATTTGAGGTCCCATAATCAAATTCTTAGGACAAGCATGCGTTTAGGATGTTGGCTGTGCAAGCACATGGGCAAGCCAAGGGTGCACCTAGCTAAAAGGGAAGAAAGTCAATCGATTCTTAAGGTGATAATAATTTCTTCTTATTATGAGGTAACATATTGATGCAGAAACATACGCGCAGGATGTTGGTGGGTTCCATGTAAGCCCTGCAATCACAACAAGCTGGCAAACAAAAAAAATGAGAAGTACCGGCGTTATATGGTAGAGACTATATGAATCAAGTTAAAGATCAATTATTTTCTTTTACATCTTTTTCCTGTAGTAAACTTTGGAAAGTTGCCCTTTCCTGCCATACTATCTCACTCATATCAATCATCTCAATTTTAATGAAATTACCAAAAACTGATTCAACAACTTCCGACAGCAATAATAATAAACAACCTCATCAAAGACCCCGGCTGGACTGTCATCGTAGCTGGCAAGAAAGAAGCCACCAAGAGTGTATCTGCAATAAATCAAAAATAAATAAATAAAACAATGGAAAATGAAATTCTTAAACTCTGAAATCAACTCTATCCTTCACAGGAGAATAACAGTGGGGACTCCACTGACAATTTTAATATTAGGCGGTAATATTCGGGTATGAAACATAATAGTTGGTTTATCTCATCATTTGTTTCAGTGATCCCATTTATATCCTCATGCCACCACGTGAGAACCAACAATGGTAGTTAATATAAGTACCCAAAAGCTTCAACTAATCTGAACTCTTTCGGGATGCATGCTCGAGCAGTTTCTGCCTTCACGAGATGGAGTTGGTACAAGGCACTGCGAAGGAACGAATGGTAAAGAAGATCAAAGTTTGTTGTTTGAAAAAATAAGAAAAGAAAATCAACCAGATAATAGGAATGTTAATTAAGAAAAGAAAAAAGAAAACCCAAAAGTTGGACACTTGCCTGCCTTTGAATATCCACGGGGGCTTTCCGTAGCCTGAGGAACGTTTAATTTCTCTTACGTCCACGACCTCAGACATACTTTGAAGAACTAAAATCCAAGAAAGCAAAAATCGGAGATACCAAATTCAAGTGATTTGTGCTCCATCAAAGGATGCCTGATAAAAACCGAAAAAAAAAAAGAGTGATTTTACTTCAGATTTTGGCATCAATAATCGAGAAAAATATAAACGCTTCATTCAACATTTGCATGACAATAAATGAGAAATAGGAAGATGAAGAAGAAGAACATTCCAAAATGCCTATCACAAGAGAACAGAAAGTCACAAGACCTAAACTAGGACATCCATGAATGACGTAAGTGGAATCGAACCAGTTCGTGTTGAAACAGAAAACACAGATCGACAAAACCAACCTTGCAAAAATGAACACAACAAAGCCAGGGCTGCACCCAACAAACTCGCACTCGCAATTTACTTTCAGAGAACAAGAGGGCTTTCGCCAGAATTTGAAGAAAAAATGAAACCCAGAAGAGAACTTTGGCCGGAAATAATGGAAGAGAGCAAGTGAGAGTGAGTGTACACCGGAAGGCCAAAGGGTACTTAAACAGGGGAGAGACACCGACAGAGATGGGTTTGCTTTATAGTTGATACATCAGTAGATAGTAGCTATAGAAGCTATAGAAGCGGATAAGATTTTATCCAACACAATTTCCAAAGGGCAAGACCATGTTCTTTGGCGCCAATCGCAATTCCAGCTCCATTTTAACAGCTTTTGTTTTATTTTCTCTTTTTTCTATATATTTCTTTGTGAAAAAATATTGGGGAAGGTAGGCTGTTGTAACAGCCTCATACATAAACAGTAAAATTATTGATTATTATAAACCGTCACATACATAAACTGTAATTTCACTATTTATGTGTGTGATTGTTGCAACAGTCGGATTGTTGCCTAGCACAACCCATAAACTATGACGTTGGAAAATATCCCAATTACTTTCTACCACTTTATATTATCTATTTAGCCTTTGGAGAGCACTATAGATTGGCAAATTGGATTGCATGTCTTGAAAAAATCACTCCCAGATGATCATTGGACACATGATTCTTCCTTGTTAAATTATATGGACATATAGCGGCTGGTGGGGTGTGTGCGACCCACACATATCCTGGAAACTTTTTCTATCCTTGCCCACTGTTTCCGAGCCACTACAAACTCTATTCAATAAGATGCCAAAGATGCTATCTTTTGTTCGGGTATCTAAAAAAGTTGCTAAAACACAATCCTTCTTCTCCATTTTTTTGGAGAAATTCTTTAGTTATAAATAAATTATATAAAAATAATCTTATAAATTAAATTATTTTTATTATAAAATAGATAACAAATAATATAAAACCACATTAATTTTTAAAATTATTTTGTATAATCTATAACTATAGCAGTCCTTTCTTTATCTTCTCCTTGGTTATGTTTGGAACTTTTTTCCCTATTTTCTTCTCTGCTAGCTAGGAATCTAGCAAATTTATCAAGTCCATTGACGACCACACATGATACCAATGGATTTGAAGATCTAAACTAGAATCCACCTCATCTTCTTCATCAACATTATGGTCGCGAGAAAGTACCTTCTGCAGCCGTTAATTCACATAACTTGATGCTATTCCTCTATATTGCTACCTTTTTCAGTTGAACTCACTAGAAAAGAGGAAGCCGGTCTCTCCATCTGGTACACGCTTGCTTTTTGATCCTCAATTTGGCAATACAGCCCAGCAATCAGATTATATCAAAACTGCCTTGCAAAAAAAAAAAAAAATATATATATATATATATATATCAAAACTGTCAGTCATAGCGATCTCTCCCTTGATTTAATTGGATTTCAGGTCTTAAAAAGAGATTACTCCCAGGTTGAGCATTGGGCATATGATCCTTCCGTAGTCAATAAATGGACATATAATGGCTAGTGGGGTGACCCACACAACCTGGAAAGTTTTTCGTTCCTTGCCCACAGTTTCCAAGCCATCATCATTCGATAATATGTCAGAGATGCTCTGTTTTGTTTTAACTAGTAAAAATTCATCTCCCCCTCTAAAATACTCCCCGGGGAAATCCCTCTTTGCAGTTTGCCCCGTTCTATGTTTTCGAGTTTTTCCCTGTATTTTTCTCTACTAGCTCAGAACTCGACTAATTAAAGTCTCTGTTTTTTTGGTTTTTTCTTTTATCTGAGTGGCCTCAGTTTTTTTGCTACATTATGAGATTAGCAACTTGCCAAAGATGCATGCATGTCGAACTGAAGTGACAAATAAACTACTATATTATAATCATCTCGATTGAAAACAATCATTCTGCCAATCTAATAGTGTAAGAATGATTCAAAAAAAAAAAATAGTGTAAGAAGATTCCCATCGGTTTCCGAACCAACAGTAAATGTAGTGGAAGAGAATCTCTTTGCAATCATCACAAAATCTGAACATGCTGGTGCACACAGACAAGTACGAGCTCTCCAGCCTCACTCACCTTCCATTGTCCACTTGTACTTTCAATGCCACTAAAAATGTAATGATGTAAGTTTAGTTTTATAAATAAATCACCTCTGCATTACTCCTCCCATCTCAAGATTGCTTTGGAAGGTGAGTGGCAAATCAAGCTATATTAATTCATTTGGTAAGAAGATTTCTTAAAGAAAAGATAGTTGCGCTCAATAAAATACTCAATAAAATATCTATAAGTCTACTTAAAAATATATAATTTACAAGTTTACACACCCACGTGGAAATCTTCCACAATAGCTATCATACAAAAATATTAGTGGTTTGGTTTTTGTCATAATTATAATGAGTCATGTATTGATTGGCAAATGACATCACCCCTTCATTTGTACAGCTGGGTATTGGCATTTAACCAAATGAATCAATTTAACATAAGTCACCAGTAGTCATTGCAAGAGCACTCCCCAAATCTGAAGTGATGGAATCTGTTGGAATCTCTTACAACAATTTCGCGTCCTGTTACCCTTGACACTTGCTTCGCAAAATCGTGGCAGTCTTTGCATGCCCTGAGGTTCTTGAAAACAAGGATTGGGGCATTGCTTGGTGTGGATATTAGCCCAAATGCTATAGCAAGTCTCTCGCTATGGTCAAGAAGTTGTTCTTTCCGTTCAGGCAATCCACACCAAACATCCTCTTCAGCTAAAAGGCTATTATCAGCATTTTCATAAGATGTAGTTAATTCCCTTAATGTTGAGTATATTTGTTCTGCTTGAGGATGGTGTCTATCACCTACTATAAATCGGTGCACTCTACCTTTGACAGTTACCCAACTACAACCAATTTCCTTTCTCAAGTTTCTCGCAGCCATCATCCTTCTAAAATGAGCTGCTTCTTCCCATTTCCCACACATAGCGTACAAATTAAACATGACAATATATGTGGCAGTATCATCTGGTTCCAGCTGAAGGAGCTTTTCCGCTGCAATCTTCCCAAGCTCAGGATTCCGATGAGTCCAACACCCACCCAATAAGCTTTTCCAGCTCACTGCATCGGGTTCAAAAGGCATACTCCTTATCAATTCTAGTGCCTCCTCCAGTAGCCCAGCACGCGAGTATATATCCACCACACAGTCATAATGGTCGACGGTTGGGACAACACCGTACTCACCCTTCATCGAATCCAAGTATTGCTTTCCCTCTGTGACCAAGCCTGAATGACTACATGCAGTTAGAACTCCTATAAATGTAACTGCATTTGGCTTTACACCGCAGTCCTGCATTCTGTTGAAAAAACTTAAAGCTTCAATGGCATTGCCATGACATGCATAACCACAGATTATGGCAGTCCAGGCCACAGTATCAGGTCTGTCTAAAGAAGCAAAGGCTCTGTAGGCATAGTCTAATCTCCCACATCTTGAATACATGGTGATCATAGCACTCTCCCCATAGGGGTTAACTAACCCTGTTTTTATTGCATCAGCATGAGCTTGAGCACCCAAATTTAAATCTGAGAGTGCCGCGCAGGCTTGGAAAATGCTAGTGTATACGAATGAATTTAAAACCACGCCTTTACTCTTCAGATTTTTAAAAATCTTAACAGACTCCTCAAATTCACCAATTTGGCAATTACCAGATATTATACAACTCCATGAAACATCATTGGGTTCACTTATTCTCTCAAATGCTCGGCAAGCAGATGAGAAATTCCCCAATTTGATGTAGAAGTCCACAAGAGGAGTTCCTACTGAAACATCAGAATCCAATCCAAGTTTAACGCTACAGCCATGAATTTGCCTTCCGACGTTCAAGTCCTCCAGACCACCGCACACCTTGAGAATAATGGAGAACACAAACTCATCCATTTGAATACCTTCGTTCACCATATTAACAAACAATCCCAGAGCATCCTCCAGTTTCTCAGCTTGAGTGTACCCCACCATCATACCGGTCCAAGCCACAGCACTTTTTTCCGGCATCCTATCAAAAACAAGCTCGGCACCCTCTAACCTCCCACACTTGGCATACATGTTGGCGATTGCCGTGCCAACCAAACCATTAGAACCCAACCCGCTTCTTATCACATGAGAATGAATCTGTTTTCCCAGCTCTAAAAGAGAAAGATTTGTCAAGGGCCGTAAGAGGGTAATATAGATAGATGGGCTCGATATGATTTCTGTCACTGACCCCTGCATATGTGAGAACAACCGAATAGCTTCGCCCAAAACCCCTTCCTCTGCATAAGCAGACATAATTATAACCCACGAGACCACATTCCTCTCACGCATTTCTTCAAACACTTTCCGAGCGTCCCCAAGACTTCCACAGTCACAATACATTCGAAGAACATATTTATCAAGAAGCCCAGTCGGTTCCTTCACTGTTCTTCGCAAATGGTCGTGAATCGCTTTCCCATCCGATAAAGCTTGCAACCTGCCACATGTTTCAAAGAGGGTTTTATAAGAGTGGGGACTAACGGAAATGCCGGCCTCGTCCATGTGTTTAAGAAACTCATCAACTTCTCTGAGCTTCCCTTGTTTGGATAAAGAAGCTAAGTGTACATTTTCAACGTGGCCTGGTTGGATTTGGGAGGTTTTCCTCGAAGAAGGGCTACATTTGAGAGAGATCCACGAAGGGATTCGATCAAAATTTAACGATTTTAGTGTCATTAAAACTTTGCCATGAGCTACACCTACAACCGGAGAAGAGTGAGAAGGTAACAAAAAGTTATGTGCGCAATTGATTGAAGACATTACTTTCTCGTAAATTTGAAGCTTTCCAACGCCCTAGGGGGCAGTCGTTGACAAAACCCAATTTTAAGAGATCAAGAAAAGGAAGAACAGGACCACCGACCAATTTCTTCAGGCACCTAATGGAATTTGCTCCATTACCGGTCGTTAAAAATCTGTCGCAAGGTTCGATCTATGTTCCACTCACCAGACGCCTCGATATGGCGATATATGTGGGTTATTTTCTCTCTCCCACTCGACAAGTTTAAGATATCTATTTATATGTATAAAAGCTGAATAAGTCATTTGATTTGGCATGCAACCCGCATTAATCGCTAAAGCCAACCGCTTTCATAATTATCGTTTAAATAAATTTTGTAATCTATTTAATTTATGAAACGTAATTAAGTCAGGTTTCACATCTCCAATCACTTAAATATTTGAAACGTATTCAATCACCTTCACATCTCTGCACAACACACTTTTGATATTGTCAACAATACAAACTCATCGTTATGTCACACGCTCACTACTTTGGTGAAGGAATGCACTAAACTCATCGATTTTGCTTCAACATACAACCCATCGTTAAACCCAAGAGTTTCAAAAGAGTTGAAATAGCAGTAGCCCTCCAAATCTGGTGCCATCAACTTTGTCGAGTGGGTTTCCTATTTTTCATCATTGATGACTCCGGCTAGAAAGAAAAAGATCTGGGCACGAGAAAACCATATCGCCGTTCAAGGGTTACGTTTCTTCCCCTTTTCCGTTGCAAATGGTGGAGCAGAGGCCATCACCATCAACTTTGCCAAGTGGATCTGCCGATTTACTGGTCAGTGATGACTCGGGTTGGAAAGAAAAAAAGCTGGGCATGAGAAATCCATATCGTTGTCTTGAAGGGTTACGTTTCTTCCCTTTTTTTCATCGCAAATGGTGGAGCAGAGGCTAGCAGTAGTTCTCCAAGTCCGGTGCCATCGACTTTGCCGAGTGGGTTTGCCGAGTTTCCTGTCAGTGATGATTCGGGTTGATGGAGTAGAGGCAATAAGGCAAATGACGTCACAAAACAGCAGCAGCCCTCAAAGTCCGGTGCTGTCGATTTTGTGGCCAGAGACTGCACAATGGCTGGTCAGAGATTTCGCTGGTTGGAAACGAAAAAGGGCACGAGTCAATACCAGAAAATCTACTTGACCCGTCGGATTTCCGAGACAGCACGAAAACGATGTAAGATGAATTTTTAGTTTATTTGTTAATTTAGTTTGTAGTGTTATTTTCTGGGGGACTCATTTGTAGTGTTTGTGTGACTGATCGACTGCGTTATTCCCCATTCAAAAGACGTCAATGAACGGGTATAATGGACGTGCTCCAACCGATTGACAAAATAACTAAAAAAAGAAGTAACTGTCTGTGGAAAAAAAAAAAAAGGGAGAGCATGCCGTGTGAATCAGCAACGATTTAAAATTAAAAAGCTATTTTAAAACTTACACATTTTGAAAAATCAGTTTTGTTTATTTCAAATTCTCTCCGCTGCCCCTCTCTTTCTCTCTCTCTCTCTCTCACTTGCATAAAGGCACTTGATATTTATGCAATTATGCTTTTGGTGTACCGGTTAGTGGTTTATTCTTGCTCATAATGATATTTCTAATTACCTCCTAACGCTTTGTTCTTTTTCTACTCTGAAATTGTTTGATACATGTGTTTATATGTTTTTTTTACTGCTTCCTATTCTCTATTGTTTTTGCTTTCTCTTCTCTTTATACAAAACTATTGATGTTATCATTTTGTTATAACTGAATAATTCCCACAAAAAATAGAGTTATAACACACTGACTTAAAATATTTTTTATTTTGGATTAAAAGCAATTAACGTAAAGCGGAACATAACATATACAAATCACAAAAATCATGTTGGTGATTGTGCATTTACCTATATATTGTTTGGCCATGGGTTTGTTTATGGTTGAAAAATAAGCAGACATCCCTTACGGCAAATCATATCATTATAATCTCTTAGTTCACATGTATATTTGTCTTGCTTTGAATGTTGGGAGTTTACTAATATTAGTCCATATTTTGTGATTCTTTTACGTTAAGTCTTAAATTCACTATAACTATAATTGTAAATTAAAAATATTTATTTGTGAATTGAACTATTTTATATATGCATCCTCCATTTATATATCATTCGTAGTAGTTTGGTTAATAACCGTACTTAATATTCAGGTAAATTCATATTTGTTTGACCAGACTAATGACCAAATTTTCCTAAATCAATTTTGCTTCAGTAGCAGTTTGGTTCCAGTTAGTTTTTAACATAATTGTACTATTGTCGTATGAAAATAAATGATAATTTATGACATAACTCCTATCTTTAAAATGAAGTGAAATAGTGGCCATCATGGAAAACATTGGTAAAGCACAACCAGTTTATTTGTGCAGTAAAAATAATATATTTTATTATCGAAACCCAAAAACATATTAGAAAACAATAGATGTGCATGAAAATTAACCCACATGGAAGGATGGTCGTTGTGTTCAGATAATAACCCACATGAAATTATACATCAGAATAATAGATTGAAGGTTAAATACATTGAAAATTTCTAAAACATTGGCTACGTGTCTTGCAAAGGTATAATTAAGTAATTGATTTGGAGGCTAAGATTTGGTACTAAGGGACCTATCGCTCTTACAGGTACGTGTTCAATGTTGATCTCTTCTGTTGATGGCTGCTTACTACTATTAAAATAGCTAAGCTCTTTTTTGAAATGCATCGTTATTCGTTTACAAAAAAAGATCACTGTTATGAAATTATGAAATTTTGCTTTTTTAAATACCTTTAAAAACAAGGACTCATAATCCTAGGACTTGGCCCCATCAATTCAGGGTAGACATGCAGCAAACTACAAAATAAACAAGATATAGTTCAAAAGAAACATTGGGAATATTCTAAAAGTTTATTGATTGATAGTTTTTTTGGGGACAACTGTTAGGAAAATAATATTGTAAGAGTTGGTAGTAATATTCATCTGTTTGGATAGGCATTGGAACAAAAAGAGTACCAACTTTTGAGAATAACTCCAGGAGCTACTTCCTATAATTTACAACATTATTTTGAATATACAAGAAAGAGTATGTGAGTTAACACAAGCAGCCTGGGAAAGTGCCGTGTTAATTTAAATCACGTGCACTTGATCCTCATGGTTAAATAGATTCTTGAATGAGAGGGAGGCTTTTGTTGGGGAAATAGAGAAAATAATTATAGCTCTCGAGTTTAAGACCGCTTAGGCATAAAATAAAGGCCTTCCAAATTCATTTATCGTGATTTTAAGAAGAATTGAAGAGGAAAATAAGAACAAATCCTATTTCCCTGTTCATTTTCGTAATTTTATAATTTTTTGCAATCCTTCCATAGTCCTTGAAGCCATATCTGATGCACTATAATGAAAATTTATATCACAATAATTCCAGGAAATAGAGAGGACAAGAAAAATAATTCATTTTCTGAAATTATATGTAAAAACTAAAGGGTGGGGCAGGGGTAGAAAGAGCTGATTTCTTATGGAATAAAGACTAAGAGAAAGGATTGTGTTTCCACCATTAAATTTAAAACAGAAATACGTTAATCAGGTTTATAACAACCAACATCTGATTATTAACTGTCCTATGCCAAAGACGAATATTGATATAATGAGCCACTAAATTTTCTATAAGAATGCTTCATCATTTTGACATCAAAACCAACATAATAGTATTAAGTAAACCATTATTTCTTCATTTGATGACATTTATGATAGCTACATAATTTTCCAGATAACAGAAAAGTAATCAATATGTTTGGTTTCAAATTTATACACGACATACATTTGTAACATGCAGTTGTCCAAGTGTAACAAAAGCAAGGCAATCGTGCAAAATCTTATAGGTTTATTAGACTTATGATAAATTATTTTGGATAATATGAATTACCCAAAATCGCTAGGCAGAGAGATCAAATGCACAGGCCCTAGGTTTATTAGACATGATTTACTTAAGCAGAAAAAAAAAACATATGGTCAAGGTCATGCTTAAATCTATACAATAGTTTCTTTTAAAAACTAAAATTCGAAAGAAATGGATTTAAATGGTAAAAGACAAGTTATTATATAAGGTGCATGTATTGTGCCAGCCTTGAATTTTGGTTTATTAAGTCTTATGCACATGATAAATGTTATTATCTATTAAGCACTCATAGGTAGTTATATATAATATATGTAATCTATGTATCTTTAATTAGGATTAAATTGTTGACCTGAATATTAAGGTAGATGTTTCAGAATGCGTCTTTGTTTCCAGCATATGCATCTTTGTTTCTCTTACAAGTTTATTAGACATATGATCAAGTATTCAAAATCCATATTACCAATTAAATAACGGTACAAAACTCTTGGTGATATTATTTACTTATCTTTTTGAGCAGCCATAAACCTGCCACATTACATTAAGCTTTTCAATTTTAGCTCTAAAAAACCACATGTGATATAAGTAAGTTTAATACAATCTGAAGCACGATTCTTATAATAATCCACTTTTGGGCTCTGGTCATCCACTTTTTGTATACTCCCTGTATACTTTGGACTTTGCCCATTTCACTCTCATCAATGAAATTTATCTATTACTCATAAAAAAAAACATCCTTAAAAAAGTTCAATGAAATTATGAGGGCCAAAATATTGTTTGTGTAATTGTAATAAACCTGTTACTTCAAAATATTTTGAAGATATTGAATATTTCAATCTTTCTTTTCATAATTGGTTTTTCTTTTGAATCTTTTTTGTAGTATAGTATATGTCTTGGATGTCGTCGACGTAATCCCAGAACAACTATGGACCTTAACTTACCTTATCACTCTGTATGGTTTCTTCTCTCTAGATTATTCGCTCTTAGTTCTGTATGTTTTTCTTTTCCCATGAAATTGTGTTTGTAGAATGGGATTTGCGAAAAATGAATCCTGGGTATTCTTAATTGATAGCAATGTTAATTAAAATTTATTTCATTCATAAATTTTACAATAAATGGAGTTTTTTAATAACGTCCAAATTTTACAATAACTTGGACGTTATTGTTCATAAACGGATAAATGCTTTTTATAAAGATAGATAAAGATAATTATTGAATTGTTATAGAGCTTTATATATAAACATTATTCTTTAAACGTTACTCTTTATAACTGGAATTTTATGCTTTGAAAATTAATATTAGGACTTTATATTTTTGGACAATATATAGGAACTGTATTTAAAGAGATACCGTGTTGAATGAGAAGAAAAACTTATTGCTCTTTATAATGATTTTTGTAATTATGATTGTAACATTAATTAGTCCTTTTAAAGTATAGATTATAGATGGATCTCATTTTTGTCCCTATAAGCTACGAATTATTAGGAATTAAAAGGCTTACCAACGATATGGATGTGTTTCTAGGGTTTGTTATTTTATTATAGAAATAGGAATCCATTTCTTTTAAAGTTAGCACTTCTATTTATGTATATGTAGTTAGTATTATATACTCAAACACCTGCACATATAATTCCTAAGCAGACATAAAGAGACTTGATCCATGTTCATTTTTTTGTGACCTCGAGGATAAAAATTCAACAAAAGTTTAGATGAATATTTTGAAAAAACTGAATATACCAACAAAAATTCATATAATTTAGTTTAAGCATAAGAAGCTTAAACAAGCAATGAAAAGAAATAGGATTTACATATTCATAGGATTTACTAGGAATGAAAAGAAATAGGATCTCTGATAGTAATTTGATAAGTAATTCACAGGAACATTTTGATCCTTTTATTAGCCTAAATATCATTATGTTTTCCAAAAAAATTGCTACTCAATCCACTGATTTTGTATTACTCATGACTTTATTAGCCTAAATGTAATACTCATTTTTCAACTTATAATTTGCTAACAGAATAAACCGTTGACCTTAGTAGCTCGACAATTTATGATGATGACTAAAGTTTATACATGGGTTGACAATCCTTCTACTCATTTTGATAGGGGCAATTACATCTTTGTCAAATATAACTCTTAAGTACACTTGAAACTTCCAATTGACTATCAGGTACCTTCTCAATGTATTTATCATTTGTTTTATGGTGATCATTCTCATGCATATATTTCTCATTTAATTAATTAATTTATATTAAGTTAAATCATTGTTCTTCATATGATGCATTTATGTTCATTTTTTTAAAACTTTGTGACCCTTTCTATTCTTCAGAAATATTTAAAATGGAAAATACTAGACTAACACGTAGTAGAAGACGAACGATTATTAATGATAAAAGAAGTGGAGCAAGAATGCAATGTGGTGATGAACAAAGTAGAAACGATATAAATGAAGGCGTAGTTGGACTACATGAGCAAAATGAATGGGGAAATGGGAAAAAATATAACATCTGAAGTGCTTACATACCTTGCAATGTAGTATTTTTTTTCCTTATATTTTTTATAGGATTGTATAAGTTTTCAAGCTTTCTGAAATTGATACATTTGTTATAGCACTTGAGCTTGAGAATCCAATGGAATAAGAATTTGCACGTGATTTGCGACTTTCCACACATTTTCTCTGATATTTTACATCTTTGCGGCTGTGTATAAGTGGTCAAGCTTTCTGAAATCGATATATTTGTTATAGCACTTGAACTTGAGAATCCAATGGAATAAGAATTTGCCCGTGATTTGTGATTTTCCACACATTCTCTTTGATATTTTACATCTTTGCGGCAGTACATCTGCTCCATTCATAGATGACCAAGATTGAGAATTTATTTAACTTTACTTCAAGACTGTCCAATAATTTTCACATGTCAAAACCATAATTTATAAGTAATTAATTCTCTGGAATATTATACACATGTTCGCATATGTTTTATATTAAACCATGGTAAACGAATACCAGGTAAAAAAATAGTAGATATAATATTTAGAACGGTGATGCTGGGATGCAATCGGGCTGCACTCCAGCCTCATTGCAGCCCACCCCCTAAACCCTTATAATTTTTATAAAAACACAATAAAAAATACAATAAAGAAATAAAATTTAGAAAACACAATAAAAAAACACAATAAAATAATAAAATGGAGACCCATTTCAAGCTTAAGGTTGCCAGGGCTCGCCGTCGCAAGGGTGAGGTCGCCAGAGCCTGCCGATCTCGATGACATGGGCGATGTCGCCCACCGCCACCAGTGACGGTGGGGGCTTCACTTCCCATGGGATTCGGTCGGACCGAACTCCAAAAAATTCCTATTTAGAAAATGAATATTAGTATAGAAAGGTTAATAATTATATTAAATAATCACTATAACTTAGTATAATATATATTTTTGTATTTGTGTAGGATCGGAAAGATGATGAGTTTCCAAATGATTTGAAACGGTTTGTTGGCAAAGAATATATCTTCTTATTGTGACTTAATGAATATAACTTAAAATATGGACAAGAAAACTACACAGTTCAACCCATATTTGATCTCGAATGTATAAAATCAACGACTTTAATTAAGAATGTTACAAATAATTGCATGATTTGATATTTAATCTTAGTTTATATCATATTATATTTTTTTATAATGGTATTAGTTTCATTGCTCAAACAATTTGCTTGGGCGTTGAATGATATACTACTATACTATCATTTTATAGAAATATAGTTATTAAAATGTTTTATATATAGATAATAATTGACGATATTATTTCTATTATAGGAAACTACTGTTGACATCGATCTCGACATCAACATAAATATAAATGAATATGATCACTGTCAAGTTTCATCATCCAATAGAAAAAAAATGAGGAAAAAAATTGACATATGATATGATACATTTCATTAGTAGACGTAGGAGAAGTGGATTTGATTTGTGGTGTTGTTGTAGTTGTGGAATTGTGTTAAGTGTTGGGATTAAGTGCGTCTTTGTGATAAAGATGTTGGTTATGTGATTTGTGAAGTGTTGAGATTTTTTTAATTAAGAAAATTGTGAAGGACTATAGTTATTGCATTAGTTGAAATTAATAAAACTATGTGATTAGTCAAGTTTATTATATAGGAGTTAAATGAATGATGGATAAAATTTGTGTATTTTGTTGTATGAACCTTATTAATATTTATATATTTTCATTGTGTTAGATTATATGAGTTGTGATGTTTTAATATGATAAATATATATTTCAATAATAATTGAAGAAGTGAATATATATAAATTAAAATATATAATTGTAATATTTGGATTAAATATAAACCCGCGCATTGCGCGGATGCTCGTATATATTAAAACCAAAGCATAAATATAATGTTAGGGAGATAGGCAAGTTAAGAACATTACAGACTAGGTAGATCTTTTCCATTATGAAAGAGTAAAAGATAGAGGGAGAGAGTGCTGAGGGGCAAACATCCAAAATATAAGTTTGAAGTAATCCATTGCATAAGGAGATGTGCACATCGATTCTGAGATTAATGAAATTTTTTAGCATTTCAAATCTCAAATCTATTTAGCAAGTGTTCTACATCAAAAATCAAAATTTTCATTTTCCAATCAATCTATGTAGAAGTAGAATGGATGTCATCAATTACTTTTTGTGAATCACTTTCAATAGAAATCACCTTGACATTCTTAGTCATGGCTTCTTTAAGGCCATTGAGGACTGCTATCGCTTCTCCCACCATCAAATTAGTGTTGTTTAGTTGGCTTGTATGGACAAAGAGTATTTCTCCTATTTGTGTATAGCCATTAGCAGCAATAATGCTTTTTCCTGGACAGACTGCAACATCACATTGTAGGATGATATGGTGGGCCAAAGTATCTTGGTTTGTGTCTTTAGGAGGATGTGTTTTTTGAATTTATGCATTTTGGTGTTCTAGGAATTGAGTGTTCACGGTTCAGACCAGCTCCATAGGGGTAATTTTTTAGCATTTGTGGACCGACTTGTTACGGGTGAACTATATATTGTCCATGGCAATTACCGCATATAACTGGAATGAATGTGCTTCTTTTTATGGGACTAATATGTGATTTTCAAGGTGGATAATAGCTTGGATCCATGTCGAGATTGGGACGGATTCGAATTTTGAGATATCCATTGGTCATTTTGAGTGTCTCCAAAGGATTCTTGCAAATGAGCAAGTGAAGAACAAGTGGTGAATGATTTCTTCTTTCAATTCACAAAGAGGGCAGAGAGTGTTTTGAATTGAAGTGTTGGAGGATTTGCCTATTTCGAATCTAGTTGGGAAGATGTAGTGAGCTATTTTCCATAGAAGAAGCTTATGCCTATCTTGAAGTTTAAGTTTCCAGAGTTTTTTCCAAAACATATTTGGAAGGTTTGGTCTTTGATGTTGGGTTATGGCAGCATAGGAGAATTTTATTGAGTATTTACTAGAATAGTGATATACCCAATGGACCATGTCTTTTGAGGAATGGTAGTTGTATTGAGAGAGTGGGATTCTCTAGACTTCTTGAGTTGAACTTTAAGTAAATAAAGTGTTGAGGAAAAGAGTGTTTCATCTCTTGGGTTCCTCTAAAATAAGTTCAGCCACTCTAAGTTCTTTGTCTACCATTCTTGTTTCTGGATTGGGGGTGGAAATGTGTTTCGGGATGGTTTGGATCCATGGATCTAATCAAACTCTGGTATTACTGCCATTTTTTATTTGAAAGCATATGTTTTGTTTGAGAAAATCCATTTAATTAAGTAAGCTTTTCCAAATCCAAGAATCAGTTAGTTTGATCTTGGCTTCCCAAATGCATATATTATTTATATATTTTTGGGAGAGAAAGCTTTTCCAGAGACTTGTAGAGTCATTAACGAGAGCCTAGAGGAGTTTGGTTACCATGGCTTGATTGAAGGCTTTACAGGATATCAAGTCTAAACCTCCAACAGATTTGAAGGTGCAAAGAGATGCCCAGAATTTTGGGGTAAAGCCATTTTTCACTTGCTTGAATCCCCACTAAAAATTCTTCAACTTCTTATCTATGGTGTTGACCACTTGTTTTGGCATTTTGAGAGTTGACATAATGTAGGAAGGGATTGATGTTACAACTAATCTTATAAGAGTTGTGCGGCCAGCTTGAGAGATGAGTTTAGACTTCCACCCAGTGATTTTCTGTTGTATTTTCTTAATGGTATTTTGGAAAATATTTTTCTTGGATTGGCCTATAAGGAGAGGGAGTCCAAGGTATTTGAGCTTTGTAAGACTTGATTTGAAGTCTAGAATCTGTTTGAACTCTCTCTTTGAGTTGTTTAAAGTGTTGTTGTTGAAGTGGATGATGGTTTTATTGTGATTGACTTTTTGACCAAACCATGAGGAATAAGTGATGAGACATCTTCCAAAAGCTTCAGTTGTGGCTAGGTTTGTTCTTTCAAAGAGGATTAGATCATTAGCAAATAGAAGGTGAGTAATTGATAGACCACCTCATTTCAGTTTGATACCTTCTAAGTTATGAAAGCTTTCTTCACGGTAAATGAGTCTTGAAATAACTTTACTTCCTAAGATAAAAAGGAATGGGGAGAGGGAGTTTCCCTATCTGAGGCCCCTGGAGGGGTTGAGAAAGCCAGTAGGGAAGCCATTGATAGTGATGGAGTACGAAATTGTGGAAAGACACTCTCGGATCCAACCTAACCATTTTTCATTGAAATCTTGAATTTCAAAAAGTTTGAGAATGAAGGACCATTCCATGTAATCAAATGCATTTTCCATATCAATTTTTATAGCCATGAGACCATGTCTGCCACCCTTTTTTTTTTGAGAAAGTGGAAAACTTTCGGAGTTAAGATTGTGTTGTCTTGAATAAGTCTCACTAGAATAAAAGCAGATTGGTTTGGTGATATCAGTGGTGCCAAGATGCCTTTAAGCCTGTTTGTTAGAATTTTGACAATGATTTTGTAGCTGGTGTTTGCTAAACTTATGGGCCTGAAGTGGTGAGTTTGTTGTGGAGAGTTTGTCTTTGGCACTAGAGCAATATTGGTGTGATTCAAGGCCTTAAGGAGTTTGCCGTGGGTAAAGAAGTTTTGAATCATGGCTATACCATCTTTTTTTATAATCTCCCAATGGAGTTTGTAGAATAGACCTATGAAACCATTTAGGCCTGGGGTTTTTGTGGAGGGAATTTGTTTCAAGGTGGAGTGGGTTTCCTCTTCAATTGGGATTTGACAAAGGAAGTTATTTTCAGCTTATGTAATTTTGGTAGGGAACAAGGTTTTTAAATCATCAGACGGTGTAGAATTATAACTGGTGAAAATCTATCTGAAGTGTCTTTCAAAAGATTGAGTGATTTCTACTTCATCAGAAGTCCATCTCCCATTGTCTTTATGAAGAAAGTTAATTGTGTTTCATTTTCTTCTTCTTTTGATGGTGGTGAAAGTGTGGAAGAAATTTGTATTTAAATCCGTTGTGGTTAACCAGGTGACTCTCGACTTTTATATCCATAAAGAATCCTCTATACTGAGTTGTTCTTTGAGGTTAATCTTGAGAAGAAGTTATTTTTGAGTAGTCTCAGGTGTTGGATCATTTGACTAGATTTCTTCAAGAGCCTTGTTCAGATTATGGATACTAGTTTGGATATGGCTGAAGTGGGTTTTGTTCCAGTCTTTGAGAGCTATTTTTTGTGTTTTTGAGTTTTTATGTAAGAATAAGAGTAGGTAGCCCTAACATTGTAAACTCCAAGCATTCTTGATGATAGAGAAGCAGGTTGGGTCTCAGTTGTAGAATTTTTCATATTTGAATGAGGTCTTCTTATGAGGTTTTTTGTTTGTGTCAAGAACAATAGGAGAGTGGTCTGAGACACTACGTGAGAGGTTGACTACAGAAGCATCTGGAAAAAAGGAGTTCAAATGTGAAATAATAATGGCTCTATCTAGTTTCCCCTTTATGTGATGGACACCATGTGTATTGTTAGACCAGGTGTGGGGGTCTCCATGTGCTCTAAGATCAATAAATTCGGTTGTTTCCAAGAAGAGCTTGAGATCTACATATTTGGAAGAACTGGCATATGATCTGCCACCAACCTTTTCACTTTGGCTCAAAATAGCGTTGAAGTTACCTATGACAAGTGAAGGACCAGGAAATGAGTTGGTGATGTAGGTGAGATGTTCCTAAAAAGCTTGTTTTTTGGAGAAGTTTGTTGGGCCGTATATCATGTTAAGCATCCAAGGAGAATTTTAAGGTTCCAATTAAACTAAAGCAGAGATAATATTATAACTTTCATACACAATTTCTACATCTAGATTGTTAATCCACATAAACAAAAGCCCTTCCCATCTATTATTGGGGAGAATATAAATAAAGTGAGCAAACCCTAGTCTATTAACATATATAACAATATTAGCATCATTGACCAAAGTTTCAAAAAGAAAGAGAGCGTCAGGCTTAAAGTCTCTAATAAGGGCTCAAGTGGAACAACTTGCATATGGTCGAGCCAGATCTTTGCAGTTCCAAGAGATGAGTTTCATGACTCCCTTGGTGACAGTAGAGACCCTGCCACAGTGGTTATTGGATTAATGGAGAATAAAGATATTTCTTTTGATGGAGAGATAGTACTCAATGGAGTAAATGAACCTACTTGCTAGTATGGAGCATATCTTGCGAGGGTTTTCCTCTTCCACTATGGTTGAGTCCTTTTCAATACCCTTTTTGCCTTGTGAGAGACTTTTGTAGCTGCTGCAATTTGGTCAACATAAAAGGGGCAGTTAGGCAATGGCTCTTGCTCCATAATAGAATCGGTAGCTAGCAAACATTTTTTGCATTCTCCCCATCTATTATTGGGGAGAATATAAATAAAGTGAGCAAACCCTAGTCTATTAACATATATAACAATATTAGCATCATTGACCAAAGTTTCAAAAAGGAAGAGAGCGTCAGGCTTAAAGTCTCTAATAAGGGCTCAAGTGGAACAACTTGCATAGGGTCGAGCCAGATCTTTGCAGTTCCAAGAGATGAGTTTCATGACTCCCTTGGTGACAGTAGAGACCCTGCCACAGTGGTTATTGGATTAATGGAGAATAAAGATATTTCTTTTGATGGAGAGATAGTACTCAATGGAGTAAATGAACCTACTTGCTAGTATGGAGCATATCTTGCGGGGGTTTTCCTCTTCCACTATGGTTGAGTCCTTTTCAATACCCTTTTTGCCTTGTGAGAGACTTTTGTAGCTGCTGCAATTTGGTCAACATAAAAGGGGCAGTTAGGCAACGGCTCTTGCTCCATAATAGAATCGGTAGCTAGCAAACATTTTTTGCATTCTCAGGTCAGCTCCTCCACTATAGGTGATTTCCTTTTTCCTAGGGTTTGCGTGTTTGAAATTAGGGAATGAGGGGTGATTTCGGGAAAGGGATGAGGGTAAACTTGGGTTTGGGCTTTGAATAGGGGGATGGGGTTTGGGTATTTCTCACGGATTTCAATAGCAGGCTTGCTGCTTGGGTTAGTTGGGCTAAGAGATAGACAAATTTTGCCCGACGACTGGTTAAGGAATAGAGATATCTTGGGATGGTTGGACTGGTATAAGATTGGGCCACGATTCTCTTTGAATTGGGCTGTGATTTGTTTGAAAAAATAGCTGTTTGGGGATTGGGCCCAAGTGGATGTAATTGTAGGTTGAGTCTCTCCTTCCAAAAGCCATGTTGATTGAGCTTTTGGTTGACTCTGAAAGTGTTCATGATTGGAGGGCATGTGCAAATTAAAAAGGCTTATGACTTGACGTAAAACATTACTTTCTGTCTGATATCTAGGGAATAGATATTGCTGGAGGTGGCTAGCTTTAATGTTATTTATGAACCAATGGTGATGAGTTTCTGATATCTAGGAAACATTCCCCACACAATCTGCACTACTCTGGAACCAGTTTGCTAATGAGCTGCTTCCACCTCGTTTCTTCCTGAATTCAGGGACCACATTGGTAGATTCTTCCTCGTCTTCAAGCAATTTAATGATAACTCGACCTTTACCTTTAGAAATGGGATGACAGGAACAAAATCTTTGGAAACTTACCTAGTTTCTCGAAACTGGATGGGTGGAAAGTTAGGTATGGAACCAAGGGCTGCTTTTGGTTCTTGGATGGGTCGGTGGGGTTTTCCTTCCTCTTTTGAATTTTTGCTTGACTCTTGTACTTCCACAAGAAGACTTTTACTATAAAGAGGAGAGCTAGAGTTTCCTAATTTGGTAGTGCAGTTTTGTTGGACATAGTCTAGGTTTCCACATAAATAACAGTAGTCTGAGAGTCATAGAAAGAGACATTGACTGGGATTTGGTTGGTACTTGAGAAGATGCTACCTTCCAAGAGAGGTTTGGATATATCCATATTTATTCTGATTCTCACATAGTCTTTGGTAGCCAAAGGAAGGATTGTAGATTGATCAATGCCAATAATAGAGTCAAGAGCCTTACCGATGCTTATAGTTGTGCTAAGTCATCAATTCCTGAGTGAGGCCGTGTATTTGTACCCAGAACCCCGAAGTTTTTAGGTCTACATCATCAATACTTTGTCCAGGAAGCCATTCCTTGAGAAGTATGTGATAACCATAGAAGTTCCCTAGTAGTTGAGAAAACACTTTGTCCTTCTCTTGGGGGTTTTTAAAAATAAAAAGGAACTTATTAACCTCTAGATCTTGAATATCCAGCTCATGCGCAAAACTCCATACGGACTTGAAAACACTGTGAAAAGTAGATTTATTGAGTGGTTTCTTAGAGATAAGCTTACAAACCAGTGATCTATCGGAGATGAGTTACGCCTTGTTGGTGTCGGGCTCAAGGACGATGTCTTCTCACGATAAAGCTTGGGTTTGAGAAATGAGGACGTTCAGATCCCGTTTATCCATGAGTTTATAATCTTCCATGAGTCGGATTTGGCTTAGATAGTAGAACTGAGGGTTTTGTGGTGGAGATTGTGCTCGATTTTGGAGGAGATGAAGTTAGGATTTGGGGAGGGGTGGGCTCATCGCAGAGAGAGAAAGTGAGAGGATATATGTTGCTTAAATATATATGGATAAAGAATTTCATTCATAAGAGCAACAAATCTATTTTATAATTTGAAATATCCTTGTGAATATTAAGTCATACAATTACACCAATTTAATTATGATTATATGTGTAATAGCATTTATAATATTATATCACAATTCTCATCTAAATTTTACATATCTATTTGAGAAAATACCTCTTCTTTAAAAAAAAAACTTACTTGAATTTCTTTTGACTTTGATGAGTGATTGGATAAGAAATAATATTATTTTAGTGGAGTCAGTGATATTGATCAGAAAACACATCATGGAAAAAATTTATGGTCAGAAGTATTGAGTATTATAATTTCGTAAGAGATTTGATTAGTATTTGGAAAATCATTAAAAAAAAAAGAATAAAATTACATACTGTACCATAAGTATTACGTATAATTTAAGTTATGTGTAATATTTTATTAAAAAATAAATTTTTATGTCAGTACTAAATTTGATATTTATTTTAAGAAAAATGTGCAGAATCTTAAAGTTAAAAGATTTTGCACAAATTCCACAGTCCACTTCTACAAAAACTATTGAGATGAAAAGAAAGGTCATATTAAATAAATAAATATAGTTATAATATGTATAAATGTTACGCATTTCAATAAAAAATGCAAAGGACTTAGAGAATTACACGGCCATGGTCAAGTTGTCAACGATACTCCAAACAGAGCGACTTGCCGCCACGGACAGAATCTTGTTTTTTTTTTTTTTTTATGGAAAATATGAACTTCATTCATAAATGGCATAAAGCCTCAATCCCAAGTACAAAATTGTTTATCAACAAAGACAACATTTTTTATGAAACCAGGGCAGCTATGCCACAAAAGATTAACATCATCAATCGACCAAGCGTGTCTTGCAAGACTGTGAGCTACTGCATTAGATAATCTGTGAGTCTGTGACCATACTCTAGATTGTAATATGGGAAGCTTGACATCAACAAACGAATTTCAACCACCACATTACGAAATTTTGAGCAGGATTCCTCTAGTTTGTTGACCTCCTGTACGAGCACAGTATTATCACAATGTATTAGTAGATTTTGGATGCCTAAGTTAGAGGAAAATTGTACCCCTAAGAAGAGCTATAGCTTCCACATTGGCGGGTTCCAAAATCTCATTCTCAGCTCTACTAAGTGCCATAATTACATCATCCTGAGAATCACGAAGAATAGCTTTGGAACCAGCTTTATTCTTATCAAAAAATAAGGTGCCATCTGTATTCAGCTTATATAAGTTAGCAGGTGGGGCAGTCCATCTGAAAAGACTCAGTTTGTTAAGCTGTTGAGATGTACCAGCAGCACACTTGAGCCTTTTCTGTGCCAAAGCAAATGATAAAACATAAGAAGGGTGGAGGCGTAGGGTTTCATGTATCATCTTATTTGTTATATACCATGATCCGCATACAATTAAAAGGAAATCAGAGAAGAGGTCACTGAAATATTTCAAATGAACTTTCCAGGCAACAGCAAAGAAAGATGCATTATGATGCAAATTTTGGAGGGCTGGGAATCTATTCACCCATAATTGATATATGTCTGGACAGAACAGCAAAGCATGCCCCAAATCTTCAATAGCATGGAGACAAAAACAACATTTAGCCTCAACAAGAACTTTTTTCTACAATAGATTAAAGTTTGAGGGTAAGACATCCCTACAAGCCCTCCAGACAAAAATTTTAAGCTTTTAGGGTACACTAAGCTTCCATAACTCATTCCAGAATTTTCTTTGATCAAGCACAATCGAAGATTCACCATTGTTAACACCATTAAGATGTAGGAAGAATCTGTAGGCAGATTTCATAGAGAATGTACCACTTATTTCTTTCTCTCATATTCACTGATCTGCAGTACCGGAAACACTAGGATGCATCCTCAGAATAGAGTCAGCAATGTTTGGATTGAAGAGAGTTCGGACTAGGGGAATGTTCCACCAGCCCGTATCGTTGTCAATCAGTGCAGCAACTTGTTTGTCCCACCTAGAGAAATCAGGTGTTTGTACACCTATAGAAATAGCAGTAAAAAGATCTCTATGTCCCAGAACCCAAGCATCCTTTTAGGATGTGAATAGGAGCCCCATTTCCAACACTTCATCTATCCCCCTTCGCCATAAGATGTGTGACTTTAAAAATAATTCTCCAAACTGAAGATGGATTACCACCTAGTTTGGCCGAGATTAAGTCTCCACAAGGAAAATACCTTTCTTTGAAAACCTTGAACAGGAGAGTATCTTGATGCTTAAGAAGTCTCCAGCTTTGTTTGGCCAACATTTTCATATTGAAAAACCTCAAATTTCTGAAACCCAAACCCCCCACAGCTTTAGGCTTACACATGCGATCCTAGCTTACCCAATGCACATTTTTTTCCTCATTTTTCTGCCCCACCAGAAAATTGCCATCATACTCTCAATCTCCATTCACAGCTTATAGGGCAATTTGAAGCAGCTTATAGCATATGAAGAAATGGCTAGAGCCATTCCTTTTAAGAGAATTTTCTTGCCCCCTTGAGAAAAGATACTTCCCTTCCATCCTTGTAATTTGAGCCATATTTTCTGTTTAATGTCTCCAAAAGAATCCACTCTTGATTTCCCTACCAAAGCTGGTAGACCAAGGTACTTGTCATAATGGTTAATCCGGCTTAGACCCCAAAGAGCCATAATCTCTTGTTTTGTACATTCCTCAATGTTTTTGTTGAATTCCATGGCTGTCTTCTCTTGGTTAATAAGCTGACCAGATGCTTCATATACCTTCAATAAGCTTAGTACATTCCTGTTTGTTACCACATCAACGGCACAAAAGATAAGGCTGTCATCCGCAAATAAGAGATGATTTAGAGAGAGAGCCCCTCGACACACCTTAATCTCGGATTTTGATCTAGAGATAGTTGCCCCTCTCAAGGTAATCAACCCCTCAGTACACAGAAGAAATAGATTAGGGGAGATGGGATTGTCTTGTCTCAACCCCCTAGAAGGAACAATGTGACCAGTGGGAGTCCTATTTATGAGGATAGAGTTTGAAGCACTACTAATACATTTCATAACCAGCTGAATAAATTTACCATGGAAGCCCAATTGCTGCATAATAGCCTATAAGAACTACCATTCCACCTTATCATAGGCTTTACTCATGTCTAACTTTAAAGACATAAAGTCTTTTTTGCCTTGCCTTTTTCTCCTCAAGAAATGTACAATCTCGTAAGCTACCAACACATTAATAGTTATCAATCTACCTGGTATGAAAGCAAATTGAGTTTCAGATATCACAGCTGGCAGCATAACCTTAATTTTATTTGCAACAACTTTGGAGATTAGCTTATACATAACATTACACAAACTAATAGGCTTATAGTCACACACTCTAACATGATTTTTCTTTTTTGGCACAAGAGTAATAAAAGTGTGGTTAAGAGGTTGTGGGAGATCACCAGAGTTTAAAGCACTAAGAACAGCATTAGTAACTTTAGTCCTTATCTCAGGCAAAAACTTTTGAAAGAATAAGGGTGGCATGTCGTCGGGTCCAGGAGCCTTCGAATGATGCATCTCTTTCAACGTCGTAGTGACTTCTTCAGTTGTAAATGCTTTAATCAGGTCAGCATTCATCGTGTCTCTCACCCTCTTCTCAACTGACCTTATTATTGGCTCGGTAGTACGAGGACCTACAGAAGAAAAAAGGTTAGAGAAGTGTTGAATAATAAGCTTCTCGCACTGCTCCCTCTCCAACTAGCCCCCTCCTCATCCATCAACTTCATAATAGCATTTTTCTTATGTCTTTGGGAGGCTTTTGCATGAAAGAATTTGGTATTTTGGTCCCCCTCAACTAACCACAATGCTCTTGAACACTGTTTCCACATAGTTTCTTTGAGGTCTAGCCATTTCTAAACCTCCTCAAACGCTTTGTTCACCGCAATAATATCAATCACTGCTGCATCCGACAGTTGGAGTCTGGCTAAGTTATCTTGAGCCTGTTTCAACTTTACATCCACATTTCCAAACTTCAATTTGTTCCATAACTTCAACTTAGCACTACAATTAGAATTACCATGCATGACATCCTGAATGTGGGGACAGGAGGCGATGTTCTTCCAACACTCTTTGACCATGTTTGTGCACTCTTTATCACCCAATCACATGGCTTCAAAACGGAATGGTTTACTTCTTCTTTTGAGTTGAGGCTTCCCCATAACATCTAACCAAATAGGGAGGTGATCGGAGTAAGATATAGTGCCATGAGAGACCATAGCTTTTGCATAAAGGTTATACCAAGGCTGAGTTCCCATGAACCGATCCAACCTTTCGAAAATAATGTCTTTTACACCTCTCTTGTGCACCATGTGTAGTTTGGGCCATTATAACCAAGGTCGTTTAATTGGCAGTCTTCAATTACTTGTCTGAAAGCCTTCATTTGGTTCTCAGATCTTCCTCTACCACCCCATTTCTCTCCCATGGATGTTATCTCATTAAAGTCACCAACGGTGAGCCAAGCTTTGGAGCATGGTCTGGCCAGAATTCTAAATATATCCCAAGTCTCAGTTCTATGCGCAGTATCTGGGTGCCCATAAATACTAGTTAAATTCCAAAGTTTTGCTTCATCTTGCACAGCAGCATGTATATGGTTGGGGGAGTAATTTAGGACATTTAGACCAACAGAATTCTGCCAGAGAAGTGCCAAGTAGGGCTGTGCACCCAGGTTCCGGATCCGGAAACCTGGGTATCTTGACCCAGGATCCGGATATTTAGAACCGAATCTAGATTTGAAATCAGGGCCGGAATCCATAAGATTCCGGATCCGGATCCGGATTCCGGATTTAAACCCAGTTTTTTTTTCCTGCTTAGATACTTATTGCACCTTAAAATCCATCTTTGAATTGTTTTTATATATAATTTTATGTTGCATAACTTTTCAGAAGCTTTCCCTCTTTCTCTGAATTGATCATGACATATATAGAATTAAATCCTACCAGAACATATTGATTTTTATTAAATTGTCGGCCCCCAGATATGAGAGAATTGATGTGGATATGTTCAGTTTAATCCGATCGATGCAAATGCTGCTTTAATAATTATTTAATAAACATATATATATATATATATACACTTGTACTTTGACAGATGCACAAGTAATCATTAATTAGTAGATGGTAGATGAACGACATTTAACTCCTCACAAAATTAAGATTGGATCATCAATGACATACAATTCCTTCTCTACTCTTTCATGACTTGAGAAGAATTGATAAATACAAGGTTTGCAAATAGTAATCACACAAACAACAAAAGCTTCAATCTACGACATAAAACTAATCTCAGTTTTAATTTACAACACAAACTCTTATCTTTTTGTCTCTAGTCCTATACATACAGCTACCTAAACGTTGTAGAATAAGACTGATCATTAGATGACATAGATGTACACACTTAACCATTACACCACTACATCAATGATCAATTCACAATCTGTTTCATCATCTCTACCAAGGGCCAGTCAGTGTCCTTCTCAGGCATCTTCTTTTACTTCTCCAATTCATCTTCTCTATTATCTGCCAAGAAACAGAGATAAAAAGTAGTTGTTTAGGCTCCAATTCTGCAGTTTAAAGGAATTGACAAAGAGTGTTAAGCTCTTGTCGATGATTTGCAATAAGGACCTTTTTTTAATGAATTACAAAAACCTGTTAAAGAAAGAAACAAAATGAAATCTTGTTTCACTTGCTAAAATCAATGAAAAAGTGAACTGTTTTTTAGACAATGAGTTTCTCTATGCATGATTTGTTCTTGTATTCTCCAAATTATATGTGAACACGTATTTGTTGTTAGATTCAAAACCAAACAAAGCGCAACAAGTATCACCTTTTATGCTCACATTGTCATTTCCAGTCCAACCTATAAAACAAAAAGAATATATAAAACAAAAATTATTTCAAAAGCTTTGTAAGTAATGCACACTAAAGTAATAACATACTTACTCTAATTTTTTTAGCATGAATGGGAAGGTTGACTCATACCAGCCTCAATTCCAGATAAAGCTACTAAATAATCATCTAAAAAAATATTAAAAAAACTGAGTTAGATATATAATAAGCTAATTCAGGTAGATATTAATAAAATATATATTTCATATTTCAAATTTACCTTCAAGCTGTATCAACTCTATATATTCTTCCCACTCTTGGATGTCGAAAGGTTTATTCCTTAACCAATTTTGGGTACAAATAAGAGTTTCAATAGACTCTGGAGACAATGAACTCCTAAAAGAATCCAAGATGCGTCCTCCAGTATTGAATGCAGATTCTGAGGCAACAGTGGAAATGGGAGTGGCTAATACATCACGTGCTACCTCAGCAAGAATGGGATAATTGGCGGCATTAACTCTCCACCAATCCAAGATATCAAAACTGGGTGATTTTCCTGCACGTTTCTCCGAAAAATACTTATCTAGTTTTGATCTAAACTCCATAAACACATGCTGCTCAAGATATTTTTCTAACTTCATGTCAAATTTACTTGAGCTACTAGAAGAAGTAGAAGTAGTGCTTAGCCTCCTTTGAGCCACAATAGAACTTCCCCCACTAGCCACACGAAATCTACTATACTGCTCAATCAAGCGGCTTAACAAGAGTTTGACTTTGGCCTCTATCTTATCCGCTAACTCATCCCCTTTGCATTGTTCCAACCAAAATCTCAATGACACCATTTTGTAACGTGGATCAAGCACATGAGCAACATATATCAGCAAGTTGAACCTGTCCGTATTACCCCAATACTTTTCACACTTTTCTTTCATGTTTTTGCCCATGGTCCTAGTGATGCTATCCTCACTCGTGCACATATCATTTATTGTATCTTCAATTGTGCACAATTCTTGGAAATATACATTAGCCGTCACATACAAAGGCCAAGAAATGTTCAATGTGACATCGTAAAATATTTTCAGCAACTCTACAAAAATTTGTGCCTTTTTCCAATCATCACTACTGGGGTTCACAAAATCATGATCCACATACATATTATAGCATTCAAAGGCTTTTTTGTGTTTTATAGCTGTACTCAACATCAAACATGTGGAGTTCCATCTAGTAGAAACATCCGTGCACAACATCCTCCAGCTAATATATTCCTCTAATGCACACAAGCCTTGAACTTGAAAAATCTTGATGGTGAAGACTTCACATACTTGATGGCTTCTCTAATCGTTGATATTAAATGTTTAACATCTTCCAAATCGTCATTAACAATCAAATTCAATATATGGGCAGTACACCGCATGTGAAGGAACTCACCATTCAATATGGTAGAATCACTATCTATTATCCTCCTCTTCATGTAATCGACACCAACATCATTAGAGGAGGCGTTATCAACGGTGATGGTCAAAATCTTATTAATATCCCAATCAAGCAAGCCCAAGTTTAACACCCTCCCAATAGTTTTTCCCCTACAGTTGGGAATTTGGCAAAACTTTAATATTTTCTTATGCAATCTCCAATTACAATCAATAAAATGTGCAGTAATGCACATGTAATTCACATTTTGCACCGATGTCCAGGTATCGGTGGTTAGACAAATTCTTTGACCCTCTAATAATTTCTTTAGTTGTATTTTCTCTTCATCATACAACTTCATACAGTCCCTTTTTCAGAGTGGTTCGGGATGGTAAAATAAATCGAGGCTCTAGATCAGCCACATACTTAATTAGTCATTCGTGCTCTACTAGCCTAAAAGGCAATTCATACCTAATAAAAAACTTAGCGATAAACACCCTAAGTTTTTCAGCATCATAGTTGACTAGACCTTGTGAGCTTGGGTTACATGTTTTCCCCTCCACATCCCTATTACTACTAGAGGATTTACTTTTTCCAGGACGTTTATGATAAAGAGGAGATTTTTCACATGTATAATAAAAGTGGTGATTCATAAAAGAAGTATCATTCTTGTAATGACAATTAAACAACTTATCACAATGTTTGCATCGAGCTTTTGGTTCATCACGGTCAATAGGTAGCACTTTCTCAAAGTGTTCCCAAGACACCGATTGGTTACTAGGTGTTTTCCTAGATTTTTTGGCTACAGGTGGAAAGGAATGGGTATGTGTGGATGAATGGGATGGAAGACTCTCATGCTCATCTACATCCACTGGAAAAGAGGAAGAGTCACTACTAACCCCTTGAGTCGTACCAAGATTCCAACTTGTAGAATCTTCTTCCATCTGTTATTGAGTAACAAAACACAACGAACCAAACCAAACCATATAATTAAGTAAAAAATCATGTACAACTTTAAGCATGGATATTTTCAGCAAACAATACAAGCCAATAACTTCCAAAAAAAACAGAATGAAAATGAAATTAATAGACATCAATCTTTTAGCACATCAAGACTTCGATAATATCGAACATGCTCAAAATATAGGTCACGCATACCCATTCCGTTATTAACTTAAATAATAATAAATATTAAATAATCCTTCTCAAAAATCATTTCCTTTTTAAATGATAATATTTAATTTATAAGATTTATAATTTATCTTATAAAACAAGCTAGAAACCAGGCCAAGGAGTTCATATATATAGAAGGGGATGCCCAACGTCAATTAAAAGTTAAAATACACAAGATAAGTTATCCAAGTAACGTAATTAATTTGTTTCCTTCTTCACTTTCTCCTCCAATAATTATTTAACCTATTAAAGACAAATAAATGAAATAAAAAAATATATACCAACAAAAATAATAATGTATGACGTTATATATATACATATATGTAGCTTGATTAAGATAGTACTGATATTTTGTTCTAAGCTCAGGTCGTAGCTAGTAGTCTAGTACCGATTCTTTGAAGGAAACAAATTTTAAGCTTGACGTGCCCAATGGGTTAGAAAGTTAACATGCATGACTCATTTTGAACAAGTCTTGAAGACTCCTATGAAGGGAAATTCCCAAGGAATTTAATATTGAAACTAACATTCGTGAAATAAATGAAAGAAAGCTGAAACAACTGCATGAGAGAAGTCTATTGAAAATATTGTATTCAACTTGAAGTCATTACATGTAATTAATGTAATGTATTGAAAATCTTGTGTGAGTCCATGTTTTTATACAAAGCAGATCAGTAATTTTAAGTATGAGAACAACGTACTAACTCACTAACTAATTACTAACCAATTATAATGCCATTAGCTCTGACTGAAAATTTACAATTTTATACTTGAACATATATGTGACAACCCGGATTTTTAGACATCTGCTTAATTTTCATGTGTGGGATGATTATGTCTCTCCAAGACTATTTTTAGGAATTTTGGGATATATGTATAGGATTCTTATATTGAAAGGTTGGGAATAAGGTTGGGTATAAATGTGACTTGTGTTAAGGTGAAAAAGTGCCTAGACCCGAGATCTCGCTCAACTCTCGCTTGATGTCTGGCTCGAGCGAAATACAGGGACAGACAGACGTCTTTTAGTAGAATGGTCATAACTTGCTCATTTGAGGTCGTATTTGAGTGATTCAAGAGGATATGGAAAGCTAAGAGGAATATCTACAACTTTTATGTTTTGAGGTTTAAGAGATATGGACTTAATCAAATAAGAAATGGAGATTGAAGTATCAGGTCTGAATTGGAGATAGATAAGTATTGACTTGAAGTTGACTAAGAACATTGGATAAGATTAAGCCATTGGATTATTTTCTTAGTTATCCTAAGATCTGGACAAGTGTGTAGAGATGTGGAAAATGAGGAGATTTTATTTAGTGAATTTCGTGTGAAATAAGATGAATCATCTATCCAATACTTGGTGTACCCGGATTGGTGTTCTTGGGCTTATCTGTCGAGTTTTATTAGAAAAATCATAACTTGGTCATATGAACTCCAAATGAAGTGATTCCAGTTCCTATAGAACCCAAAGACATAGATCTATAACTTTTATGACTGGAGGTTTTAGAGAATCGAAGTGTATCAATGGATTAATTGGGCTGGAATGGGACTGATCTGTTTTAAGTGCAAACTGGAGCTCGAAAATAAATCACTTCACCACCTCACCTTAGATGTTCGAATTTGATTGGCTCATGGTTATCTGCTAGATACATGTATGAGAGCATGTGTTAGGTGGAGAAAGAGCTTCTAGAAGAATAATTAGTTTAGAACCAAGCAAGAGTGAAGGACTAATCTGATTAGCCAAAACAGTCAACTATCCCCTTTGTTTCCAACCAATTGGTAACCAAACCTTGGGAATTAGGTGATGAGATATTTTCCAGCCACTCTAAGGGTACCAAGGAAGTCTTGGACGTGGGGCACAAGGAGAAGAAGAGATTCTAGAAGTCTTGAGGATGCAAGGAAAGCCAATGGCCAGCTAAGCTCATCTTGGGTATTTTAGACTTTTTGGAAGCTTACTTGTATATCTATATTTGGTAATTATTTGGGGCCATTGATCTAAGATAATTTTAGATGAGGAAGAAGCTTAGCCATAGGATGGAAATCTTTGGAGATCATGGGAGATTTGGATGAGGATTAAACTAACCAAGGTTGGACAGCACATGCCATACCCTACACGGTTTGAGATTAACCCATTGCCTTGGTTGTGTTCCTTCTCTTCTTCCCCAAGCCACCTATTCCTCTATATATGTAACCATCTTCAGATCATAGGAGACATTTTGGGAGGAGGAAGTCACGTACACTTGGAGAGGAAGCCAAAGAAGAAGCCTCCCTAACCCTTGAACCTCCAAACATCTCCTAAGTGAGCTAAGTGAGTGCTTTGAGGAGAAATGTTGCAAGGGCTAGTTAGATCATTCAACCAAGCTTTGGAGAAACTTGTAAGTATACAATTTAACTTAATCTTAGCATAGAATAAGTAGATTATTGATGGAATTTAGTTTGTTGTTGGTTGGAGCTTGAATTAGGCTTGAATGATGTGTTTGGAATCTATGGTGTTTTGGATATGATTTGGTGATGGTAAAGTGTTAGGAAAATTGTAAGGACCTAGAATTATGTTCTAATGAGTAAAAATAAGGTTGGTGTGAAAAGATTGCTTGATTTAGGTTGAAAAACCCCTTGAGCCGTGATCTCGCTTGACTGTCGCTTGATACCCCACTCGAGCGAGTTCCAAGACTTCGCTCGACACTCGCTCGACACCCGCTCGAGCGAGATACTGTTTTGCTTAGATTTAGGGTTTTCTTAGAATAGCAGTGGTGTTTCAAATGGGTAGAGTTATAGGTGAAAATAACTCATATGAATAAGAGAGAAACAAAAAGAAAGAAAACAATTTATATAAAGAATATGTTCCGTGTCATGACGGGGACGGCGATACGTAACGCCCGGACGATTGACACGAGACTCATCATAACGGGGACGGCGATACGTAACGCCCGGATGATTGATGAGTATGATTGATAAGTTAGTCACGTCATGACGGGGACGGCGATACGTAACGCCCGTATGACTGACGTGCCGGCAGGGACGGCGATACGTAACGCCTAATATGTTCTGTCATAACGACGGCGAGACGTTTGATGAGTATGATTGATAAGTTAGTCACGTCATGACGGGGACGGCGATACGTAACGCCCGTATGACTGACGTGCCGGCATTCCGTGTCGATACGTAACGCCCGTATGACGGCGATACGTAACGCCTGCCGTGATATAAGGACGGCGATACGTAACGCCCGTATGACTGACGTGCCGGCAGGGACGGCGATACGTAACGCCTGCCGTGATATAATAATATGTTCCGTGTCATAACGGGGACGGCGAGACGTAACGCCCGGATGATTGACACGAGACTCATCATAACGGGGACGGCGATACGTAACGCCCGGATGATTGATGAGTATGATTGGTGAGTTAGTCACGTCATGACGGGGACGGCGATACGTAACGCCCGTATGACTGACGTGCCGACAGGGACGGCGATACGTAACGCCTGTCGAGATTAAGAAATAAAAGAAACTTGTGAGGTTAATAAGTAAAGTGAAAAGTATAAGTGTATGTGATGATGGGTCTAGCTAAGATCTAAGGTTGTATGTGATGATGGGTCTAGCTAAGATCTAAGGTTGTATGTGATGATGGGTCTAGCTAAGATTTAAGTTCGTATGGTAAGATGGGTAATTGATGTGTATAAGTTCCATAAGGTATTCTTGTAAGTGATATGTTGATGAGTATGACTATGTGTGGTGATAGTTGAGGTTGTCTATGCTTTATTTCGTTAACTGTGTACTTGCTGAGATTTCTTGTAAATCTCACTCTTTTATGTTTTATCTATTTTATCTATCATTCCTTATGGAATGATAGATGTTGTTGCAGGGATAGATAAATTGCATTGAGACTCGATCAGCACGGGAGATTCTGTGGTACCCTGAGGGTCCTATGGAATGCTCCTCTCCGGTTGAGATGACCCCATGTACGTGATCAAGCGAAGAAGTAAGAGTATTGGATGGGTGTAGGATATGAGTTTTGTTTAGAGAAAACTAACTGGGTTATGTAAGAGTAAATACAGAATATTGTTGTAAATACAATGTTATGAGAATTGTGATTATAGTATGCCATGTGGTCTATTGATGCGAGAGTTAGATCTCTTTGCTCATATTGGGAATTTACTTCTTCCAGCTGCGATCGGCATTGCATTTCATTAGTAAGCTTAGATGCATGCATGCTGCTTTTTATGTTTACGTAGGATAAGTAGCCTTGCGTTGCTTGTCCGGATGCGTCGATTTGCGTTGTATTCAATGCGAAAAATCGGGGCGTCACAATATATCTGTAACTAATAGTACCCGTCAAGATGAATGGTAGATATTATGAACATTCATGTTGGACAACCAAAGAATGAAAAATAGTATAGCCAAAAGGTTTTGTAAGCAAATCTACAATCTGATGAGAAGAAGAAACATGTGGAGTCTGAAGAATGCTGGTTTGTATTTTTTTTTCTCTAATAAGAGAACAATCCAATTCAATATACTTGATTTTCTCTTGAAATTCAAAATTAACTGCAATATGGATAACAACTTGGTTTTCACAGAACAATAAAGAAGGGTGAGGATGTTGTTGATGAAGATCACAAGTGAGGACTGAAGCCAAGTGAGTTCACAAATTGCATAGGCCATGGATTTTCTCAACATTATGTAAATATTATATATATATGTATATATATATATATTACAGGTTAAAAACAATGATAATAAAAGGTCAAAAAATTAACATGGACGCTTTAATCCTAAATTCCTAATCACAAACCAAAATACTTCAATCCTATCAAGAGATCAAGATAAGATGCAATAATATGTCATATACAAGAAAAATCTCTCACGTTTAATTTAAAAGATATAAATTCAATAAATATATTCCATTAGTTAAGTCAAATAAAAATTGACTTAAATAAGACCAAATCTAATATTATATCTTCCTTTAAATGAGTACTTTTCAAAATACCAAGGTTTGTTTTGCAAAAGTTTGGTGGTCTTATATTATATCGCATTTTGTCGATAAAGAATGGTCAGCTCATGTAGGCATTGAGGGTCTTAAAGTATTGTATTGTTTTGTTGATAAAGAATGGTCATCTCATGTAGGCATTGAGGGTCTTAAAGTACTGTATTGTTTTGTTGATAAAGTACTATAAAAAATTATACTTGGTTTGTTTCTGATGTCAACCAGATAAATGTGTTTAATACCCTGTAATCTGGTTGAAAACTTTTTTTTTATAGTTTTCTTTTACGGGTCAGAAAACTTATGGTCCCAGCAAATTATATGCTATGAATTTTCTATTTAGAAAATCAGGTTGTATGCTGTTAGGCCATTAAACTCTTGAAAAGTCAGTGAAGCTAGCTTACAATTTATGGTATATGTGTTGAGCCGTGGCCTGTACATAAAGAGGAGCTAAAAATCAGCTAGCTAGCTCAAGTGATGGTATATATTTTTTAGCTAGCTAAACCCATAAAACTACATCAGCAACTCTACGAATTTGTTGCATGAAATCTACTTCAAACATATGAAATACTGTGATACACGAAACCCATAAAACCCTAGAATCAACTTAGATTTTCCTTCAATAAATCCATTTCTAATCCTCACGCAATTACAGGGAGAGAGAGAGAGAGAGAGAGAGAGAGAGAGAGAGAGAGAGAGTACCGAACAATGTTTACGGCGATGGAAACTCGGCAACGAAGATTCGGAGACAGCGATGGAGACTCGACGACGAAGATTCGGAGACGACGATGGGTCACGATGATGATTGATGAGGTCTAGGGTTTCTATGCACAGAGAGAGAGATAGAGAGTGAAATTGATGGCATTTGAGACTCGAGGCCCCGAGGGAGAGCAGGAGAGGGGAAGAATCGAAGAAACCAATATACAAACGGCACCGTTTTAATTTGAAAGCCGGGTATGGGTTGATAAAACCGGGTTTCGGATTCAATATGGATATCCGGCCCAATTTGATCCGGTTTGTTAAAAAGGAGTTCCGGCCCGTTTTTATATAATCCGAAAACCAGATTTAAGATTCGGGTATCCGGTTATTAATTCGGGCCAGATAAAATCCGGCCCATATGAACAGCCTTAGTGCCAAGCCACCACTTCTTCCTATTGCATCAACCGTCAAGCAATTATCAAATCTTAACATTACTCTAATTAACTCCATACGATGAGCCTTCAATTTTGTTTCTTGGAGAAACAAAATCTGGGGATCTTGCTTTCTGATCAAATCAGAAAGTGTACGGATAGCACGGGGTTCTCAAGCCCCCATGCATTCCAACTAAGCAGCCTCACTGTTCTCGGTGGGGCTGGGAATCAACCACCACCGAATCATTAATCTTATTATCATTAGACCCAGAAAAAGAATCCTTGAGTTTCAAATGTTTGGAACCTCTTGCATTCCAACTAAGGAACCTCTTGCTCACCTGAGGTATGTTCACTTCATCGTCCAAATGGAATCGAGAAATACGGGCCCATTTTCTAAGTCTTGGAGGGATGGTAGAGTCCTCGCGGCTAGGTGAGTTATCACCTCCAACTAACAACTTTTCGACAAGATCTGAAGCCTTAGGGGGGAATACCAACCTCAGTAAGACATTTTATTAAACACGTAGCCGACTCCCCACTTCGTTCTGCCGGCAATGATGGAGATTGGTGGATTTCAGGCCTGATATCCTCCGCTTGACTGGCTGGTACCTTTGTTTTAGACCCCCCCTGCTCACTGCTTTGTGTTTGAGTATCACCATTTTCCTTTGATGTTGCCTTTGTTGGTCGTGTGCACCCTTTAGCCTAACCAGGTCTCCCCACTTCATATCCTTCCCTTAGCCAAGAACCGTAAGGGAATTCTACTAGTGTATGTTTTGCCAAGTCATCAGACCAAATAGCACAGTCGCGATGGCTATATCCTAGGATCCCACAAAGATAGCAAAATGTGAGTATCCTTTCATAAGAGAACCAGAGCCACACTGGCTTGGCTGAACCAACACAGAATCGTTTTCGGTGCAAGATAGGACTATTCAACCTATCGCTAGGGATATCCATTTTCTGTTGCAATCTTTTGACAATTGCCAGTTCAGAAAAATCCATCGAGATTTTAATCGATGTGCGTATTTTATTGCGTAATAGACAGCCTCTACCAAAATATATGGTTGCCTATCATTTATATGTATCCCACTTAGTTTACTTGCCTTTTACAGTGGCAAAGATCCTCCATACAATAAGTGGTATTGCTAATTCTGATGCTGAAGTTTTGTTTCTGAATTTGGTTTGGTTTGTGCTTGTCAATGTTTGTGCTTTTCTTCTTCATGTATTTATTTCGCTTCTTCGTTTGTGCTCGTTTGGGTTTGTATTGACTCTCTTCGTTTTTTTAATATCATAATGCTCTTTAGAGAAAAAAAAAATAGTAAATATATGTATCCCCGGCATTTGGACCCCGATGCAGTCCCATAGGGATTTTTAAATAGAAAAAAAAATTAAAAATTAAAAAATTAAAAATAATACATATATTTTATCTCCACACATTATTTTATTATTTTTATAAAAAAAAAATTAAAAAAAAGTGTAAAAAAAATTTATATTACGTGATTCCGGTGGGGTTCTCCGAAGATCCCTAGCACCACTCAAAAAAAAAATATCCATTCTAACGCGTAACCGCATATATTCACCCCATGCTAGATCATCCTCTTCCAAGTCAGTCTTAATGACTTCTCCCACTGCTCGACCTGCTCTCTTCCCTGTCTCAGTATTGCATATCATGACTGGTAAATCATGGACCCAAACCCAGAACGTTGCTTCTGTAAATACCACTTGATGGACCTATTGTAGCCCCTTCACATCTTTCATCATAACTACTGCCTATCAAAGGACCAGGGTTTAGCCCTTTTGACTCTTTCCTTCTCTCGTTCATCGGCAAACTCCACGATGAATAGATTGGATTTCAGTTTGCGGAAAACAATCGGATTTAGGGTTTGTCATACGAGTAGTCCTAGCGATTCCCGCCGCGACTTTACGGCTGATGTGGCAGTTGCCAAGTCAGTCGGTTATATATTTTTTTAAAAAAAAGGAAAATGAGAAATGAAATACTATTGGAAGGAGGGAAATTGCATTTCATTTGGTTTTGAAGCTCCCGAGCAGACCCCATTGCCGATTGTCTCAAGCCCTCGCATCCATTCGTCTCCAGTCGTCGTCTCTAGTCGCTGTCTCCGATCTCCATCGCTGCGTTGCTCTCTCCGTGCTCAAGATTTTGAGGAATCCCGGTTGATTTTTTTTATTTCATTTTTTGGTTTTTGCTTTGTGTTTGTAAACTTATCCGAAGTTAGGGTTCACATTATTTGAAGGAGAACGCTAAGGTGAAACGGGATAGAGAAAGGAAGGCTAGGGAGGAGGCTAATAGGCAAAGAGAAGTCATTGAAACTGCTCAGAGATCAAGGCGCCTTGATGCAGCCGAGGCCCAACTCAAGGTCCCTCCTCCTCACCTACCCATCTAATCTGACCAAATCGTACCCCGTTTATGATGCTTTGGAATATTTATTATCAGTTTTTTTTTTTTTTAACCATAAAACTATGAGGAAAGTGTTTCTTTCCATAAAAGTTTACATTTATTTGAAGCGAAGCTTTTTCTATTAAGAATTATTGTTGCAAGGAAGTCTTAGAATTGAATTCGTTGGCGTATATTCTTTTATGCGCGAATGTTATAATTATGTTTACCGTGTAGGAAGCAAAATGGATGAACATTAGTACTGAATTTGTACGCATTCTTCAAATGGAAAAGGCATTCTTTTCATCTTAAATGCTAAGCCAGTCTTTTTTGATTTCCAGATGTAATGTATCTACTATTGTTAGTATGCTTATTGTCAAAACAAACTTTTCTAAGATTGCTTTTTGGTTGAGACCGTGCTCCTAGATTTTTTTATA